>PVIA01002982.1:0-185668 GCA_004024845.1 Tonatia bakeri | reverse complement strand
AGTGGGAGGGGCATGCCCGGGCCATGGACCCACAGCCCTGCTCTCCCACAACTGGCTGCTGCTGAGCAGGGTCATGGGAGGTCAGGAGAGGCCTGGCGCCTGCAGGGTCCACTATTGTCCGAGTCACTCTCTCCAGAAATACTAACTCAGGAAAATGTTTTCCAGGGGGCAAGGGATTCAATGAAACGAGCCATTTATTTTTTTTTTTTTTCAGGGACAACTGTGACCTTTATGCTTTTTCTTGTATTTCAAGTTTCTCAAATCTAGACCCAGAGATTTGATGTGAACGAGCTGCGTTATAAGAGAGAAATCACCAAACACCGTCCGGTCCACTGTAGGACCTTTGCTTGTAGAGGCTTCAGTAGCTGCAACTGGCCTGTAGCTGTTGTGCACCTACTGTGTGCCAGTTGCTTTATCTGCCTTATCTATAATCAACGCCACAGCCCTGCCAATGATTACCTTCTGTTTCAGCTGCCTCAACAGGCAAAACCAGGTAATGCCCGTGATGTGGGACAGGCAGCCCGCCTTCATCCTAGGGCAACGCCATTGGCCATATACGGTCTCCAAGTCTGCATGCTTAACTGCCTCTGACAGGGGGTGACTTACTCCTTCCCTTAGCTGCTGGGAGTGAGGCTTAGTCACATGACCCTACCTACACCAGGGGCTGGGAAGTGCAGGGAGGGATGTAGGTCTGAGGTGAGCTCCACAGACTCTGCCACACCCTCATTTTAAAGGGGAAGAAGGAGCGTCTGGGAGAGAACTCCTGGCTGGTGTGCACACCTCAGGTCACTGAGGTTCCCGTGCCATTTCCCACGCCTCCCCTCCAACCTGAAATGCTTCCCCAAGTCCAATCTACTGTAGTTACTTCAAAACCACCCAGATACAGAACAATCTGCCTGTGCTGCCGAGACACCAGACACCCCCTTCTCCCCGCCCAGAGGAATCCCAGCCTCGCTCACACAGTACAGCAGAGCAGACACCTGCTAACTTGGCTTACTTCCCATCAGTGCCGCAGATCCCTACCAGGCCTTGATGAAAGACTGATCATGTATTTTTTAGAAACCTGCCCTGCTGTGATGGCCGTGTCCCCTCCATCTGTCCCATGCTGGGTAAAACCAGCCACAGCTGCAAGCTACACCTGCTAGGGAGCCAGACTGGTACCTTGGGGGTGGGGCAACTTAGTAGGTGGATGCTGAAATCTGGCAGCCACTTGCAAAGATTTTCCAATCTTTTTGTAGCCTTAACAAAAATTTTTAAAAAAAGGAAATGAAATGCAGGGGTGGGGTGTGTGAAACCAAAGACTTACTTTTCAACGCGAAACGTCATTTTGCATTTGCATTGGGGAAAGAGAGGAGGACCACCCTCCACCCCAACCTGAATTGAAACAGCACGCTTTTGTGTGGGTGAAACTCAAGTTCAGGCTCAAGTGATCCATTCCAGTGGCTTCATTGCCCCCCTTATTTTTAGTAAAAGGAAAAATCGAGGACCACGTTCCAGAGCCTTCTACCTTCCTCATCTTCCTTGAGTCCTCCCCAGCCACTCAGATTCCTCGGACACTAGCACCACAGCCCAGTATGACATTCCTTCCTGCTGGAGTCCGACTCGACCGGGGCTGGGCTCCATCCCCGCTCTGGAACTACCGTGTCACTCTGGACAAGATCTTTCACTTCTCATCCACAAAATGGGATAAAAATGCCACCTAAATCATAGCATTTTTGTGATTATTAAATGAGTCTCTGCAGCAAAATACTTCAAGCTTAACCGAGTGCTCAATACAGAGTAAGCTCTTCCAAAGCGTGAGCTGCCATTATCACTACTACTACTATTATTATTTTTTATTATTATTTATTATTATTATTTATTATACTAGTAACAGCAGTAGTAGTAGAAGTAGTAGAAGTTTTTCTGACTTCCGGAACCACGGGAGGTTTTCAGGTGCGAGGTGACAAGGCAGAAGGGTGAGACAAGCCATGAGCTGAGACCGCAGCTGGGTCAGTCTAACTCGGTAAATACTTGCTCCACAGTTTCACACCAGGGAGAGTGGCACAGAGACGATAGGGTTTTGAAGTTAGAGAGACGTGGGTCTGACTTGGCTGCTCCGTCAGGCACAGCTTGGTGGCAGTGGGCCTGTGACTTGGCTCCTTTGAACTTCCTGAGTTCACGTCTCGTGGTTCTCTCTGAGCTGGAGTACAACTTCATTGCCACGGAGAAGACCAGACAAGAGAGGGGGAGAACACAGAGTGGCTGGCATGAGACGGGATTTGCTTTAAAAAGAAATAACTCGATTTTCTGGATTTTGAGGGTGATTCACCATGACTTTACTTAAACAAAAATACGAGAATTCAAATAAGCAAAAAAGTTACCCACAATCCCTCCACTCAGACATAGCCCTGCCAACACCTTGGTGTTTAGCCAAGAAAACTGTCTTGGTTGCAAGGCTGATGAGACAGGAAAACAGGCCACCCAGTGAGAAGGACTTTGAACATGGAAGCAGCCACCATCTGGGGTGAATCCCGTGGCCGTTGCCCTGTTGGAAGCAGAAAGACCTAGCAGATGACCGGCCCGGCCCCCTGCTATGATTTATTTTAAGGGCAGTGCCAGCAGCCGCCACCCTGGAGGAGGGTCTTCCCACTGCCCACCCCCAATGTGGGGTCAAAGACCGCACAGGTAGTTCTAAAGGCCCTTTGCCAAAAGGGAGGCAGGACCTAAACTCAAATCTAGTGTGTCCAGTACGTCAGTGTGTCCCTGCCTCCTGGCATCCACTCCTTTGTTCAGCTCTTGCCCCTGCGTCACTTCTGAGCTCCACGCAGCTCAGGGCTCACAATTTAATGAACAAGATCAACAAAGAGGCAGTGACGTCAGTGATGAGAAATAAGACAGAGGGGAACCCAAGCTATTATTCTCATCAGAGTTGAGGGTCCCAGAGGGTAACATGGCCGCCTGAGGTCCACTGTTAACCCCTGCAGGAGTCCAAACTAGGCACCCGCATCCAGCTCCAAGTCCGGGACCTTTCCCACCAGCGGCCCCTTCCGGCCTTCCTCCCACCAGGCTGTTGTGATGATTCATTGTGAATGGGAAGAACAGGCATTCAGCATTCTTGTATCACAGAACCCAGAAGTGGCGTGGGTGTCCTCCTTGCCTCTCGGGGCTACTTCTGGATCATTGTCCCTGCTTCCCCTGAGCGAGTTTTGGAACTCAGGCCATCAGATGGCGCTATCTGCTGCTATTTCTTGGTGCGGTCACCCACCCTTGGAGACTCACCACTCCCCTCACGATATCACTCTCCAGCTCAACTTCTGTCCTTGTCGGTGGTTTTAACACACACGTGGATGCCCCTCTGTACTCTGGCCACTTGGTGTCTTTCTTTCTTTTATTTTTCCTTTTGAAGCTCCAGGAAACCCCTAATCTACTTTCTGTCTCCATAGACTTGCCTTTTCTAGATACCTCGTATAAATGAAATCATACAATAAATATGAGGCCTTCTGGGCCTGGATTCTTTCACTTATCAGAATGTTTTCAAGGTTCATCTGTGAAGGAGCATGAATCGCCACTTCAATACTTTTTATGGTAGAATAATATTCCGTTACATGGATACAGTGCATTTGGTTTATGCATTTGCCCACTGATGGATATTTGGGTTGTTCCCCTCTTTGGCTATGGTGAATAATGCTGCTATGAGATTCACGCACAAGTCTTTTTAGGGACATATGTCTTCATTTCTCCTGGGCAGAAACCTAGAAGTGGAATTTCTAGGCCATATGGTTAAATTTATATTTAACATTTTATGAAAGTATTATTTTTTTTTTTTTGTCTACAGTAGCTTCATCGTTTTACATTTGCACCGGCCGCACAGGGAGGTTCTGGTTTCTCTGCATCCTCACCAACACTGGGCATGTCTGTCCTCTCACTGTAGCCGTGCCCCAGGGCAGGGAAGCAGCGCCCACTGTGTCTGGATGCGCACTTCCCTGGTGGCTAACGGTGGTGAGCGCCTTCAGCGTGCTTCTTGTCTGGCCCTCAATTTCCCGATGGCCTCTGTGCTTGCCATCTGGTCTTCCCCCTCCACCGGTCACACAGCGCACAGTCAAACCCTGGACCTTGTCATTCCCTCCGTCAGAATCTCCATTCCGAACATTCCACTCTTCACCATCACCATCTTTCCGGCTCGCTGCCTCTCCACCGCCCACAAGTTTTCAGTGTTCTTGGCATCTGATGGCATTGATCTGGACTCTTGCTTACTGTCTCTTGGGCCTCTATCACGTCTTCATTTTTGTTCTTCTCCTTGGACTCCAAGGCCTAGCATTAACGTCACTCCTTACACCTCCCCCAGTTCATTCTGTTTCCCTGGTGAAATCACAACTGGTTTGTTGGGAACCTCCCTGCCTGGTTTCAGAAGCTGTAACTCCCCATGGCTAAGGCTGAGAGACCTTGGGACCATAAGCCACTAAGGAAACAAAGCTTATCTCCCTCCTTGTCCCTGGGCAGATGACTGGTTAGCCAATGACGGGTAAGACTCCTCAAGGGAGGGATGACCTAAGACAGGCACGGTCACGAAAGAGCCTTCAGGGAAGGACTTGGGGGGCTATAGAAAAAGGGGGTGATGGACCTTCGCCCCTCAGCTTTGACACAGCCTGAGTCCTCCTTCTGTCTGGAAAAAGTCTCCTAATCTCTTGGCTGCCTTACTTCCCCTGTCTGACTCAAGCCTGAAACAATGACACAGGGCGGTGTAAGTCCTGGGCAGTGATAAGAGGGTTCCCTGGGGCAATCAGGCCTAAGAAAGAATGCATAAAATCCTGTGAAACCTGCTTTGCTAAGAAGGCCCTCAATTTTCTGATAAAGGCCCAAGCATGAAATAAGTTTGTTTCCCAAAGTTTTATAGCCCTTTAGCTAACTGACCCTGATTCAGAATAAACCCTCATAGTTCTTTGTATGTTATCTATTGTTTGATCCTTACTGCCTGGCAATGAGTGATGAGCTTTATCTGTATTCCTGTGCAAACTGAACCCAATAAAAGCCCACTGAGGAATAGGCTCCTGGCCCTTCTCCTTTGAGAGATCGGCCACCTTTCCTCCCCAAGCAGATCATGTCTTGGTAGACTTATTCTCATCCGTGGTGGACGGGGGCTCTGCAGGCAAAGCTTCCCCACACTGGTTGCTTCCAAAGCTACATCTATTATGAAACTCTACCCACACTGAACGGGGCTTGAGATAAAAACACACATGATCGAGCCTTTCTTTAAATGCATGACAAAAACCCCAGGTGTGCTGGGTGGCGCCCTGCCACGGTCTCAGCCCACCCTATGTGCTCAGTCTCCCGTTCCCCCAGGTGACTCTTTCATACCTTGTCCTATCTCCTCACACCTCCAGGATGTCCCTTCCGAGTCTCCTTCTTGGCTGATGTCCTTGCTTCCCATTCTGCTGAGAAAAGAAAAATAGTTATGAAGAAACAACTAGTCACTGGCAGCCTGTCTACACACCCACAGGCATCTGTTCCTACTCTCGTGCCTTCCTGCCCTGCGGATGGAAAGTCCTTGCTGCTACCTAGGCCCAATGCACCACTCATGGCTGCCACCCACCTGCAGCAGCACGCCCACCTGCTCTAATAACACCGGCCTTAATTAAGCCCCCTTTTGACTCCACACACCTTATAACCACTCCCTTTGTTCACTTCTCTGCTCCCAGTAGCAGCAAAATGCCTCAAGAGATTTGCCTTCTATACCTCATTTGGTCTTCAAGACTTCCCCTCTGAGTCTTCCTCGAACCCACTCCAGTCAGACTTCACCCCGCCCACCCACACAGCAGCCCCTCCCCCATCAGTGTTGCTGAATCCAATGTGTAATTCTGAGGGCTCATTGGACTTGACCTATAGCAGCATTTGAGAGAGAGTCCCTCCCTCCTCCTTAAAGCACTTTTCTTACTTGGCTTTTCTTATTACTTTATTGATTTTGTCTCTTCTGCTAATTCTTCCATGCTTTTGCCAACTTATAAATTCCATAAGGTCCCCAGGCTTAGTCTGTGGACCTCCTCTCTGTCGAAACTCGGCAGTCTCGCCCGCACACCCCTGCATCTGAGTATCAGTACCTCTCTAAGTCATGACCCCTCCCACTACTCTGCTGCTGGGCGTTCTGCTCCTCTCACACTCCCAGTTGCCCCCTCAGAGTTCCCAGAAGTCTAGAACACATCTCAGACTTAACCTGCCAAGACAGAACTTCTAATTCCAAATCCGCCCATCACCACCTCAGTTAACAGACATGACCTTTTTTTTTTTTCAGTTTTCCAAATAAAAAATTCGGGAGTCATCCCTGATTCCCACATTAGTCTACTGGAGCTGCTATCTCGAAGTGCCACAACCTAGGTGGCTTAAATGACAGAAGTGTGTTTTCTCGGCGTTCTGGGGCTAGAAGTCTAAGATCAAGGTGGCGGTAGATTTGCTTCCTTTGAGGGCCGTAGGGGAGGATCTTTCCCAGGCTAGCAGGGGGCCCCCTGGGTCTTCACATGGTCTTCCTTCTGCACCTGTTCACATCTATCTCTGGGACTCACACCCTGTCCTCTGACATGTTCCTACAGGCGTGCGCGCCTTCCAGCTGCCTGTCACCTGCACATTTCCTCTTTGCTCATCCGCCCCCGTACCCTAGCTGCCTTTCCCCGTCCCTTTCACGTGGGCCAGTGCTCCCTAGTCTGAGCACCTTTGCTTCCTCTCTCCCTGGCAAAAGCCTTCCCTGAGCTCTCCCCTAACTGGGTCCTTCTCATGCTCAGACCTCGCCTTGAACATGACCTACTCTGACTACCTAAGGTATCCCTCATCCTAACCTACTCTATCAATGTACTTGTCTTTCATCACATAGATCATTGGCAACCACCTCATGTAGAATTTATTTGTTTGCTTGTTTACTGTCCTTCCTATGTCCTTCCTATGTTTACTGTCTCTTCCTATGAGTATGTAAGTTGCTGGATGATCAAAACTTATCAGTCCTGGTCACCAATCTACCCCCAACCCTAGGGGCTCAACACGTGTTTACAGGGCAAATATGAATCAATGGGTTAGTGGAACCTTCTAATGTTCACCCAGATTAGCGGTCTTGACATGAACTGCATCAGGTACTTGAAACAATTACTTGGACACACACACACACACACACACACACACACACACACACATATGTTTGGGCAGCTGAGAGGAGGCAGACAGCTTGAAGATCTGATTGAAAACAGAGTTTGGAATAGACTACGTCCATCCTCTTTGTTCGGGTCACCAAAGCCTTGAAAACACCACTTTTCTTAAGCTGAACTGCGAAGCCATGGGTTCTAGAAGATTTTGTGGGGAAGGTCTCTCTCTGCCTTTGGACAAATGGTGCCCAGCCAAGCCGTGTGACAAGGAAGGTGAAATCATTTCCAGCAGCTGCCACCCAACTTGAAAAGGGTTGATTGATATGACAAAGTCTTTCACAGAGAACACAAATCAAAGGAGATGACTGACAGCGGAGTAAACAGGTTAGAGCTAGAGTAATTAGGAATATATTAGCAATTAAAATAAACTTATTATCATTAGCAGAATTGGCAGCTACTTGCAATTTCCCCAGGGGCCTCATTTCAAGTTTATCCTCACGGATTATATTAAGGCAGAATTAATGTTTTTGGAGAAACAGTTTTGATTCATCTCATTACTCATCACAGTGCTTAGTATAGGGAAGGCACTTGATGAATATTTGCTGACGGAAGGGAGGAGGGAAGGAAGGGAGGACGAAGGGGAGGAGGCAAGGGGGGACTTGGAATTCTAGAGGGGCTGGTAAACACGGGAGCTGGCTCACCTGCCCTACAGTTGCAATGAGAAAACTCTTCCGAAAGAAAATTTATGTAAGTATGGTGAAATTGTGGCCACGGTATCAGTTACTCAACATAAAATACTAAATTATATACAGTAATTAAGATAATCAGAATAACTTTCTAGGTCCATGTCCCTGGCATTTGTTCAGCACGAAAGAAGTAGGAAGACTGTTTTGCTGTTATTGGAATTTCAAAACACTCTCTGCGAGATTTACTTCTCCCACTTATGTGCACAAAAATGTAGTTAGCAGTTTCCTCAGGAAGTGCACGCGTCTTGTTATATTTCCAGGAGCCAAAGAAATAAGTCTATTTTGAATAATGATTTGCATAAACAGACACACACCATGACTCTTTAAACGGTCTCATTTGTTTGAGTGAAATGAACTTGACTTTGCTTGGAGCTGTCACCTCATGTGATTGATTTCCCAATTTCCTGTCCTGTCACTGGGCTGTGGCAGTCACAGCCCATTTGTACACCTGTCCTTCATGCCCTACGGGTGCTCTGTGTCTGGGAAGCACAGTGACTGTGATGCTGGCTTGAGAAAGGACACAGCACGACCAGCCCGGCCTGGCCCATGACAAATAACTAAGTAAGATTCCTGGTTTTGCTGATTTATTACCCAAGGCTTTTCTCTGTGTCACCAGAGTGGTGACAATCTGTCAAAACCCTGCTCCTGGAAGGAGCTCTTATCCTTAATTTTAGTGAAAAGGTCCCAATGAGAAGGAAGTGTCTAATGACCAGGAGAAGGGGGCACCCTCCCAGGGGAGCCTGCTAGGTCTCCTTAAACAATGAACACCTTAGTGACGATCCTGCTGAAGTCATGAGTCCCTGCACCCAGGACAGCCACAATCTTGGGGAGACTGGCTCACCAACTCATTCATTCAGCCATTTGACAAACAGTCACTGGGCACAGAATGAGAGTTGGGAGGTGGGCTGTGAGCTGGGACTCAGAGATGAAACACAGACTCCCTCCCTGCCCGCAAGTAGCTCTCAGTCTCGAAAATGATGCAGCACAGGATGCAGGTTTGGGCCAAAAAGCCTGGACCCACTATCCCAGTCATACAATCCCACTGGGCCCCAGTTTTCTTACCTGTAATACACAGAGGGTAACACTGCCTACCCCCAAGGGCTGCTGTGAGAATTAACTCGCACCTCAAAGCACTTGGGCAGTGTTTAGGACATACACAGGATGCCAGTTCCATTGTGTAATGCGTGTGTGAACAAACAGAGACCCCCGTTTCATAGACACTGAGTTTTTAAGGAAAAGTTCAAGGCCCCTGTGACTACCAGAGAGTAAGAGTGAGGTTCAGGTTCAAGAGTGAGTTTTTCTGAAGGTGAGGATAGAAGCTCAGAGTCAATGTATCAGACCCCTGGGTGGCCATTGCTCTCAAGAACTTTCTAGAGCCCTGGACTGTCTTTCTCTTTTGACCTAGACACTGAGATCCTTTATACTGGACTTGACTTCATGCCTCTGTCGTCTCAGAGACTATCTATCTGGAATCCCCCCCAGGCCCAGGTTCTGGCCAGAAGCCAGATCCTTTTAAAAGCCCCGAGGAACCCTGTGCTGTCACAGTGCACCCTTTCCGCACAGGTACATTTGCGGAACTAGCCTGCTGCTCAGGGCCTGACATCTCCTCCAGGGGTCATCAGACACCAGCCCACATGCCTGCCAGGGGCACAGCCTCAGACGACTGTCTCAATTGTTACCTGCGTGTGGACACGGTGAGTTTTCGCTCCGGAGGGTGGAGTCGCCTGTGTGAGGCCACACGAAGGTCAATCTGTGGGTTTGAACTAGGTCTCCGAACCCAGAGGCCAAAATCTTCACCCCGCACTGCCCTACTTCAAACAACGGTGAAATGACGAGAACCAGGCTTCGGGGTAGAGGCGGGGCACCTCCTTGAAGCCCCAAAGCTCTCAAACTGTAAATGTAGGTACTATCCCACCGCGGGGACACAGTGCCTGAAATCCCACCATTCCACTTCCCTTTCCTCCCGGGAGGGCCTCCATGACCCTGGGGGCTAACTTCTCAAGCAGTTGTCTCTGCAGTTGTCCTCACCTTCTCTCGGGTTTGTCCCCACCCTTCTCCCTTCCCTCCACAGGGTTTGCCTTTCCTGCCTCTCTGTCTCCATCTGCTCCTGCTCTGCCTCTGTCCTGCACACCCTAGGAATGGCCCACAATAAACACAGAGCAGGAGTCTGCTGAAAGAATACTTTTCTTTGCACTCAGCTTTGCCCTACGAATCTTCTCTGAAAATGCAAACATACACGCATATCAAGATAAGGCTACAACTGGGGTGGGAGGAGATTTTTGTTTTAATCTTTTACATATTGCCTTTTTTTGTTTTGCAAATGGGGTAGAGGGTAATATGTTTCTAATAATCCTACTTAAACACAAAATGACTCTTGCGAGGTCTCAGACATTAAGGCGCTGCCATCAGAACGGCCGAGAAGAATGAGTTTACTAACGCCCTTCCTAGTCCAGAATTGGGGGGCAGTATAGGGGGCGCTCTGGGAGAGAGGCCTGGGGTACTGTGAGCAGAGTAGTGAGACCACAGGAGGCAGACTTCCTGTACCCTCCGTTAGGACTGCTGCTCAGGGAAAGGTGAAGCATGGCCGGTGGGGTTTTCTGAAAACTTTTTGCTGGAAACTGATTGGTGTTGGGCGGTGACCCTGAAGAGAGGACCACTAACGTTTACACCGAGCCCACTGTTTGTTTGTTTTTTAAATGTCTCTCAGTCACTCAAATTTTCTCGTTAAATCTTCACAACGATATTCGAAGTTATTATTATCACTCAGTTTACAGAAGGAGAAACTGAGGCTCTGGAAGTTTAAGGTCATGCCGCTAATAAATGGAGTAAAGGTCAAATCCTGATCACCTGGTTCTGGAAGGTGTTAAATAAAATACAAAAAGAAAAAACAAAAGGTGGAGGGCAGGCCAAGAGACAAGCCTGGAAGTCCTAGGACGTGGATCCCATCAGGAAACGGGAGCCCGTCCGACCTCGGTCTAGCCTGACCGGGTGATAGAGGGGAAGGGAAGCAGCCCGCGGAAGGCCAGGCTGGGGTCGTGGAAGCCGGCGCGGTCTAGGGAGGGGACAGTTCAGTCTCCGCCTACCAGCCCCCCCACTGCAGGGTCTCACCTCCCTGCTTCTCCCAAGCTCACGAAAGGCTGCGCCGCCTGGTCCCGCGCGGCCTCCGTAGAGTCCTCGTTGCCATGGTTCCCAAGGACCGGTGCAGACGCGCGGGGACCAGAGGAGGGAGTCCCGGGGATCCTGAGTCAGGCTCCCGGGACACGCGAACCGCAGAGGCGCCATGGGCCGGAGTAAGCTCCCCCTTCCACCTTCCGCCCTCGATCCTTCCCTTTCCAGGCATCGTCTGGGGTCCACTCGGACCCTCTGTGCCAGCCCTGACCCGAGCCAACGCGGCACAGCCCGTCCCTTCGCCCTGTGCAGACCCAGCCCGGCCAGGTCCTCTTCCGACCCTCCTGGCAGCCTGGCTTCTGAGAGGCTTGGGGTCACCCTCTGTGAAATGGGGTGCGCGTGGGGTGAATGGAAAGGGGCAGTGGGAACGCAGGGGTCACACACACTGCGTGCGCGCCCGCGTGTGCCCTTGCCTGCTGTGTGGTCGCCGGCTTGTCGCTGATCCAGAGCCGTAGCTCCAGACCCATTCGGGAAGGCAGTGTGCCCGGGGGTCCAGGGATCCGCGTCCGGCCTCCCTGCTCCACCTGCTCCTTAGGAGCCAGCGACTTCACCCCTTTGGGCCCAAGCCTCCTCATCTCCAAAACAATAACAAGGCAAGAACCATATAGTTTTACAGTCATAGTGCTGTAAAAGTGCTCCTTCGAAGACACGGAGAGAACCGCGTGAAGTGATGGGATTAACAGGTACACTCGTCAGGTCGAACCGTTTATAGTGAAGGAACCAGTCTGATGCCGGCACCGTATTTGTCCTCCCTGAAAGGCGATTTGGTGCAGTGCGACCTAATCGATCCCTTACTGTAAAAAAGTGTTATGGTTAATATTTAAAGCCAAGAGACTGTGCTAAATGACGCGATTTCTGCTGTGGAAGAGCTGACCTCCTGGCAGCAGAGGGTGATTCGTAAACATGACCGCCCTATTCCTAAACCAGGTACTGCTATTTCCTCTCATACACATTCATAAAACAATAAGAAAAAAATAGACAAACAGTCATAAAAATTAAATGAAAATTTTCTTTCTCTCCTCCTTTTACCCCTGGATGTTACCTATGAAAAAGGAAAACCGTTGTCCACACAAAGACTTGTATATGTCTGTTTACAGCAACTGCTCTCCTAGTAGCTAAAAAGAAGAAACAACCCAAATATTCTCCAAGGTTTACATTTATTAATGGATTAACAAGCTGCGGGCTCACTGCACGCTGCACGTGGGCGTGACTGCGCTTACTACCTGGATGAGTCCCCCGCGTGTCCCCACTCTAATAAGGACGCCTGGACGATGCTTTGCATCTGCAGGCGCTCCTGGCAGCTCCAGCCCCTTCTCCCAGTCGATGATTATTCAAGTAGTGGCCACCAGTTTGTTTCTCTAAAGGGCTGGAGCAATCATTGCTACGTAGTCTTGTTAGGGCGTTGCAGAGGCCTCCCCTTTGGGGACCCAGCCTCTCTTTTGGTCAGTGGGTTGTCAGATAAAATACGAGAGAGAGAGAGAGAGAATATATTTCCCTCTCCTCCCAAATCTGTCAACCCTAGTTTCAGGTCCAAGGACAGGCAAAGGCCTGGAAACTAGGCAGGAACTTGTGAATTTTTATGGAGGAGATGTCCTTATCCTTCAGGTCATTGACACTTGTTGTATGTGGATTGTCCAGACTGAGCAGTGTCGTCGTTGGCTGCCCATCTATACTGTCCTTAGGGGTGTCATGTTCTGTTAACCTTCTTTCCGTGGGTAAACCCCCCACTGGCCGTCACTTGGACCTTGCCCGTCATCATAACATCTACCCAGCAGTAATGGTTAGCCTCTGCTTTTGGTACTGCTTCTGGCATTAAGCCTTCCAGGGCTGGCTCCCCAGGAAGCAGACTTTTGGATGGAGACCAGTGTGCAGGAGGTTTCCTGGGGAGTGCGACTGGAGGGGCTAGGAAGAAAGCGAGGTTGGCTGGAGAGGAAATTTGTGAAGCATCTTAACAAAAGCTTTAGCTAGCCAACCTGGACCTTTGCGAGGAACTCTAAACTTGGAATGGGGGCCATCGCAAGTTGGGGTGAGAGGGCTGGGCCTTTGTAGCCCCATGGCAACCCGCCATTGGAGATGGGCTTTGCTGGGGAGGGGCGTGACCTCCGTTGAGGTGTCTTCATCCGAAGTGACTTCTGAAGAAGGTGGGCAGCTGGGGGCTGTCTGCTGGCAACGCCCAGCAGGAGGAGTTTCTCTTTCAGAACTGAAGGGAAACCAGTGGCAGGTGCGGCAGCTGGGCTCCCCTTTCCTCGTTGGCCTGTCAGCAAACATCTCCCAGTGCCAGATTCAGCCCAGGCTTCTCCCTGAGGCCTCTTTTGACCTCCCTCTTGTCGCCCAGTAGCACCGGTCATGCCGCCCCCCCTCCCCCGCTGTGTGCACTGTGCTGTGGACTTCCGGGGTTACCCAGTTGCACTTGACTGATGTTTCCAATAGCACATTCTCCGAGAGCAGAGTACAGGAAGCACATTATGATAACACAGCAGGAAAAGGCAGGCCAAATGAGTCGTCCTGTCTTTAAGAGTTTCTTTTTAAAATAAGTAACAGAAAGAAGAGTCAGTAGCTGCTTCAAGAGGTAACCACTTATTTGTAACCCTTAATTTCTATTAAATCTCTATGTCATATACAGGGTGGAGCAAAAACAGGTTTACAGCTGTGAGTATGCAAAACACAGTTTATTCTTGTACTGTTATTTATTAATTAGTGTATTATTTTCCACATGAACAGCAGTAAGCCTGCTTTCTGCTAGGTCTTTCAGGATGTTTAAAAATCCTGCAAAAGCTGCCATAAACATATATTATTGACTTCGTTCGAATCCAGCGACAAACAGAGGGCTGTTTACAAAGCATGATCTAAAGTCTGAAGGAGTGGACACTAAATTGCTGGCTCCGGGAGTTTCTGAAACATTGCTCATTCCACAGAAAAGCTTTGTGGAAACCAGCGCATCCTGGCAACCCCCCACGTGCCGCCCTCTGCCCTCTGCTCCCCCGCCCATGAGTCATTTCACTGACACTCCCTCAAGGTATCAAGAATCCAGTCAGAGCAAGGATTGGAAAGGACACCGAGGCTAGCTGGTCAATTTTGGTTAGACTCCTAGATTCCTCAGCAGAATTCTTTCAGTGAGAGACGTAGGAAGCTGTGGCTAAAGCCATCAGGACAGTTCGTGGGCCACTCATCCCTCCAGTCGTGCGACCTTGGCTTGGACCTTCTGTGGCCGAGACATCGTTCAGAATCCAGCTGAGTCCTGCATTTTGTTATTTGCATGTTTCCAAAATAAGGAAGCGAAAGCAATATGTTGCATGCAAGGCCCTGGCGTGTTCTTCTATACCACACAGTAGGCATTGTAAACTACCTCTCTTGAAGTAGTCATATGATGACATATTAATGCTTCCAAAGCATTTTAAATCCCTAGAGCGATTTCTTGTAAACACAGTGCCTTATTATTTAGAGTGGGACTCTCTAAAGGTGAACAGTGCTCCTTGGAGTTCAAGAACCTTTGCTGTAAATTACGTGGTAAATACAACTGCAAAGCACTTTTGTGCTGAAAAGCACGAAACCCCATAATCTCCATACAGCACGTAGAATATCCCAACAGTTTCTCCTTGGGGACTCCGGTTTTGGCACTGATGTCTGCCACTGCAGGCAAGGCCGTGCTGTGTCACAGCAGTTTCTCGAGTACTACAAACGGCGTGCTACCTAGCAGCTTGCTTAATCTAGAAGAGTTCAGAAAAGGGCCTCTGGGAAATTCAAGACCTTCCCAGTTTACTGGCTCCGGTGATTCTCCGTTTTTTTTTTTTTTTTCTTTCCAACCTGTGCTAATTGTGTATTGTTGCCGTTGAGCAGACTTCCCTGTTGTGCTGAATTAACTCTGAGCCCCTCCTCTACCTCATATGCGCCTGTGTGCAGACTAATTATTTCTGGTGAGGGAGATTCCCATGCTCCACCCCCTTTTCAACTAAGAGCGATTGCCGTCTTAATTCTCACCATCAGGAGGTATGGATCAACATAATTCCTTCCTATTAGCTACGTGCCCCCGAAAGCAAACATTTGATAGCTGCGTGGAAATGATCAAATTCACACGTATAATAGCATAATAAAAAGTTTTTTTTTAATTTGAAGGAAGGTGGAGCAAGAGAACGTTAAGAAGGGTATTTGGTACCAGTAGGAACTTGGTCAGCCGTTGGAGGAACCTTCAAGTCTTTAGGTTTTGATAAATCTGAAGAGCCTTTCAGATTGTAGAGGTGGGGGGCAGGGGCTGGGATACCTTCAGTGTCCCTGAGACACAGGAAGCCCTCTGTGGGCTGAGCAGATGCTGATGCAGCCACCAGGCCAGGGACCAAGTGATGCCTAACAGAATGCTTTCAAAAACCCCTGATCACATCCTACCTATCCTCGCCTGCAGCTCCTGTGGAGTTCAGTTAGGTTCAGATCTTCAATGTGGACACCCCGCTGAGCCTTCCCAGTGCCTAGGCATCAGATCTGGGAAAGAATGTCAGTGCAGGACCGTGTATCAAGTTGTAGTCGAGCTGCCCAATATGTTTTTCTCTCTATAAGAATGCCTTCGTAACAACCCAGAGGGCTACATTTAATGCACGTCTCAGGCTCCTCAGGGTCCGTGCCAGGGCAGGGCTGCTGGGGGAGCTGGCTCCCTGGCCCACCCCTCCCCCTCTATTGTACCCTCCTCCCCCAGCCGGGCTCTATCCTGTCCCCTCATGCCCATGTATGAAGGTGGATACTGCCTATACACCAAACCACCCACATCCCCGGAAAACAGCTGCTCCTCGGACACCCCTGGGAGGAGAGACGCATACCTGGTGCAGTCTGTCTTCAGGAATGAGCCGGGACACGTGGCCAGAGCAGGGCTCAGAGCTGGCCTTGGGCAGCTTGGGCAGAAAATTCTACTGCTCCCTCACCCAGGGCATGGTCTGGAGGGCCGGGCAGGAGCTCTGGTTGGGCATGTCCTTCTGGCCCTATTGATTCCAGGTCTGATGGTAGCAAGGTCCCAGAAATCTGTCCTCCCATATCCATGGATTTGTGGAGCTCACTTAGACCTGCAGGAACACTCCCCCTCAGGGTATTTTAACCTCTCCACCTCCACATTTCCCTTGTCTCTCTTCCAAAGGGCTGACATTGCAAGCCACCACATCCCCTATCCCTAGAAGTAGCAGAGGGTCCAGCCAGCTGTGCACAAATGATCAGATTCATGTATATTTCCCATTTTTTAATAAAGGCAAACTCCACTTCAAGGATGTAGCGTGGCTGTGGGGCAGTGAGGAGCTTTGTCTCAGCTAGAGGAGCCTGCACATTTAGGACCTAAGACATCACGAGGGGTTCTTATTAGTTCATGTCAGCGACAGTGTAACTAGTTCAGAGCACCAGGTGAGTGCCGGACTGCCGCATGTAGACCGTGGCTCTAGCGCTCCCTACGAAGCCCTTGGACCAGTTGACACACTGTGTGCCTTTAATCGTCATCTGACAAGTATAAACAGTTATTGTGTCTACTCCTGTTACTACATGCAAAGCATGTGGGACGGTGCCCGGAACCTTGTAAACGGGCAGTAAGTGAGTCTTTATGGGGTAGACAGGCAGTATTTTCAGATTGCTAAAATACAAGGGTTCAAGCGGATGAATAGTTTTTCATAGCCCTGGAAAGCAGGGTTTCTCCATTGTCATTGCTCCTTGACTTGAGTGCACCTTATGCAGATAATTCTGTGTCTTGTCTTCGGCTCGAACCGTGGACCCCAGGGTACTGTCGCCAGTCCCTTGGTGCCAGCAGCAGGTGGGCCCTGTGCTACCTACCTGTCGCTGGGGAGCAGACTCTTGTTACCCTTCCTCCTGTCAGCAGCTTCCTGCATTCATCCCGGAAACGCGCGGGGGGCGGTGGCTGCATAAGACTACAACGCTAAGTCAGGGTGTTCCTCTCTTTCCTCTTCAACTCTAGTTAAAGGAATGCTTGTCAGTCAAATGAATGAGTGGGTGAATTTCCTCGTGGCGTGGCAGGACATGCTTTCCTGTTTCTGCCCTCTGCCAGCCCCACTCCACGGTGACACTCCGCAGCGAGTTTCTCCGTCTTGGTTTAAATTAGTGGGTCTCACCCAGTCTGATAGGCACCCCCACAAGATTCCCTGTCAAGTCTTGCAGTCATTACCCATCAACCCTGTCTCCAACCGCACAAGACCCCGCACTGGAGACACAACTGTGGCATCGTCGTCTCTTCCCTCTGACCCCATCATGGTGCCACAAACCTCCAGCAGGGGGCAGCACTTCTCGGAGCGCTTTCCTTCGAAAAAATCCCCTGGGCCTGGAAGTCGGCGTTTCACTGCCGAGAAACACCCACGTGTCAATGATGCAATAACCCGGCGAGGGCCCCGAGGCCAGGTGCGGGGTGTGTAACAAGCGTTCTCTCAGTCACAGAAGACCTCATCAGACGGAATGCCGAGCACAACGACTGCGTGATCTTCTCCCTGGAGGAACTCTCCCTGCACCAGCAGGAGATAGAAAGGCTTGAACACCTCGACAGGTGGTGCCGGGACTTGAAGATCCTCTACCTGCAGAACAACCTCATCGGGAAGATCGGTGAGTGTTCGGGCCTTTGTTCTCGTGGCTTCTGGGACCCTTTGGGTGGGAGAACCTGGGGAAGGTGGTAGTGTTCTCGGAGGACGGCAGCAGCTAAGAGAGAATTGCCCCAGGGGAAGAGAGGCAGCCATCTGTCGAGGCAGCCATCTGGTTGTGGAACATTCCCGAACCTTCTCGTGGGTGGTCAGTCTCCCTTCCCCGGGGGATCTCCATCGAGGAGGTGGGGGGCATTCAAGGCAGGGGCGCTTTCGTGGACCTGCTCGTATATAGCTGGGTTTTGAGAAGTTTGCCGGGGAGGAGGGGGCACGATCCAGGCTTCACATCCCGCTAGGAGACGGGAAGGGTTTTGTGGGGACTGAGTGAGTCCTTGCCTGGGGTGGCTAGTTCTGCCCGACGTACGGTGGTTATTTATTTGCAAAGAAGGCGCTGTGCTCTGAGTTGGGTGTTGGGGGGCTGTGATGATTATGTCTGTGTTTACTGCTCCGGTTTGGGAAGAAATGAAAGGTAAACGGAGGAGTCAGGTGGACGAAGATCCGAGTATCAGCACTGTGACGGACACAACCCTTTAGAAAACGTGGTTGAGGCTGACAGCCCAGTGGGCTCCCAGCAGCGGCAGGAGACAACCACAGGCTTCCCTAACCGGTGCTCGGGCCCTTGCTCGATGGCAGCATCGGGGAGACCTGTACCCTGGGCTGCAGGGAGCTCCCAGAAGCCAGGAGGGAGGGCGGGCCAGGGCATGTGCGTTTCCCACTCCCAGTTCATCCACGGGATAAGTCGGTCCTCCCCCGCCCCACCCAGCCAACCGTGGTTAACGCAGGCAGAGCGGGTGGCCTGTGGAGTCATTCTAACAGGGGTCCGGCCTGCCACACGGAAACAGGAGCAGTGCTCAGAGCACGCGGTGTCACTTGGGGGTTAGAACAGGCGCAGACCTTGGCACCAGGTAAACCTGGGTTAGAGCGCTGCCTCTGCCACTTAGAAACTGTGTGGAGTGAGGCCCGATGGGGAAGTGGTGGAGGCTCAGCCCTGCGGTCTGTAAAATGGGGATAGTAACACCTTGCAGGCAGAAGTGGTCCCTGAGCTACATAAGCCGTTGCAAGTAGCATTGTGCTGGCTCGGGAGGCGACACCTGCTGTCATTGTTAATAGTGCTGTTGACCCCGGGGTGACCCAGGGGAGGCCAGCGAAGGTCCAACGGGAAGGGAGAACCTGGAGCAGAGTCGGAGGGCAAGGGCTAGAGTCGGGGTTGACGGGCCGAGTGAGCGAGCACGACCCTGTGGGTTGTGGCGCTGGGACCCAGAGGCCAGCTTCTAAGTCACGGTTTCACTTTCCACTGTGATGTGCAGGGGCCCTCAACAGGGCCACGTGGCCACATCTGGAGACATTTTGTTGCCACAGTGTGCGTGTGTGTTGGGTGGGGTGGGGGCCAATGATGTCAGGCAGTGTGGGGAGGCCAGGGACCCTGCTGACCGCCCCAGGGTGGCACCGCACACATGAGGTACCAGGCCCCAAACGCCAGAGTGGCTGGGGTGCGGTAACCCCGGGTGACGTGGTTGCCTCTGGTTTGGGGGGTCATTCCAAATGCTGGAAGGTTCCAGAAATCCCTGATTCTGCATCATTTGGGGGGAAGATTTATATGAGTTCTTTACATTTCTCCAGAAAGTTTATTTTTGGCATCTTTGACTATCAGAAATTCAGAACTGGCGTATGGCTCCACTGAAAGGATGTTACAGACAACCCCCGCTTCATGCCCGGGGCATGGGAGGGCTGTCTTCATCTCACAGCTCTGAAAGGGTTCCTGAAATTTTAGTCTGCACAGCTGGGCCCACCACAATGACTAATTAGCAGCACAGTATTTCTGTCCCTTCCAGAGCTCTGAGAGCACCTGCATTCTTGCTTCCTGAGTATTCTTCAATTACACACCCTTTTAAATAGCAATAATGGGGGTTGTCGGGGGCTGCTCCGTCCGCAGACACTCAGGCACTTACTCAGCGCTTACAACTGTTTCTCTTGGGTTCAGACTGGCTCCTGTGCCCTGGAGGTGGAAGTCTGCAACATCGGTTGTCTCTCCTGAAGCTCTGTTCCTCACTGGGAGAGACCGGTGGGCTTGGGGGGAGGCTTCATGTTGGTCCAGGAGTGAGCCCAGCACCTAGGACCCTCCCAGGCACGCACAGGCCCCACCCCAGACCTCCGGACTCAGAAACTGAGGTCTCCGTTTGTAATGACCTTCCAGTGAGCTTGGATTGGGGCAGAGCTGAGCGCCTCAGAGCCGCTGGCATCAGGGAGGGAAAGGTCTGGTTGTGGCAGCTGGTGACAACTGCTTCCGGGGTGGTTTGGGCTCAGATGCCCTCCTGCTGTCCGGGAGGCTCTATGCTCTGTTATTTAGGAAAAGTGCTGTGTCCTGGCCCTTTGGCTCATTGCTCTTCTGTTAATTTAGGACATGCTTGTGGAACAAATCTTAGCTTTATTTTTCTACAAGGTGACTCTTGTAGCATTTAGAGGGTTCTAGGTGTAACCAGCGTGGGGAAAGAAGAGGTTTTCTATTGTGGGCTGGCAATTTTAACAATGTTAAAACTTCGGGTGTTTTTGCTCAGGATGCAGACTAGACCCTCCTGTCCATCAAAGCCCTGGGCACTCAGAGCTCCCCGAGTCTGCAGCCTGTCGAATGCTCAGATGTTGCCCAGAGAACCTTCGCAGAATGTCAGGGTTACTTAGGACAATCTAACCGCTGAGAGACACTTTAGAATTTTTTTCTAAAATTCTCATTGTGAAAAAAATGAGTCGACTGAAAGTTAAAGAGGAAAAGTATTATTCTTGGATCTATGGCAACATATATAATATTTTGTAAATTTTAAATGAAATGGGATGACAGGGGTGATGATTATAAATAATCCTACTTGATGTTTATACTGTCCTTGAAAAGTGGGCAGAGGAGTCCCTCTGTAAGTGGGGCTGCCCAGACACCCATTTCCTAGCAGGGTTTTCACATTCATGTTGTCTTGGAAAGGACCGCTCTTTCAAGGTATAGCGTAGTGATTTACTGCCAAGCTCTGCAGTCACATGTTCTGGCTCTACCACTTCACCTGCAACAAATGGGTTAATTCTTCACACCTAAGTATTCTCATTTGTAAGAGGGAGACAGTAATAGAGTTTTTACTTTATAGGGTTACTATGAGGATTGATGACATAATATATGCAAAATGCTTAGAAAATTATATGGCACATATAAGCACTCAGCCGTGTTAGCTATGGTGTTAGCTGTTTTTATTTATTTTTTAATATTTTATTTATTTTTAGAGAGGGGGGAAAGGAAGGAAAAATAGAGGGAGAGAAACATCAATGTGTGGTTGTCTCTTGTGCACCCCCTATTGGGGACCTGGCTCGCAACACAGGCATGTGCCCTGACTGGGAACTGAACCAGCGACCCTTTGGTTCACAGGCGGGCACTCAATCCACTGAGTCACACTAGTCATGGCACTGTCTAGTTTAAACATAGCTGTTTTTAAAAGGCCCCATCCTACATTGATTTCTTGACTGACTTGTGGTGGTTGTTTTGCCTATATGGGTTTTCATATTTATTAAAAGCCATAATCCTGTATCAGCATGACTTGGCTTTAAGGAAAGGAAAACTCAGTTCAGCGTGGCTTTCCGGTAAGGAAATCTAGTATCCTACCCAATGATGAGTCTAGAGATGGGGCAGGCCTCACTTCTGGGTTGCTTGATTCCTTCTCTCTGCTCTGCCAGCCACAGTGGGCTCCATCCTAGAGCTGGTCCCTCCTGGCGGCAAGATGACATGAGTATCAGTAGGGATGACGCTTCTTTCTCCTTTCAACAGCCAACAGAAAAAGAGAAAGGCAGTCCCCAAGCATGAAACAGATCTTCCCGAGTCCTTTGGTTGGGAGCCCTGGGCACACCTGCCCTCCCCCATGTCACGTGTTGCCAGGAGACTGCCACGGGCGTGTTGACTCAGCCTGCGCCCCTGAGCTGTCACTAGCGAGGGATGTGGGATTGCCATGCACTGGCCCAGCGTGGTCAAGCGTAACCCCTGGGGGTGGGGCCAGACGGAAACATGAGCAGAACGGGCTCCCATTAGAAAGGATGCAGGAGGCATGGATGTGGCATAGCCAACCTACAATGTCTGGGGTGTGGGCGTAGCTTTGAAAACCCAGCGTGGTTTCGATAACCATAATCATCCTTGGATTCTTTTTATCACCTTCACAGTAGATTATGTAAACATGTCTTTTATCTCGAAGGTTAATTACATTATTTGTATGTTTCAGAAAATGTTAGCAAATTGAAGAAACTTGAGTATTTGAATTTGGCTTTAAACAACATTGAAAAAATTGAAAATCTGGAAGGTAAGTGTTTTTTCTTATTTTGCTAATTAGAATTGAGATTCAAAACTTCATGTAAACAGTATGACTTAAACAATATATTCTTTCATTTTGCGGGTTTTCTGATCAACTTCCTCGATGGTGTCCTTTGGAGCACAATTACTCTCTTTAAATTGTGGTGTTATTGAGGTGTAATCGACACGCAAGGACCGGCACATACGTCCTGCACAGACTGATGAGCTTGGGCACAGGCACGCACTTGTGCAAGATCATCATGGCCAGAGGCTGTAGACACACCCGTCACCTCTGTTTTCTCGGATCTCCCCTAGGACCTGTTTTAAACATATCTGGGGTGCACCAGATTGATCCTCCTTGCCTTTTAACCTGCATTCCTTCCATAAACCTCCTTGTCTTGTTCTACATCCCGGAAGGTTTCCTGTTTTACTCTGCAGGCTTCTAGTTCCTGCTGTTAGTTTTTTCTAAGTGTCTGGGAACACTTGGTGTCCATTCATAGTCACACAGGATTTGGTGGGTCCGGTGGCTAGTGTGTGCTGTGCCGTGGTTAGGAGGTTGGGTGTCCACGCCCAGCCCCTCGCCTGTGGGCTGGACTGCACAGGCTCTGTGTGAGTGGGCAGGCACGGGGCCACTCACCCCCCATCTGCCATGACCTGAGATTGGGAGGGCTTTCCTTAGGTTATGGTAGATTGTAGCCTGTTCACCTCCTAGTGTAGAAACTGATATTTCAGTGACTATCAAAGTTGTGCATCAACACAGACGTAAATGTTCATCGTGCATTCTGAATTTCCATCTTCAAAACCTGGTATATCATCACTACCAGAGCCCCAAGCCCACGACAGTGCTGGAGTTGAGAAGGTTCTTCTGTGTCAGACGGGGAGGCCTTGCTCTCTCTGTCCCAGCTACTGCTCTACAGCCCGATTACCCTGTTCTCACGTGAGCAAACAGCAAGAGAAAATTTACTCAGTATCCATGTTTTGTGGCAGTAAAATATCAATCCGAGATGTCGGAGGAACCATGCAAACTGTCTCTCTCTCAGTTGGCGTGTCCACGGCTTGCTATTTTTAAGAAAGTATCTGAAAGGGCAGGGAATATCCTATATTTGCTGTGTTTTGGTCATCTGCCACTAGAGGGCAGCATTGCCACTATTGTCTTGAGCTGTGGGAACCCAAGTCCAGCTCGGCCTGTTGCCTGGATGCTTCTCCCTTGTGGAGCTCCACCTCCCAGCTCTAGTGCAGATGCTCTGGCTGCAGGATGGTTTGAGGATGTGCACGGCAATGGGCGTCTCGTCTGCTGGCAGATATGCACTTTTTGTTTAATGTTGAAGGTGAGAGAGGAGGAAAATGGATACACACAGCCCACCTACTTGAGTAAATCTCAATATAATTTTAAGCATAAGTTATAATTTTTTTTGTGTGTGTAGCTAGATGGGAAAAAAATAGCTGGTACTCTTTTATTTTCCCTGTTGTGGAATCGCTGGGACAGAATAAAGTACCTTCTTTTCCCATCCCCCCTCCTCATCCACCCTAACCTTGAAGGAGAGGTGGGACCCCTGCTAATGAGCTCCCCCCTTGGGAAGTCAATGCTATTGATTTCAGTGACCTTCAGACCCTGCCCCCTGGTCACTCAGCTGGACCGTCATAGTGCAGGAGAGAGAGGGTGAGACCCAGTTGGAAGAAGGGGAGCCTCACCCCAAAGAGGAGACTTTCTCCAGCGTGGCTTGTTCAGTGAAAATTGTTCTTTAGGATGGCAAATGGGGTTTAATTTCTCACGTGCAGGCTGAGTAGAAGAAAAATTAAGAATTCATCACTCTGAAAAATATGATGAACATTTGGAGGGTCCTTCATCTACAGCATTCCAGCGAAATCCAAAAATACATGAATCTTCGAACTTGTTGGAGTCATTCAAATGTCAGGCTGTTCTTATATGGAAGGAAAACATGCTTGAAATGTCTCCCAGAATCTGTCAGAGGGAACTAGGAAATACCCGGTCACCTGCATCCCAAGCTGGAGTGCCCCAAATAGATCTCTCCCATTTCATAAGACTTTTTTTTTTTTCCAGTGTAAAACAAATATACATAGAGACATAAACTTAATTATATTTATATACACATGTAGTTTCTTTCTTAATGTAGCAGCTGAGTCCACATTTTGATACTTGCATGACCTAATTACCAAATGTACTGATGTGTTTTAAATAATCCGTATTGCTTGGTGCTTAAAGCATTTTTCATTGTGTTTGTTGTGTTCATTGTGTTTGTAACAAAACTCTTCAGAACAGCTGGGTACAATTTACCTGTTTTCAGTGGATGTATCCAAATGAAATCCCGAATCCAGGGAAAAACATTTAAAAGCCCATGTTAGTGTTGTCGGATGGAATGCTGAAAAGTATGCTTGTTGTCTTACAGGCTGAACAGTATTTAAAAAAAACTGTCCCTAGTGTTGCTAGTTTAATAGAAATAACAGTTTTGTTGTCCTTTTTCATAGATATGGTTGTTTTTGAAGATGTGAAGTTGCAAATTTCCTTCACCTCTAGAATCTAGAGTATACAGGAGTGTTTATTTGGTCTTGTACATTTTGGATGTTCCTCTTCTTCATGATTCAGGTTTACTGTAGTAACACAATACGCAGTTTGAAAAGTCCAAGTGTGCTCTGTGCTTTTGTTAGGAAACGGCAGTCCTTTATTTTGTCCTCTGACCCCTAAGTCCTGCCCCTGGAGGTGGCCGCTCCCGGCTCCCGTGCTCCTGCTGCGGCTCCCACACTGTGCGTGCGCTCAGACTGGCTTCCTGGATGGCCCCGCTCTGGGTGCCATCTGCCGTGCTCCTGGTGTGGGAGATGCAGACTGTGTTCCCTCACACAGCATCCAGGGTTCTCCGTTCCCTTCCACCCACCTGCTGGCATTTTCATGTCACACAGCGGGATACCCTAGTGAGATATGGGGCGTGGCCCCACATATGGTGCCTGGTGTTCTGCGTTAACACTTTGTTGGGGGAGAGATTGCTGCCCCTCCCCTCTAGCCCCCCTCTAGCCATTGACCTTTCTTCCCCCACAACCCCCACTGCCTTCCTTCAGCTGCTGTGGCTCTCTCAGGCCCAGCTCTGAATCGCAGGCTGGTCCTGCGCTGGGCCCAGCCATCTGCTGGGTGTGACTACTACTGCGTGCACTTACACACCCCAAGCTGTATCCTTGTGGATACATCTGCAGGGATGCCTTTCTCAGGCCTTGAGCTTGAGGATTTTAAAGTGATGATGGTGGTGATGAGGCTTCGTTAGTAATAAATAGTCACATTGGCAAAGAGACCTTCCAAGGTTCCCATGCCCAGTTCCCCATGTCGCAGCTGTGGGAACCTTGGCAGTCCCTTAGCTCATTGCCTCACAGTCCCAGCTGTCTGCTGCAGTGAAGAAAACGACCCGCAGCTTCCTGCCTGAGAGCAATGCCCCTCAGTGCCCGGCACCCCCCACCCCACTGTTTTGTGGGCTAGGAGTTCAGGAGGAGTTTGGCTGGGAGGTCCCTCCCTGGTCCTGCCATTAGCGGGGGCAGCTGTTGTGAGAGGCTGCACTTCCAGGATGGCTTCTTTGCAACCTTTGTGACCGCTGTGCGTGGAGCAGGTCGTCTGCCATGGGAGGGCCCCTTACTCCGCTCAGCCTCCGGTGCCCTGCAGGAGGCTGTCCCGAACAGGTGCCTTTTTGTCCTTGTTAAGCTCCTGCTTCGGGTGCCAGGCAGCCTCCCGTGTGGATTTCCTCCCCACTAAACCCAAACTCAGACGCCTCGCCTTTGGTTATCACCCGGTCCTGATTCCCTCTTTCCTGCTGGGTCTGAGCCGTGGAGAGAAGGATGGAGAATTCGGTTTCGGACATGTTCAGTGTGATATGTCTCACAGGCATTTGAAAAGAGTACGATATTCCGTCGGAAGGTCAGATATCGAGGTTAACGTTTGGGAGCCCCTGGAATCTGTTAGTTAAGCCGCTGAACACGACTGTTGTCGACGAGAAAACCGTGCAGAGGGGGAGCCCCGGGTCAGGGAAGGAGATCCGTGCTGCACTACCGCCGATGGAGCAGGGCAGGGCCGTGTGCAAAGGGGCAAGAGGGACAGACTGCGTTACAGAGGAGAGAGTGGCGTCTCGGTTTCCGAGACAGCTGAGAAGTTTAAGAGAGAGTCCGTGGTCAGTCCTGCCACGTGTGGCGGATCGTTCCAGGGATGTGATGGGTTGAAGAGGGTATACCTGAAGGTCCTTGGTTGCCCGTGGAGGAGCAGATCCAGTAAAACATTGGGGGTGGTGGCCAGGAGCAACAGGCTGAGTGCTGAGTGGGGGCTGAGAGAGAGAAGCTGCAGTTAAGTGTGGATTCAGGGTGGCTCACGATGTCTCAGTGGGCAGTCCTCCTCGTGGGCTCCGCCTATCAGGGCAGCTTCCAATATCTCAGTGGGCAGTCCTCCTCCTGGGCTCCGCCTACTGCTCCAGCTTCAGCTTTGTGTCTTTGCCTATTAAAATTCCTGGGCCCATCTCTTTTTCCCCTTTCTCTGGGTTAAATGTAGACCTGAGGCGAAACACCATGGATTTTTTCCACTTCATCCTGAAGACCTGGCTCGGTAACTTGTGCACAGCAGGCACCCAGTAACTCCTGGGTGGGTGGGTGAACACAGGGTGAGGACCTACATCTGGAAGCACTAAAGTGGAACTAACCTAGTTGGAAGAGACCAGCTTGGGCTATGACTAGACAGGAGGAAAACATGGAGTCTGGATGAGGTGGATCAGGTGCTAGACTGAAGAAGGGGTAAGGGGGAGAGAACACTGTCCTTCAGTGGAAGTGGTTCCACTACATAGACTTCAGAAATGATCAGAACTTGGCCGCAGGTGACATGGTTGCTGAGCTGTAAACTGATCTGAATCAAGTGCGTTTTGGTGAGCTTAACATAAGGTAGGAGGAACCAAAGTTCACCCTAGGTTATAAAGCCATAAAACCATGGCAGAGCAGCAGTATGTGATCAGGAAGCCCATGGGAAGGGTGGCATGCAGGACAAGGTTGAGTTGGGTTGTCAACTTCGGAAGATGTCGAAGGCTGTGACACCTGCCACGGCAGCCCCACGAGTGTGAGCCGGTCACAGGGAGGGGCAGCCTCAAGCTGAGCCTAGTGCCCGGGAGGCTGCTGTCCAAACCAGGCCAGCTCCTCCTTAGTTCCCTGGAGGAAACCGCAAACTCTTGCTCACGCGACAGCCAGCCGGCGTCTTTCTTTCCTTGCGGCACATTGCCCAAGGGCCACCTGATGGTCACAAGGGTGCTCATTGGGCTCTTCCTAACTCTAGCTCGTGTTTCCTGGAGCTCTCCAGATGGAAGACACTTGCTAAGGAAATGCTTTTCGTGAATCGTCTCGCGTTGTCTCCACAACAACCCCTGCCCTGGTCACAGTGCCGTCCGCTCCTGCAGACCAGAGCTGCGAGGCTCTGAGCCCCCCGAGTCCACGCAGCACAGCGCGGATGTGACCGGGACAGGGTTTGGTTTGCAGTGCGAGGAGTCAGGGAGCTTAAAGTATGGCGGCTCTCACTTCTGTGCTGTTGCACGTTGTCTTATTACCAGTGTGATTTTCCCTTTGTTTTCATTTCTCTCGACAGGCTGCGAGGGGCTGGCAAAACTTGACTTGACCGTGAACTTCATCGGCGAGCTGAGCAGCGTGACGAGCCTGCAGCACAACATCCACCTGAGGGAGCTCTTCCTCATGGGGAACCCGTGCGCGGACTTCGAGGGCTACAGGCAGTTCGTGGTGGCAGCTCTGCAGCAGTTAAAGGTGTGCTCATTCCAGACATGCAGGGATCGTGGGAAAAGTGCAGACTGGCGGCTGCAGTAGCTCCTGATTTATTCACAGCGTTGTCAGGGAGTGCGTTGCTTCAGAGAGTGAAATATTCCAGGGGAAAAAAAGACAGTTCTTTGACTGAGCCTTTAAAATAGTTTTAATTGCTTTCATGAACTTCTGAGGAAGTAAAGCGTGTACTTTTCTCCCTCATTCAGAATATACAGAGCTTAATTTAATTTTTGTTGATAAATTCAAATAGTTGTTACAAAGAGCATTCATGACCACTAATAGCTTGGGGTTTTTGAGGTGGCTGCAGTTACAAATACATTTGGCTCTCCTAGTCTTCCACTCCTCTGTCCTGATAAGTTTTCTAATCATTATTTTGTTATTGCTTTCTGCTAACTTGTTCTCTGTGTCAGCTGTTCTCAAACTTGGGTAGGTACTGGAACACTTGGATGGCGATTGCCAGGCCCCGCCCCCAGAGCTCCCTATGCAGTGGGTCTGATACGACACCCAAGACTCGCATGTCTTTTTTTTTTTTAACTATTTTTCTGTCGTTCTATTACAGTTGTCTGCATTTCCCCCCAGCACTGCCCCCCAGCCCTGCCAAATCCACCTCGCATTTCCAACAGCCCTCAGGCGGTGCTGGCCGGTCCCGCAGCCTCACCTGAGACCCAGTACTCTCTGTGTTCATCTCCCACGCCGTCTCTCCCCTTATCTGATGTTTTTGGAACGGGGGAAAAAGCATATGATTTTCAGAGAAATCATAGACCTGAGCACGTGAAAGAAGTAATGCTAATTTCCATGCAATTCCGAGTTCCCAGCCCGCAGGGGGCCCCGCTCCTCCTCACAGCAAAGGCCCTGGGGCGTCACTCTCTGATAGGCATTCTCTTCAGCTCTCGGAGGGCATTTGTGTTTAGACTGCTGTGTTCCGTGTAGCTGAGATTTCTGGGTTAATGGGACACGTTTCGTCTCACGTAGAATTTCTTTAAGAGAATGAGTGACTCAGGTAATTGAACCCAGAATGTAGGTTTAGAATAAATGAGAAATTGGCTCAAACAGAATCCAGGATGATCCTCTTTGTACAACGACTTCCCAGAAGACGAACTGGTGGGACCAGAACATCGCAGGCACTTGCCTGCAGCCTTGTGCCGTGAGCCTTTCCCTGGGAAGGTGTGGGCCACCCCAGCTGGGCTGACCCTACTGAGCCCTCGTTGGTACTGCCGCGGTCCCACCAGGATTCTGTGAGCACCACAGACAGGCGCCTGGACCCCAGGCCAGGACACTCCGGCTGCTTTGGGCACAACCTCCCTGGCCCTCCTGGTCCCCAGCAGGGCAATGAGCAGCGTGCTCGGAGATGGGGAAGGCAGAACTCGGAGAGCTAGTGGCCCTGTTCAAGCTGACATACTGCCAGGTGGCTCAGGTGGGATTCCAACCTCGAAGGCCACCGTCTGCACTGCAGCCATTCTCACCGCTCTCCCCGGCTTGATGCACAGACTTGGAAGCAAGTCATCCTCTTGGAGCCTGCTCTGACTCCGCTGTCACGCTGGGCAACAGCCTCCCCTTGATAAACAGCACTCACAAATGTGCTTATGGGTATTTGAAAGTAGGCTGATAAGCTTTAGTATCTTAATCACCACTTACTTCAGGGAAAGCTGTGATCTGCTGGGAAGGAATTGTGCTGACAGAGGTATTCCTTTCTTGGGGCCGCTGGAACCAAGTCCCCCAGACTGGGTGGCTCAAACACCAGACATCTACTGTCTCCTAGTTCTGGAGGCTAGGAGTTCAAGACCAAGGCATCAGCAGGGCTGGTCCCCTTCAAGGGCTGTGAAGGAGAATCTGTCCCCTGCCCCTCTCCTAACTGCTGGTGGTGGTGGGCAGTCTTGGTCATTCCTTAGCCTGTAGAAGCATCACTTCCGGTCTGCCCCCATCTTCACGTGGCAGTCTCCGTGGGCCTCTGTCTCTGCACATGGCATTCTTGTTATAGGGACACTGGTTGCATTGGGTCAGTGGCCCACCCTCCAGAATGGTCACCTTCACTAATGTGTCTGCAGTGACTATTTCCAGATAAGGTCACAGTCTGAGGTATTGGGGGTAGGGCTCCAACTGTTTTGTGAGGAGACACAACTTAACTCCTAACAATGAAGTAGTTATTTAGACAGACACAAGGAAGAAGTGTGAGGAGACTCAGCCCTTCCCAAGTACCCTCTTCGAGTGGCCGAGCCAGTCCAGGTAGCAAGTGGACATGGTAACATGGAGGGGGAAGCTGGGCGGCAGGCAGAACAGGGTCTGACTCTCGTCCCCCCCCAGCTGTGAGCGGCATGCCTCGTTTTCCTAATCTGGAATGGGACAATAACTCTTCCTCTGAAAGTTCTGTGAGGCTTTCGATAAATCGTAGTTTCTTTTTCTCTTTGCCACAGCTTATGTTCAATGGTTATCAATAAGCATGGACACTCTACTTCTGTGTTTCGAGAACCCTAAATAAAGACCAAGAAATGTATATTATGATGAGCAACTTAAAACTTCATCTCTCAGTTCATGAGGCTGTCTACACTCACGCGTGATTGTGGCTTGAAGGGAACTCAGCCAGTTTCAAAGACCACCGAACAGAAGTTGTTAAACATTTAGGTTGAGAACCAGTGGGAAGACCCCTGGGACAGGAGGGGCTGGCGGATGTGCGGCACAGCCCCAGATTTGTTACTGGTTTCCAGTACGAGCTTTTCTGGTTCCCATCTGTGTGGTGATGGGGATTCATTTGTCATGATCTTTTAGAAAATGGAGGTCTAAATTAAATCAGTATTTACTTAACCTGAAGTAGGAGGAAAGATACACACACACAACTATACACATACACACACACACACGCACACACATTTTTTTAAGGTACATCCTTAAATCCTTGTGGCCCAGATACAAGTGAGAAAATAGCACTTTGCTTCCCAATATTTGTCAAAATTCCAATGGAAGAAATTACATATATTCAGAATTTTTCAAACCGTTTAGATCTTAACTCTAGATTGAGTTAGGTTAATTTAAAAAAAGGGGGCTAAGTACTTGGACCACAATTACTTATCCCCTGAAGGAGTAGGCAGTAGTAAGCTGGATCTTTCCCTGGAGGATGCGGAAGAAACAGCTTTACCAAGCCTGTTTCTCTGTGGACAATGCATGATGTCTCTCTAGGTCTCCACGATGAAGTTCGACTTCAGGAATGTGTTTCAGAAGTAAATATTAAGGGAAAGCTGGAAGCTAGAATATAACACAAGGCATGTAACTGATCACGCTCTCCTATTTTGCTTTGGCCACTGGGAAGCTCAGATCCAAGTATGCACCCCACTTATACCAGCCCCATGAGTCCTGTGACCAAAGGCATAGTTTAAGTTATTTTCTCCAAATCTCCATATTGTAATTCTGATGTACAATTTTTTAAATTTATAATTTTTAAATTTGTGATTTTTCACTCTGTGTGTGCTTTTTCCTTTTGTATTCATTTCCTGCTGCTGGGGTAAAGAGTTACCACAAATGCGGTGGCTTCAGACAACGCAGACTGATACTCTTGCAGCTGTAGATGTCGGAAGTCTACAATGGCAGTGTGGGCAGGGCTGCATCCCTCTGCAGGCTGCAGGGGGCGTCTGTTTCCCTGCGTGTTTCAGCTTCTGTGCGGAGCCTGCAGTTTTGAGATTGTGGGCCCTTCCTCCTTCTTCAAAGCCAGCAGAGAGGCGCCTTCAGCCCTCTCCCTAACTCTGACCCTGACTCTTCCGCCTTCTTCTTTCCCTTGAAGGACCCTTGGGATAACACTGGGCCCACTCAACAATCTGCATAATCTCCCCATCTCAAAACCCTTAATTTAATCAGGTCTTCGAAGTCCCTTTTGCCGTTAGAACAAGTTAAAATTTGTCTACTCTTGGGAGGAGGGGGCGTTTTCCAGCTGACCACACCTTTCTGAATACCTCCCCCTTTCTGTAGAACGAAGCTGGGTAAATAAATAGGTGTCTTTAAATGGGTAGTTTTGAAGCTGTAGGTTTTGGGTTGGTGTTTCCTTTGACTATTTCAACTTGGAAAATCACTATAAAAATACCAGTGTCAACAGGGACCATAACAATTAATAGTACACTCGGTGTTTCTTGGAGGAGGTAGGACATGAGGTCATACGTATCAGAGCTCAATTCTGTGTGATGTACAATACAAGGCCCTTTCTTGCAGAGAGCATTTGGGAAGGGTCATTATTACACTTTGGAGTTATGGTTTGACTCGGGGCATCGAAATCCTTGATATAGTGAGTAGTTACAGAATGAATATGCTTGCATTTGGAGAGCTTGTCATTAATCACCGGTTTCCACAGAAGACCTGATTATCAGAGACCATTTATAATCTGTGTCAATTGTGTGAAATAAACATTGACTTGGCTCAAAGTGTCTGATGTTTCCCATATCACTGTGGCGCGTTATTTATTATTTCTAAGTTTAAATATTCCAATCAGTGTCACCTTGGGGCCAATTCAAATTGCAGCTCTTGAATAATTGCTCCGTATTGGTTGTTCTCTATTCAAGTGGTTGGACGGCAAAGAGATAGAACGCTCTGAACGGATTCAGGCGTTACAGAACTTTCCAGAAATTGAACGACAAATCAGAGAGCAGGAAGAAGCATACTGCCTCAGGCGAGCCAGAGACAAGGAAGAGGCTCAGAGGAAGCTTCAAGAAGAGCATGAAAAGGAAGAGGAGGAAGGTCGCCCAGGCTTTGACAGGTGCTGGGGTGCAGACACTGGTGCTACTCTGCATGTAAATTATTAGTTTGCTGAAAGCGCTAACTTTTGTTAAGAGCAACCAAGCACATTCTTGTCCCTGAGGTGTTCACAGCGTCACTTGCATTCCAGAGGATAAACGTGAAGAATGTATTATTATGTGAATTTGTGGGGGGGAGGCTGTGAGCATCCCATTGTTTGTGACAATCCCATGAGGCTTTCTTCCCTTTGAAAGTAGAGCCTTTCCAAACTAACAATTTAAATTTGCATCTAACCTTATCCTCAGACAGAATCTGTCTGAAAGATGCACAGTACAGATAATTAACAGGTGTATTAGACTTTGATTTGTGGAGTAGGGATATTTTAGATAAGTCAAATGCAAATCACATTATTATAAATTGCTTACTTTTGATTGCATCATAAAATATTCTATTTTGTGAATTACATAATGAATACATTTTAATGAGATTAATAAGACTTTATTAGTCTTTTTTACAAACATGAATTATTCTTGTTCAAGTGAATTGCAACTGTAGTCAGTTGATTTGATGCTATACAGTAAAAGCTTTAAACGTTTTGATAACAGAATCTCTTAAACTTGAGAAAATAATGATTATAAAATTTTCAGACATACATAAATGTTAAAAAAATTAGGCAGCTATAATTCTACCATCCAGACTTAATAAATGTCAATCGTTTGCATGTTTGCTTTGATCTCTCTTTTTTAAAGATTTTATTTGTTTATTTATTTAAGTGAGAGGGAGAAAGAGAGGGAGAGAAACATCAATGTGTGGTTGCCTCTTGCACACCCCCAATTGGAGACCTGGCCCAGAACCCAGGCATGTGCCCTGACACCGGGAATCGAACCAGGGACCCTTTGGTTCACAAGCTGGCGCTCATTCCACTGAGCCACACCAGCCAGGGCTGATCTTTTTTAAAATAAGACCTAAAATACCACTGACAGAGCAGAAATCCTCCCGAGGGTTCCTCCCGCACCCCGTCCCTCTTGTGGTCTGCGATGGCGTCTGCCCCTGCAGTTAGTACACATTCGAGTGTGCCGCTCCCACCCCTATTTTCATATATTTACTAGGTAATTATGCCTCCTTGCACAAGTGTAGTTTGGTGTGTGTGTCTTTTAGCATGAGTGATTGTCTTTCTACAGATCTGATTTTCATTCCACGTTGTGTTTTTGAGATTCACGGGAATGAAGACATGTGGAACTCGTTCCTTAATTCTGACTGGGGAATAAATAACACTCCACTGGCTGCATAAAGCACAGTGCATCCCACAGGTGACAGGGAAGACACCCAATGGCTAGTGATTCACTGGCCCTGATGCTCAGAGGGTGCACCGGCTCCGGCACCGTGGGCGGCATGCCCCGTGGCTGCCCGCTGAACACCAGCTGGCGGCCAGCCGTCCTTCTCAGGGAGGCTGTCGGGAGGTTCTCTCTCTTTCATTTTTCCAGATGATGCTGCACACACCTCCTTGTGCAGGTGTGAAGGCTTCTCCAGGGTATTCAGCCTTGGTGTTGCCACATATCATCAATTATGAGCATCTTTTCAAGTTTATATGCATTAATTACCAATTGTTTTTGAAAGTGTATTAATTTATACACATATAATCTTTGCCAGTACTGGATAATGCAATATTTAAAAACATCAGCCAATCAAGGTGGTTATTGCAGCACTTTATACTTAATTTGAATTTGTAGAATTACAAGTGAGTTGAATATCTCAAATATCTTATATGTTTATTGGCTATTTAGATTCCTCCTATTTTGGTTCTACTCAGCTCCTCTGCCTATTTTAAATGAATTATAAGTTTTTTTTCTTATTGACCTGTAGTTCTTCTGCATTCTGAATGCAGTCTATTTAGTGGTTATATGCTTCATAAATATCTTTTCCCAATATGTGACTTCTTAATTTTAATAAGTGATTCTGCTTAATAGAATTCAAAGATATCCGTGTAGCTAAACTTACTTTTGTATTCTGTGGTCTTGTTCATGAAATTCTTTGCTGCCTCAGCATGAGTCTGTCTGGAATCAGCTTCTGACTGCAGTGTAGGGTAGGGTCCTAGTCATTCCCCAGGTGGGCAGCTGTCTGTCTGCACCACTTACTCAGGTGCGGGTCTGCTCCCACTGCCTGATAACATTGCCCTGACCATGCACCCCCTGCTCATGGACTCGTGGGTCCACTTTGGCCCCCCACACTGTCCCAAGGGAGCCCTTCCCCAGGGTCTGAACTCCTATCCCTGTATGCTGAATCTTGGTATTTAGTAGGAGACAGTCTCGGTTTTCAAAATTATTTTGGTTCTTCTTAAATTTTTTCCTATCTTTAGAATTTTAGAATCTGCTATTCAAATTCCCCTAAATCCCCAGTGTAATTTTGATTGGAATTGCATTTAATTTATACATTCATTAGGGGAAAGTTGACATCTTTGAGACATTGGTTCTTTTCATGCTGAACGTTTTAGAATGGCTCTCTATTTATTTAGATCTTTTGAGTCCTTCAGTAAAGTTTTTAATTTCCTCTATCAAGGTCTCACACCACATTTCACTAGATTTATTTCTGAGTATCTTATAGAATGGGATTTTAAAAATAAACTTGTAATTAATTCTTGCTGATGTATAAAAAGACAAATGATTTTTGTATACTGATATTGTGTTAAACTATCCTGATGAACTTTTTAAAAAGATGCAATAGTTTGTCAGGAGATCATCCTGTCTTTTCTAGGTGGAGAAACATTTTTTTTAATAAATAGCAACTTAATTTTTTTCCTAAGCTTTCTACCTCTACCCTATGTATTTTTAAGGTTTTAATTTATTTCTAGAGAGAAGGGAAGGAAGGGAGAAAGAGAGGGGAAGAAACATCAATGTGTGGTTGCCTCTTCCACACCCCCAACCAGGGACCGGGCGCACAACACCGGCATGTGCCTTGACTGGGAATCGAACTGGTGACCTTTTGGTTCTCAGGCCAGTGCTCAACCCACTGAGCCACACCAGTCAGCACTGCTTTTTGTTTTCTTTATGATGTTCGCTAAGCCTCTAGAGTGGGGTCGAATATCAGCAGTAAGACTGGTGTTGGTACCTCTTCCTGACTTCAAGAAGAATGCTCCCAAAGTTTATCACTAAAGATGTTTGCTGTGAGGTTTTGGTAGCATTAAGTAAGTTTTCTTTCATTCCAAGTTGATGAAGAGCCTTCATCATCGCAGAGTCTGGGTTTTCACTGGGTGCTTTCTCTGCATCTATTGAGATAACCATGTTTTTCTGTTAACGAGTTGAATCACATTAATAGCTTTTCTAATAGTAAGCCATTCTTGAATTTCTAAAATAAACTCACTTTGTCCATGATATGTTTTTAATGCATTGCTGCATCCATTTTACTAGTGTTTTAAATACTATTTAACCTATGTTCATAAATATGTTTATGCTGTAATGTCCCTTTTTCATTGTGTTTTCCCTGGTGTTTTGCATCAGAGTTATAATAGGCACATACGCTGTGTTGCAACCACTTTCTATTCTTGGATTCCAAAAGTTTACAGAAGCTTAAGATGATTTGCTCTGTACATTTTAGTAGAAGCATCCAGGTGGGTTTCTCACAGGTGCCTACCTGTTCCCCCACAAGACTGGCTGTCCCTCGGGCATCAGCCCTTTCAGAACCTTGTCATTCTGGAGGAGACCCACTGGAACAGTGAGTCACCGATGTAGTCAGGATAGGGGAGGAGGGGGCTTCTCTCCTGTCAAGAAGAAACGGCATGGAGATTTGGGGCAGCTGGAGGGGAGATGAGCATTCCACGTCTTGACTAGACAGGGCCTATGGCCAGCCTGGAGAGCTGGAAGATGGGATGTGGCCTGGTGGAGCCCGGAGCAGCAGGCTCAGGAGGGAGGGTGCAGGGAAGCGTCTGCACTCAGGCAGTTACTTGGCAGGAGCTGCACCTGAGCTGCCTTGAAGGGACGCTGCCGGAGAGAGTGAGAGCCTGGGGCCACTTGTCAGTGGCAGGAGCTCCCGGAATTATCACAAAGGACCTGCCAGGTCATATAGTGATCACTCTGGCAGGAACAATGAACCTGGAAGGCTCTTGTGCTGCCCTCAGGAACCAACAAACGGGCTCAGGAGCGAAAGCCAGTACGTGGGAATTGGCCCAGGAGGGACAGCATCATTCTCACAAGAAGTGTGTGCCTTCTCCTCGCCATCTCTCCTCCTGGGCCCAAATGTCGTAAGTCAGGAAGAGGCTGGAGAGACCCAGTGAGATGGGGTGCCTGTCCCTCTCCCCACACCCAAGCCAGGCTTGAGCTGGGCGAAGGAAGAAGGGTTTGGAGAGGGAGGGAAAGGCTTCGATTGGCATGTGAGTCTGGAGTTTTGTTGCAACTGTAGCCCTTTTAGTACCTAAAAGTGAGTGTCAGCTGAGATGAGGCCCTGCTCGAACATGAGTGTGGGCGATGCTCACGCGTGGGAAGGGAGGCCCGAGAGAGCGGATTTGAGGGAAATGGCCGAAGAGCAGTTTTTTGTGCATTTCCTGGTGAGCTTAGTCTATTTCGCCGACCAGCTGCATGTGTTTGGCCTTTGGAGACTTACATTATTTAGCTGAGGTTTCCAAAATTTTTTAAAGTACAATTATTTTCATGTTTTTAAAAAAATTATTTAGCTTGAGAAAGGTAAAAGTCAACCAGTTAGTCACTTTCTAGCAAAAGCAAATTATTTTAAGTGGGAATGGAACCAATTACTTCAGTTGCAATTAGCTAGAATATTGTAGAATATTAGTTCTCCTAAATAGATTGTTTTTTATACCGTAAAGAATTATAGCTGTGTGGCAAAACATTTCTTTTCAGTGATTTGCATTATGTAGCATATTAAACTCTCCAGCTGGACTTTATAATAAGTAGAGAATCTGATCAGAATTTTACTCTGTGTTCTGGTTATACTGTTTAAATTTCATGTCCTAGTGTTTTTGGTGCATCCCTTCAAAAAGTACTTAATTGGAAGGCCAGCAAAATGAGCCTTTTGTGCCCTCTCATTTCAGTCCCGAAACCACTGAGTTGGACGTGTGAGCACGAGTATGAGTGCTTCCCGCTCGCCACACTTGGCGCTGCAGGGTCCCCGCGGGCGTCTTCCGTGGGTGTCACTGAACTAGAGTGGACATTCTGGCATGAGGCAAGGGGAGAGCGGCTGTTCCCGTGTCCTGCGGGGGCGTGCCCACTTTCTCTCTGCTGAACCACACTCTCCCAAAGCGGGGTCCTCGTCCGTCTGGACTGGGCTTGTGTCTCTGGTGGCTAGCACACAGAAGATGCTCAATAAAAATTTCTTGAGTTCGTATAGAATAGACATTCAATATCTCGTAAAATACCCATGTGATGCCATGTAGAAGGTTCCTTTAATTTGCTGACAGTCCACAAAACATGAATAAAAAGGAAAACCCAGTACTCTTACCCTGTAATGCTACAAACTCAAGGTATCCACGAGAAATAGAGGTCATGCCACAGAGGACCTCATGTGTCCCACTCGGGAATTTTGGAGCCAGAGAACCCGGAAATCATGTGACCTAGTTTTTCTATTAGAAAGATGCTCTGGGAGGGTAGGATTGAGGGGTGCAGTTCTGGAGAGGGGGTGATTGCCAAGGCTGAGCAGCCCCTTAGTTTGTCTGCTCATCAGAGCCTCCTGCACAATATTATAAAACACAGATCACTGGGCCTCACCCCAAATCTACTGAACGAGACTCTCTTGTGGGAGCCCAGGAATCCATACTTTTTGTAAAGCTCCCCAGTGATTCCCGTCAGCCTGGGTGTGAGCCCTCGCACTGGATTTCTGCACCACCCCTCCTGGTGCTGGATGAGGAGGGCCTGCCCCGTGCTGGGCAGGAGTCCCTCCAGCCCGGCTCAGGTGAGCCCCGCTGCAGGCACGTCTGGTCGGGGGAGGGAGATAACACAAGGACAACGGGTATGATATTTAAGGGGCAGCCCTAGGGGTGAAACTCACATGGCCACCTCACATGCTGGATGTCTTCTGGCTCCTTCCTAGCCCGACCTCTGCAGAGAGCAAGGACCGTCCCCAGGCACCAGGAACGCAAGGTGGGTACCCAAACAAGAAGAAGTCAGGTGACTATGAAGATGACCTGGAATTCTGGAATAAACCCTCCCTGTTTACTCCTGAGTCTAGACTGGAAACCCTAAGGCATATGGAAAAACAACGAAAAGACCAAGAAAAATTAAGGTATTCCATTTTTTTCCTACCATTGAGAGTAAGCTAACACTCTTTAGGGCTACATTTTTATGGTGGCACGTCATTTTTATTCATTGTCTGTGTTCAGCCTTTGTTAGCCATCCCATATAAGCTTCACTTTTTTTTTAAGTTCAGTTTTTTGTTGAACGGTATACACAAACACGTATTAATATCAAATGCCCGTCTTTAGAATACCTCGAATTAATGACATTTTAGGTAGGGTTTTGTTTGTGTGCCTTTGGTTTTGTAACCACTTTCAATGTGTGGAGTAAGAGCAGGGCTGGGCTAGAGATACCAGCTATCACAGAACTAAGGACCAGGCCACTTTGTGGGATGAATGAGTTCCTTTTAATCTGCAAAATCAATAATTAGAAATTAGTTTCATTAGATGCTATATTTTTTTCTAATACAACTCTCCCGGACACTTAATGGTATGCTTTCACTTTCAAATTATTTAGATATAATCCGTTAGCAGCTAGAATGCTTCAGCTATTATTTTCGGAGCAGCTTTTTTAAAGACAGGCTCTGCATCATTCCACTTCGCCTCGCTGCTTAAGTCTGCCGCGTAAAATGTATCACTGATGGGAACGCTTAACATTCATGAGCTTGGGAATGCGATCAATTAGCTCTGAAATACAGTAGGAAACCAGAAGGGTAGCAAAGTAATTAGCAATCTCCACTGCTTTCGTAACATTTTCTTTATTAGTGAGATAGACAGGGATGCGCCAAAACGAGAGTCAGATTTTGTCAAAAACACTTGTTTGTAAAATGTGGTGGTTTGTGTCCTGAGAGGCCAGGCAGTGCTTCGGGAAGAGCACTGAACCACGTCAGAGGGTGTGGGTCCACGTGGTCGCTCTGCTGCCTACTCCGTGTGGCCTTGGCTCCGACTTGGCACCTCCTTGTCTGTTTCCCCACCCATCACACAGGGACCCGCACCCCCGCCTTACCTGCCCCCTGCGTTGTCGAGAGAATCAGAGGGGCCAATGAATGTAAAAGTGCTTTGCCGGCTCAAAGGCCCTTGGAAATGGGAATTCCCCATGTTGATTGAATAAGTACTGTATTTCTGATGTATATGCACATACATATATAATACAATACATATGAATTACATTTGATTGAGCCTGGGAGCTGGAGAGATTTTTCTTTCTCCGACGGCCTAAGGAAAGGACGGCTGACGTGAGTGAGAGCCCAGCCTCCCTGTGCTGGGCGCAGTGTTCCGCACACCTCCACACCTGCTCCCCGCCGGGTTCCTTGAGCCATCTGTGTTTTTTGGACTCACCTTAATTGTCCCGGCTCCTAGAGGTTAATGTAGTTCCTGGGAACGTCACTGACTGGACCTGGGGGCCCCATTTAAGAGGCAGACAAGTTTGACTAAATTTATGTTTTAAAATGAAGTTAACTGACATAAAACCAATACTAAAAGAACAATGGAATAGATAGTCAGTAATACTGTAGGAACTGTGTATGCTGCCAGCTGGGGACTGGAAATACTGGGGGGGAAACACTTTGTACAGTGTGTGATTATCTAACCGCTATGCTGTACCCTTGAATCTAATGTCAAATAATGTCGAATGTAAACCATGGTTGAAAAATAAAATTTAAAGCAGAAAAATAGAAATCTAGGCAAAGAACTGCCTACAATTTTGTTATCTCACCAAAGTTGTCCATCTGATCTTCTAGATATATGCCTAGTTTAGTTTTCATGTATTTTTAGTAATGTTTTCAGTACACAGAACTCACATCGCCCAGTTTTTCCCATTATCTGTGAATCCTCTCCTCTTTGCTGCATTTCCTGGCCTCCTGGTCTTACACCTTCAACACAGTGAGGGTCACGGCCTTGGCTCAGTCCCACCAGAACTTCCTCTGCCCTCTACAATTGTATGAATTATTTCTGAAAAAGTGGGGTTTGGAATCTTAGTTTAAAAAATGAAAATGAACTTCTGTTTGGTACATTTGTTCTCACTAAATACCTCCTTTACATTTCCCTGTCGCTTTTTAGATCAGTAGGTAAAGAGCGAGCATGTTTCTGACCGTGACACAATACCCCCCTCCTGTCAGGACGAGCCCACTGCTGGCCGAGCTGCCCCTCCACCAGTGGGCATCCAGCCCCGCCCGGGCCTGGCCACTGGGGGCCGTGCTGTGCTTAGACCTCCCCTTACACGGGTCCTGTGGACGGGTGTTTTCATTTCTACAAAATAGATGCTACTTGGCGTTTTAAAAATTGCAATTTTAACTAAAGCAAGAAGCTGCATACACAAGTGGAGAATTGACAGTGATCTGGGTAAGTCATGCATAAAATAGACTTATTTAAATATTAATGGGTATTTCATGAAAGGAGCTCCCCCCTCCCACCCATTAAATCGTCTGGCAAATTGTCTCGATCCCGTTTTTGCCTCACAGACACAGATACAGCCACACAGATGTCCGGGTCGATGGTCGATTCCCAGCACAGAATGGACTTCCTAACAGTAAATTGCTGATATGTTCTCAAATACCTGATTAATTTTTCCTGAGCTGTTTCTCAAAAAATATCAATTACCTTTATATTCTCCTTGTTTGTTTTCCCCTCTTCCCTCTGCCCCTTATTCCCACCTATCCCCAATCTTAAGCAAAAAGAAGAAGAAAGTGAAAGCACCCAGGACCTTGATCACGGAGGACGGGAGAGCCCTAAACGTCAATGAGCCCAAGTACGTGAGGCCAGGGACACTGTGGGCGCTGACTCCATGGGGTTGGTCGTTAACAATGGCAGTTCTGCCTGCGGAGAGCGCATCTGACCTCCTGACCTCCCTCACAAGCTCCACGGCTAGTAAGGATGACATTTGTGCACGTCCGAAAGCAAATGTTCATTATGTTTTCAAGTGCATAATGTTGTACTTTGTTTTCTTGGCACCCAGAAAATGATCTTGACATATAGAAGTCCTTGTTATTCACGCATGCCCTGAAACTCTGGACCGTCCACACTTCCATGCCTGAGAATTGCCAGTGCATTTTTGCTGTGTGTATTAATTTTTAAAACTCTGCTATGAACAAGCTGGCTGAGAAAATTGATACATCTCCTTTCCCTCAACTTTATACCCTGGAACACATCCTCAAAGCATCCGAGAGCTAAGGAAAAAAGAAATCAATATAAATATCTTCATGAAGTTAATGAGAAAGGAGCAAATATTCAAATTGGAAATTCTCGAGTATGATAGTACACAATCTACCCTATCTGGCTATCTTAACATTCAAAACTAGAAAGGAAGCTATAAAGGCCTTTTGTAGCCAAAATACAGGCCAAAAAGCTGGTGGTCTGAATCTTGTTCACCTCGTTTCATTACTCAAAACCTGTGTACTTTCACCATTGGTTTGCTAGCCATCACCATGGTGGAGGCACCCTCCTGAACGACTGCCAGGCGTTACTCATTTCCTCTTTATGGTAGTCCCGCCTGGCAGGCTGTGTTACTATTTCATAGATCCAAACCTTGAGGCTGAGAGCGGTGAAGTGACTTGCCCAAGACCCCATAGCCGATAGGTGGTGTGTCTGACTTACTTGGTCATGCTAACCCAGTTGTAGTGTTGTCCACAGTCAAGGTTATAACCTCCCCCCCGCCATCCCCTCACCTCGCACACACACCCTCTTTATCCGGCAGGCATGCGTGCGGCACAAGCCGTGATGCTGGGCACTGGCGATACAGCAGTGAATGTGACTGGTTTCTTCCTTCGTGGAGATTAGAAATCAACTCTGACAGTGCTCAGGAGACCCCCAGCGCTCTCTGTGCCCCTAGTGAGACCACTGTATCTCCTACCACACTGACCACTTTACCTGTCCCTAAAACCCATACTGTTTAGGAGGATTCTGTGAAGCCCTGATTACCTGTCACCTCTACCACCTACATCTGTCATGCTGTGGTTATCCTTCCCAACCCTCCTGGGTCATCTGTCATCATCCAGAATCTTATTCCTACAGGACTCTGTACACCTTCTAATCCAATTCACTCTCTTTCCTCTCCAAGACCCGCCCCCCACCCCGACCCACAGTGCCCTCTGGAGCTTACGCATTGTCAACAAAACCTGGACAATTACAATAGTGTGTCAAGCAGTTTCTGTGGTTCCTTTCTTGGCCTCCTATAATCTCTTCTACTCAGTTGAGTAAAGAAGGAGGAAGGGAGGGAAGGACACTCACCAACTTTCTTTAGGAAAATTCCTGGAAAGTGCCATGTAACACTTTCCTTCACAGAACTAAATCATGTGACCTCATCTAGCTGCAAGGGAGGCTGGAAAATGTAGTCTTCATTCTGCAGAGTCATGTTCCTAGTTAAAACCAGGGGTCCTATTACTAGTGAGAAAAGGGGAGCAGATTGTGGGGAATGATGGGAATCTCTGCCATAGAAAACCTCTCTGAAATGACCTTTCAAGTGACGTATGAAGGGAGAGTTTATGTTGCCTGGCTGGAAAATCGGGGAGTAGCAATCAAGGCAAGGGGCCAGCATGTAAAACAGCTCCTGAGATGAGATAAAAAATGCATAGGTTGTTTGAGCCACTGAAGTCCCACACAGCTGGACTGCTGAAATCAAGGACAGTGACAGCCACAAGCAGACATCCTCCTGAAAGTCAGAATATATTTAGCTTATATTCCTCAATATTTTTTGGTTATGTGTTTTACAGAATAATGTGATCAGTGAAGTGCTCAAAATAAAATTGACCAAGTCATTCTGAAATAGTCATTCTGAACAGTGTGGAAGTTACCCCTAGGACTCAGCCTCAGGGTAGAGCCGAAAGACTTAGGGCTTTAAAGTCCTGCCTCTCCGGGCTCCTGTGGCCTCTTCCGCAGCCACAACACCTTCTCTGAGCCTCTGTCTCTTCGTCTACAAGATGCAGATGATAAGCCACGAGCAGTGTTTCAGCATTCCCCAAGGTGATGGAAAGGCCAACGATGAAAGGAGAAGAGAGAAGACGGTGAGGAAAAAGGAGCCATGGCTGTTGAAAACTTAAGGGACAGAGTATTGGACAAGGGGAGAAAAGTACAGCTTTTTGTTCTCCGTAATATTTGCAGTGTTTTAGTTTGCTCCTAGCAACTCCAATCACATGGAAGAGAAAACTTTAACCACCAGATGTCCCTCTCTCTGCACCAATGCTATTTTTTTCTGTATGCAATTTACCTTAAGATTCTCACATTTAAACAGCGTAAACAAGTAGCTTATGAATATATTACAGATTTCTGTTGAAATTTTTCAATTACATAGACATTCTATTATTCAACTGCCAAAATGTTTGCCATTGGAAATTATTATATAATTACTGTGAAATTTACTTTTGATAGTGGGATGAGGCTGTTTTGTAAAGTATTGCTAAAGACATCATCTTTTTCTTTTTTGTCTTTTTCCTGAAATGGATTATTCCTTAGACTTGATTTCTCTTTGAAAGATGATGAAACACGTAACCAGATTATCCTGGACCTGGCTGTGTACAGGTAAAGACATTTTACTGTGCATTTATTTATTGGTATTTCTTCCTGTTTTCATTCTCAGTTGCAATCTCTTGAGTTGTGAAACATTTTGAAATGAAACTTGGTTTGATATAAAACAGCACCTACCACTCTCCCAGCACTTCTTTCTCCTCCCCTCCCCCGTGCTTTCTGACTTCTACCTGACAAGTTATAAATTTACTTCTGTTTTTAAAAATTTTGGTCAAGGCAAGAACTTCGTTTTGTTTGCTTGTTCTTGCCTCCTTATATCTCCAGCACCTAAAACAGTTCCTGGCACCTGGTAGGAACTCAGTGAGTACAGGAATGGATGGATGGATGGATGGATGGATGGATGGATGGATGGATGGATACTGATGATAGGAACCAATGAGCATTTACATGCATGAATTATGATAAAGGTTTTTCTCTTTTTAAGGACTGTTTCACGTGCTCTATTTTATTTAATCTTTTGTAACCCAGCGAAGTAGGAGGGATTATTAACTTGGAATTATCCAGGAAGGGAAAAGTTTTCAGAGAGCAAATCTTGTCAAAGTAGAGAGAATAATTGGAGAGGCCAGAACATGAACCCCCAGGCTTAGTTCCAACTTTGTTTTTTTCAAACTGTGGTAAAACACATAAATTAAAATTTATCAATTCAACCCGTTCAAGTGGGTAACTCAGTGAAATAACTCAGTGAAATAACTCAGTGAATGTAACTTAGTACATTCACATGCTGTGCAGCCATCACTACCAACTCCTTGTAGGAAGTCTTCAGTTCCCGGAAAGGAGGCCCCGAACCCATGAAGCAGTCCCTCCTCACTTCCCGTTCCCCTGACGGTCCCTGGTCTGCTTTCTGTCTCCGTAGATTTGCCTCCTCCAGATACTCCATACGCATTGAACCACATGTGACCTTTGTGTCTGGCTTCTTTCACACAGCGGGATGTCTTTACGCTTCATTTGTGTGGTAGCATCTGTCAGAACTTCCTCCCTTTTCGTGGCCGACTAATATTCCACTGTGCAGATATACCACATTCGGCCACCTACTCACCCATTGATGTGCATTCGGGTTGTTTCTGCCCTTGGCTGTTGTGAATAGTGGCTAGCTCTCGGTGTGGTCCCTTCTTCTGTGCCCCACTGCCTCTCCCATGTGCCTGTGAATCCTTCCGCCTTCCCCCTAACCCTGTGTGGCCTGGGCACCCAACATGCCTTGAAGGAGCTCCTGGCTCTTCCCTGCCGGCTCCCCGCCCACTGTTCCTCCAGCTCCCCAAGCTGCCCCCTCGCTGTTTCTCCAGTTAGATATTCTCTGGTACATCTTTTTTGGGCCTTTCCACTTTTAGGCCTTATTCCTAGAGTTTAATGAGTGTGCAGTCTTTTCTCTTGTTAGCTCTGCTGACTGCATCACCTTCAATCTTTAAAGGAAAACTTTCCTCATCCCCGTGTGTGTGCATTTCCAAAGAACAGGGACATGTCTCCTGTCCAGGTGGTGAAATCCTTCCATTCCCACGATGCTGTCGGAACCAATGACACTAAAATCCCTCATTATCTTTGTCGGCATGCGGCCACACTCATGAGGTCCACTCATTCATTCATGTATCCTTCCTGCCTTTATTCAACGGATACCGATAGAACACCTACTATGTGCCGGGCACTGGGAGACTGTAGCTGGCCGGTTCTAAATGCAGTTACCACTCTCCTATAGCTTGAGGCCCTGCGGGGTGGACAGACAGTCAGCAGCCAGGGAGACAATAAGTCCTCACAAAGGGAGAAGAGCACCCTGTGGGAGAGGGACAGAGACTGGGGACAGGGAAGGACGGTGTGAGTAGTTTGGTGGCCGGGGGTGTGGTCAGGGAAATGCAGCAGTGTGGGCCCTGAAGAGATAAGGATGAGGAAGCAGCAGTGAGGTCTGCACGGCACCAGCGGGAGGTCACTGTCAGGCAGAGGAAGGTGGCATCTGCAGAGATCTCGTTGTAGGTGGGGACAGGTGAGCACCTCCGGAGGCCCTGAGCATGGAAAAGAACACGTCATCCCTTCACGTGGTAGATATTACACATGGCATCTTAGGAGACCTTGTCTGTGCTCCTTATTATCCTATACTTTAAAAAGACTTTGTTTATTTTTAGAGGGAAAGGGAGGGAGAAGGAGACACATCAATGTGAGAGAGAAATATCAATTGGTTGCCCCTCATACACACGCTGACTGGGAACCGAATCTTCAACCCAGGGAAAAGGCCCTGACCAGGAATTGAGCCGGCAACCCTTCACTTTGTGGGATGATGCCCAACCAACTGAGCCACACCAGTCAGGCTTAATATCATAATTTTTATTAAATAAAATCGAATGATACTTTATAAACACTAACTATGTACTAGGCACCACGCTTGTGTCTTCATAGCAATCTAAGGGAATAGGCACTATTCATATGTCCATTTCACACATGAGGAAACTGAGGCTTGGAGAGGTAGAGGAACCTCTTTAGAGACGTAGTCCAAGGTAATGAAGCAGGAAGGCGTGGAGTCCTCGTCGCAGGACTATGTGACTGAAGCCCGTGCCCATAACCCCAGGGTCACCTACCTGCTGGGATGTTTCTGATTTTTGAATCATCGCTGCATTTTCTAATGTTTGCAATCACAATTTTAAAATGTGTAAAGATGGTTATTTGGCTAAAGGAGGGAGGTGAGATCTACATGTTTCATTTGTTCAGGAAGTGGAGGAGGGTAATTGCCACTTGGTCCCGGGGACACTGCCACAGAGGGGTGCTCTGCTCGCTCAGCAGGCTGTGCCTTCTCAGGAAGAGGCGAAGCCGGTGGGCCAGGGAGTGGTATCAAGGCAGCAGCGGGGGGTGGAGAGCTGCTCAGGAAGCAGGAGTTGGAGGTGGGGCCCCCCGCAGAGTTCAGTCAGCAGTCCTGGCTGTTCAGGTCGGTCTGAGGGGCTTAAAATAAAATATTCATGAAAGAACCTGGCATGCTGTGTTTTTTGCAAACCTCTGGTGTTTCAGGCCTTCACTGTTTTTGGGTGAGGAGCACTCAAAGCCAAGTGTGCTGGTGGGTCTAAAAATGAAATCGCTGATGCATTGAATTTCTTTTGGTCGGAGGATTTAACTGAAGGCTAATTTCTTAAGACCTGTTTAGCATGGAAAACTCTGTGCATTTACAATGGCAGGTCCCATACATGTGAGTTTGTATTTGTAAATTAATTTGCACATTTAATGTTCTTGAAAAATCACGAGATTTCTTATGTTTAACATGTTGGATTTTCAAGGTACATGGATACCTCTTTAATCGACGTCGATGTGCAGCCGACTTATGTGCGGGTAATGGTCAAAGGAAAGGTAGGTGTGACCTGCACTGTCACAACTTCTAAAGCCACGACTTGGACTAAGCTAGGCTGCCCGAACATTGTTTTAAGTAATATTCAAATAGAAAAGGGGAAGGCCAATCAGAGAGCTGTTTTTTAGGCATATGATTTTATGCCATGGGAGTAATACTCAGCAGGCATGGTTGCTGACCATTGTGCTGCTTGATAAAATTAATATTTTTAACCTGTGTCTGTTGCGTTGGTACTTTTCCCGAAGCTATTTTGTATGTTGTAGCCTATGCTTGAAATTATGTTTAAATGATATCCCAATTTTATTTTATTTATTTTACCATAGTTTTCCCCACTGCCATTTAGTCTCCTTGTACCCCCACCCCACCCACCGCAATCACCGCACTGTCGTCCATGTCCACGAGTCCTTTCTCCTTTTTGCTCAATCCTTCTACCCCTACCCTCTTTTAAATTGAAATCGTCAGTGCTTTCATTCATAGTAACTGTAATTTCATCATTTTTGACATAGTAGGTTTTGCTAATTCTAAGCATTCATGTGAGGTAGCTTGAAGACTTTGGAATGGAAATATGTTGATGTGTTGTGACAGTAACATTTACCTACAAATCCTTTGTCAGCCGTGTGGACGACAATGGACCAGTGAGTGTTCCACTGTTTGTGATTGATGATTGTTCTTTAGACTATTCATTAAAACAGGTAAAATAGTTCATGCATATCAAGCATAGTCCATATATTATTTTTCCCTAGTACGTCTAAGCACATTTTAGGAAATTGAATGATGACTCCTAAATCTGTAATGAAACTCTCTCTTGAAGTAACTACTCTCTCACGTAAGATGCGCCCACTCTCCATGACACGCCCTCTTCATCTGCAGCCCTTTCAGCTGGTCCTCCCGGCAGAGGTCAAACCTGATAGCAGCTCCGCTAAAAGGTCTCAGACCACGGGGCACCTGGTGGTCTGCATGCCCAAGGTAGGTAATGAGGTAATGCCATCTGGGTAGATTCCAAGTCTGGTTTTGTTGGTGCCTGCAGGTACTTGACTTATCAGAGTGAGCTGTGACTTCTGATCAAAGTTCTGTTCTGGCTGAGAAAGCCAGAAAGTCTACGCACACCAGCTTAGGCAGGAGAACAAAGACCTGTGAGAACAGAGAACCAAGACCAGGACGTGGCTGGGGCCTAAGGGAACTCGTGCCGCCAGGAGGAGTCCCTGCCTCTGCATTCTGCCTGCCTCTGCAGCCCCGGGTGTGGGTGGGAGTTGGCTTGTGCAAACCACGTGATTCTTCAAGCATGTCTGTTACATGGGGATCAGTACTTTCCTCGCCTGTAATGGTGAGAGATATAGTTGGCCTTGGCTATCTGAGAATGTTTGAATTCCAAATATTGAGCTTACCAGTTTTTTGTGACTTTGGGCAAATTATGAACCATTCTAGGCTTCTCTGTCCTAATTAACACTTCAGAGAGATAATACACATAAACTACATAGTACAGTGAGAGTACTCCACAAATATTGCTAGTATTATTTTTCATATTTTTATGATGTAGACAAGGTATTATTTTAGCTAAAATTATTTACTGTCTATTTTTTGAGGGAGGGGTCATGTAGATATACTCTTGATACGAATCACATAAGGAGACAAAGAGATCTGTCCAATCACCATGGAATGAAAGTTCCTCTGGATTGATTAAGCCAGATTAGCTGAAAAGTGCAAGTCTCTAGCTGAACCCCAGACAATTCAACCGATCTCTGGCCAAAGAGATGGTAGCATTTTGTTTAGTTTCTGTTATTTTATATTTAGTTCCTATTATCTCATGGCAGGAGCTAGGGGTGGGGTCAGCTGTGTCCAGGTCACTCAGGTTTCAGGGGAGAAGAATAGATAAGCCAGTTAAAACGGGGTTCTGCTTCTGAAGAAAAGGCGAACGGGACAGGCGTGTCCACCGCAAAGACTATAAACTCGATTAACCAATCAGGTTTCGATGATGATTTAATAATCCTTCATTTTCCTATAGCCAGTTTTGCCACACATTGATTATGGATGATCATTTATGTATTTTTACTCTGAGGCAATAAAATAGCAAATATAATTTGTTGTCAAGCAAGAAAATAAACACAACTGTAAGAACTGCATTGTCCTTGGTGACTGCAACACATTAAGGAAATGTATGCTAATTAGAACGCCCTATAGGGAAATCGGAGATAACTTAATTACCACCACACTCGGATACAGACATTTGTATAGCCCTATGATCAGCAGGGTTGTTTTTTTTTTTTAAATTTTCCTACTGACTGAAAAGCCAGAGCCTGAATGGTAGCTGCCGCCTCCTAGAAGGAAGCCAAGCCCTGATTCGTGCGCCTCCTGCAGGCACCCGGCAGCTGATCAGACGGCTCTGCCGTCCCTGCTTATTCATCTTTTAGACAAATACAGTTTTCTAGTTCCCTTTTCCTTTCTGTTTTTATACCTATAAACTTTTCATGTTCGGTACACCTGCAAAGCACAAAAATTATATATCCAGTGATATATTTTTCCATTTATGGCTCTCATTTTATGTCCCTGAGAAGTTTTTTTTCATAGTCCTTTCTCTGTAGCTGCCACATGCTCTCTCACGTTTATTTACAGTTGCCATACGTATGGTTTCAGTTCCCATTTTTAGCGGGAATGCTCCCCCATCAGGTTTTCTTGGAGTGTCTGTGTGGCCTCCCGCAGGTTTTCTCCCGTGTGATGAGGTCAGAGTGAGCTCTGGGTTCATAAGCCACCTTACCACCCACAGCCTGGGTGTGCTGGGTGCCGGGTCTCATCACAGGCCAAGTTAACAAGGTTTTACTGAAATTTTGTATTCACTGAAAAGCTTGCATCGAGTCATTAAATTAAACTCCCATCTAGACTCTCAATTGACAAGTTACAGGAACACTCCGAGGATATGCTTTATGATTTCCTTTGGGTGTTCTTGCAGAATAATTAACTGAGATTAAGGAAGTTGCCATGTGAACAGAACAGCAAAATGTATTTACAGCTTTCAGCTGGTGAACATGTTTCTCGGTTCTGCTACACTGAGCACAGAGGTGAAGGTCACATCCTAAGGTCAATGTTACAGACCACGGTGCTAAAAACACAGCCTCAAACTCTCTTCTCCTTATTAGTTGGACATCTGTACTTTCTACTCAGATGTACTTGTCATGTGGCCATCATGAGTTCACTCTTAGTCTCTGATTGTTCATTTAGAGTGGGTCTGTAGTGAGGGCTGCTAGGCTGTTCTGTCCCATTAATACTTCTACTCTTTTTAGTACATTATTTCCCATTCATAAAACTTCCAGAAGCATCAAAAGTTAGTTTCCACATACATCAAGCATCATCTCTTCCCTTGCTTGGCCTTCCTCCCCGGCGCTGCGAATAAACCGTCTGTGACCTACCCAGACTCCGCAGCTGTGTGTTGGGTCCTGTTTGCACTTGTCTGGGAGAGACCACTGCCCCCCTCCGACAGCTCCCTGTCCTCTCTGCTGCTTCCCTGGATTTCCCCTGTCAGCATTTCACAGCAGAAAACAGGCAGACTCCTCTGCCTCCCTAAAAACAGAACAAAACGAAAACACCCACCTCTTTTTATTGCCCTGATCTGCTTTACAGCAAAATTCTTAAAACAAACGTTTATGTTTGCTTGCTAGTTCTCTCTCCCACCCGGGCCTCTGAAAGTCGGCAAGGCTAGTCACTGAGTCCTGGGACCCCCTTCTCTTCTCTGTTTCTGCTCATTCCCTGCATGATCTCTTGCAGTCTGATGACTTCAAATAACATCTCTAGATCTCCATCATCTGCTAATTGCCAACTAGGTAATTAGGAATAGTAAACACAATGAGGAAAATTTAGGGAGCTAGAGTATGTGTTTTTAAAACAGGTTAGTAATAGCAATACCAATTAAGAGAGTGAGCAAGTTTCTGTCCACTGGTCCAGGAGAAATGGTGGAGACAGTGAGCTAGGTTTCCAATGAGTACACAGGGATGAGAACAGTGCAGTTTCAGAGGCTGCCATGGTGGGGTTTTTATAAACCTCCCCCACTTTTCCACGTGGCTCTGAAGGGTCATGACCTAAGAGAGAGGTGAGCGAGAAGCCAGTCGATTCTCAGAAGGTCTTGCGGCCTGTCTAAATGGCTATCTAAAGGGCCCCCAAACTGGACCTTGAACTTGAATGAAGGTAGTCTTCGATGAATAACACCCACATGTGCCTCACAAGTAAACGTTACCATGGACTCAAATAATAGATAGATAGATAGATAGATAGATAGATAGATAGATATTTTTTTAGAGAGTATACGGCACACAAAGTTAAGCGAGGCACAGAGACACGAGTGGGGCCAGTGGAAACCCAGCCAGTGTTTTGGAGTCTGGTCATACCAGGTGGTTTTCTTCCCCCTGAGAGAGTCCCATGGTTATTGCAGATAATAAGTTGTGAGACAGAGACTGTAAAACAGTTTTAGTGTGAGGTCTCCCAGGAGTGGAACCTAGTGTAGGGCTATGAGTACAGCAGTCTACTTGGTAAGGAAGGAATGCTGGTCAGGAAGTAGGGACGGGGAAGGCAGCGGAGAGACAGGGTCCCGGTGAGCCAGCGTCCCCGGGGGAAAGCTTTGGGGCCCAGTGCAAAACACCTGTCTCAGGGCAGCTCTGTGTATGGGCCTATGGGAGTGGGATGGTGGCACATCAGCCCCTGAGACTCTTCAGGTGCCAGCTGCTCCCCTGTGGGGGGGTCCGGGGGTGGGGGTGGTCTAAACACCCCAGCATTTCTGAACTGTTGCTGACATAGACCAAGCAAGGTAATCATGCGAATGGAAAATATTTTCAACTGAGACTATCTCTAGCAAGATTGTGGAAAAGGATATTTTCTTTTTTTAAAAAAAACATTATCATCCTTGATGTTTGTCCTAGCTTCACAAAATATTTTCAGTTCTAGGCTGTGTTGTGTAGATGATCCTCAATGGAGACCTGTCGAGTAAGATTGCGCTTCACAAGTATAAAAGCGTCTTGAAGGAGCCATTGTTAGTTACATTTGTTCTACTTTTATTTCAAAGTCTTGTAACTGTCAATACTGGTTCCACATATTAATATCAGTAATTGCACCTTTTAAAAATTTCCTCAGACAACTCAGGTAACTTTGGAACCAAAGCTTTTTATGCTTCTTACTTTTTTTGATCAGTTTTCAAAATTTAAATTTTTCTTTGCTTCCAAGTATGTATTTCTTTGAGATAGAATATACTTCAGGAGTGTTTGACTTAAATAGGTATTTTATCTGTTCAAAGATTTTATATATAAATGTAGTTTAATAAAAATGTTTTATTGATTCTAAAGTTTTATACGAATAATACTCCTTTACGGGAATCTGAACTTTGCACACTCAAATGTTCAGTGCCAGAATTATGGACAATTAACCAATCAATCTAAACACCAGAGATGTGTAAGAAGATGTACAATTCACAAGCGACCCAGTTCCTCTGAAGCCGACATGAGGGTTGTTAGAGAGTAGCCCTCTGTTCCATGCCCAGGGCAGGGCCCCATTGCTGAGGACGGGGCACCCAGCAACAGACTCCACCCCCCGACCCTCCAGATCGGGTCACTGGCTTACAGCACGGCAGCCTGGCGTCTCACGGACCTAGTTTGGGAGACTAATTATGAAGAAAATAATGTGGAGACATTTTTAGAAGTGACATCGTAGTGGAGATGTTATATGTACACACTGAAGCAAACTGATGATGTGCCCATAAATACATTACATGGAAGTTATTAATATCAGACTAGGGAAGTAAGGTGCTGGAACTCAGAAACAGAGAAGTTTCTGTAACATTGTGAAAAGCTGTAGATAATTTATGAATTACTAATTAATCCATTTAAATATTTACTCAGTGCATCAGAGATTTATTAAGAACTCAGCACAAGTAAAGCACTGTGAGAATTACTGGGGAGAGAAAAATAAGTGATACGCGTCTCTTTGGCCCTTCTTCCTGTCTTTTCCTCGTGGGCGCCACGGACCTTCAACCAGACCTGCCCTCACCCGGGGTCTAAGTCCCCGTTTCAAAGAGGCTCGTGCTCTTGTCAAGCAGCTCTTCTTCCCGTCTGCTTAAACTTGAAATTATGTCATTGGCTCAGAGACTAGTGCCACAGTTGTAACTGCTGGGATCGTCTATGGGCTCCCCGAATCCAATTCCCCCTAGTTAGATCCAGCACCCACAGGGCGCTGCCTGCGTGAAGCTGCAGCCTGTAGAACTCCTGCCTCTGCCCCATTTGTAGACATAACGGGCAGGAGTAGGCATCTCGAGGCGGTCTTCTCTTAGTTCTAGTCTGTTGACATTCATTCATTCACTCATTCTTTCATTCGTGTTCATTCATTCAGATACAGTGGTACCTTGGTACTCATTGCTAATTCTTTCCAATGAGTGGCAAGCAAGAGACAATTGATGAAACATTTTGCTCATCAAAATGCGATGAGTACCAGGTTTGACAAGTTCTAAAGCCGATGAGTACCGAGGTATGACTGTATTCTATACATTTTAACACACACCATTGTATGCTAGGCATCTATGCAAAGTTCTTGGAAATGCAAAGAAAAAGGAAGACTTGCACGGAATTAGGCACCCGAGGGACGTCTCTTTGCAGAGTTAGGACTGAGCCTCTGACACCTCTCTGATGTGCAGCCTTTAACTGAAGACCCAATGAGGGCTTCTCCGTTTCGAGTCCCCACTCCATCCTTTCCCCCAGTAGTTCATGTCCATGGGTCGTAGGATCAAAGACACTTTAAGTGCCGACTGAGAAGCCAATTGACAGACTAACTTAAAATGGCCAAACGAACCCATAATTTTGTTCTGCAGACCTGCTCCTCTCTCAGTCTCCCTTGTCTCAGAAAATGGCACAGTCAGCCACCCAAATGGCCGAGTCAAACGTTGGATGTAACCTTGACTTACCTCTTACCTTCATGATGCATATCTTGTTGGCCCTTCCACCCAGGACATATGCTGCATCAGTTACTTATCGCCGCCACCTCCTCTCAGCTTCGTCTAGGCCAGCGGCGTCCTCTCCCACCAGGACCTCACACGGCCCCTCTCACGGGTTCCCCTGCTTTATCCTCCCGCCTTGTGACTATCTCTCTACAGAGGCCACAGTGACCTTTTTGAAACACAAATCAGCTCATCGTATTCTTCTGCTTAAAACCCACCGATGGCTTTTTGCAGCACTTCGAATAATATTCAGATTTCCTTGCCGTGGCCCCGAAGGCTCTGCACCAGGGAGCTCCAGTGTTTCTAGCATCTTCTTCCTCTTTCTTACTCTCATCAGACACATCCCAGACTTGGCTGTTTGTTCTCCTCACAGTAGCCTCATTTTCCCCGTAAGACTTGTACTTGCTATTTTTTTTTCCTGCTATGGGTGCTCAACCCCTTGTTCTTTTCTCCCGTGTCTCCTTTGTGTGGTGCAGGCCTTCGCTGCAGTGTTACTGTCCACGGGCACGTTTCCTGACTGTCGGAGCTGACGTGGCCAGCCGCACTCGTCCCCCCAGCCGTCTTCCCCAGCCACATTCCCCAGCTAATCACTGCTGCCTTATTTATCCCTGAAAGGAACGTCCTTGTTTGTTCAGTTTCATGTGGTTTGCCTTCCCCTGTAAGTCTAAGCGTCAGGTCCATGACAGTAGGGGCCTTGACTCTCTTGATGAGTAAAGGTACTTACTAGAAGTTTGAGTACTGTAGTAAGGACTACAATAGTCTAAAAGGAAAGAAAGGTATATTTTTATCTAGTGAAGAATGACTTTTTTCAAAAGCCATGGCTGCAGTGGACTTGGTATCTTTGTTAACATCACACACGTTGGCTTTAGAACGTGCTCTTTCCCCCGAGACAAACAGCTGTGTCCCTGAAGGGCCGGGGGCGGGAGGCGGGGGGCAGGCACTGCGAAGGATCCCATCGCTCTTGGGCGAAGTCCGAGTCCCTTAAAATGAAGGCTCCCAAGATCTGACCTCTGCCTAGCTCTTCAGCCTTATTTCCAGCTGTTAGCTGCCCGCTATCTTGTGCTAGTTTATATGGTTCTTGGCCTTCCCATCTTTGTTCATGCTTTTTCCTCTCCCTGGAATGTTCTCTAACCTCTGCACCACTTCTGTCTTCTGATAAATTCTCACCCATTCTTTATATGCAACTCATATCCAACCTCGCGCCCTGCAGTGAGCCTTCCAGGATCCCTGTCCCCCGTGGCCCCCAGGATGCGTCCCTCCGCTGGGCTTCCCCCATAGTCTCTGCGTTTATCTGTCAATTGCACTGTCATCAATGTGTAGTAATTGCTTATGTGACTCTATCACGCATGAGAAAATCAGGGAAAATTTTTTAATCTGTTATTCCATATCTACCACTTATTCCTATGTTTGGCACAGAATAGATGCTCAGTAAATATTTCTCTGAGCAGAATTAATGGAAGTAATCGTTGCAACTAGGATGCAAAGAGAAAGGGAACTGTACTTCTGATTTTCATGAATACTGGAGTTTAAGAAGCCAGGATGAATTTGCAGAAAAAGTTAAAAGGTCGATTGTTTTGTATTTTCTTTCTCAACAAATACTTCCGATTATGAACATTTTCTTCATCCCTTCACTCGTTCAGTTTACCACTAGCAAGTCTTCATCTGAAACGGAGTGACATTTGCCCATTTTTATTTAATGTTACATAAATAACTTTTAAGTTGAAGTCACCGCTTTGTGGGTCAGAAATAGTCAGATATTGGTCATTTCTATGGTTCAACCTAAATATAAGCATTAAAAGTCATGTCTCTCACCCTTGCATCTGTTTACTGTCTTTTTACACAGCTCACCCAGCCTGGGCTTCTTGTATTAGGAACTTCTATAGTTGGTGAAGCCACCACGTGCATTTGGGTAGAGGAAACAGAGATGGTCTGCGCGCAGTGTGTGGCCTCAGAGGTCACGGGCTCCATCCTAGGGCCCTGCTTAGGTCATGGCCAGACAGGTGTTTGTCGGGAAGGCCTTGGAAGGGACTTCCAACTTCCATATTCTGTAGGAGATTGGACTCCATGACCACCTCCACATTCTCCCCAGTCCACTGCCGGACTCTGTAAGAGTTAAAATAATGTTTAACATCATTAAAACCGTGATTTGTACCTTTGTGCCTACCCCACAATCGAATTTCCAAGCAGTTGCTTACATTTGTCTCTGTGGATTCAGGAAACCATTAGTCCTGCATTATCTGATTTACTAAACGTATTTTGGCCCTTACAGCTCTTCCATTAGTCACTCCTAAACACACTCAGCACAATGAATAAGATGCTCGGGGATAACGAGCATCCCTTCCTAGAGGAGGACTTGCCCTGTGACTGCAGGTCCAGGAGGAAAGCCAAGGTCAGGCTTTCAGGGCCTCGGGCTCCGACCCTGTGGTCCGCTGCTGGGAAAACAGGGCCTCTTAGCAGCAGCGTTGTACCTGCTGTTGCTGCGAATGTCAGTGTTAACGTTTTCCCTACTGCTGGCTTCTTAATCCCTTTTAACTTTCAAGCTTAAAAGAACCTTTGAAACTAACTGAGTTAGCTGAAAATATCTTTTAAAAATAAAAAACACATTTAGATGCTGGTGCACAGCAAATTCTCTGTGAAGAAAAGTTCCAAATTTGTGACTCTATTTGCATTTCCACAAACACAGAGAATCTTTGTCTGAACTTATGATGTGACAAATAACAGTGTTAGAAACGGGTGTTTTAAGACTAATTATGCCTATGCTCCTATTCTTGTTACTGCCTTTGCAACATGAAACAACACAAAACTTGTATTTCGGGCTCAAGAGCTTTTTTCTCGAAGTGGATATTTTAATGAATTTTCACCCGTATTGTCCTCAGTGATGTAATTAAAAGATTAAAAAGTAAAATGAGGTGCTCAGGGGCCCCTGCCTCCAGGAAGCCGATCCTGAAAGGCTTGTAGGACGTGTGGTGTGCTGTGGCCTCGGGAAGGAGTCTGCAGCAGGGCAGGAAGGAGCTGGGGGTTGGCCATGACAAGGGCCCAGCGCCGGTCTCAGCCAGCGCCTCCAGGAGCCCTGGGCTGATGCCGTCATTAGAGCTGTCCTGCATCGGGCGAAGAGGGCAGCTGCAGACACCACATTGCGGAACACCTGGGCTCAGGGTTCTCACACCTACACAGGCTTCCAGGTCCCAGGAAGGTGGAGGAAGGAGCGGAGAGTTCCGGAAGTGCACCGGCCAGGCGGGCCAGTCAAGGATGACTTAGGGAGACCTGGCACAGGTGACTGCGCTTCTTTCCCACGAGGAATGGGGTAGTCCACACCGGGGCCTGGGCTTGGCCTGGTCATGTTCCCAGCTCTCAGGTGTGGTTGATACAAACTGAAATTACCTAAAATTACAATGTCAGTGCTTCTGCTGCCCTGACCACATTTGAAATGCTCAGCAGCCATGCTGGATGGCACAGAGCGTTTCCACCAGTGCGGAAAGTTCTACGGGGCCATGCTGCTCACGTACGAGGCAGCCTGCCTCTCCCAGGTGCTGCCATCTCCCCAGATGCTGCGGAGGGAAAGGGCCGAGTCTCACAACCCTGACAACCCTTCCCTGCTGCCCTCAACTGGGAGGCAGCTCCGTTTTATCCCCTCGACCCTGTCTTTCTTTCACATTGGACAATGATGTGGCTTAATAAACCAGAACTGGGATCAATAGCAACTGAAAAGTATTTCCGTTTCCTTAAGGCTAGGCCAGGGAGGTGGGGGAAATATTTGTACTTATCACGCCAGTTCCCTTAGAGCAAAGGATGAAAACCAGATTAAGTTCATAAACATTCACACCTTGCAATGGTAACATCCAAAATTATAACATCGTTGGCCAGCAGGAAATTCATGGAAAGCAGTCCAGTTGTGGCATGAAGTATATTTTAAAGCAGAACAAGTGAAACATTTTAGAATCAGCCTCCTTGCAGATAAGCTGCATTCGATGGAGATGTGAACCTGCGTGGTCGGGCGAGGCTCTCGGTGAGTCACCCCCGTTAGTTCTTCCGTCGGCGCAGCAGGGGCGGCCTCTGTTGCTGGTTCTGCCACGGTGCTCTGCTGCCAGTTCTTGTTCTGCAGACTGTACCTCTTTTAAAAACATTTCTGAGCAAACTCTTCCAGGCTTCAAGTTTAACGTCTTCAGCACATGCAATATTCATAGTTTTTGTTTTTCTTCTGGAGTCTCAACAAAAGTCTGGCCATTGCACAAAGCATCGGTGATGCTTAAAGGTGTTTCCCCCAGCCGCTCGGGACGCGCATCGAGAAGGTGGTGTTTGGGCAGAGCTTTTCTTCCGCCTGTGGGGCCTATGGGAAGGGAAAGGCCAACTCACGTCCTTGTTCTTCTGTGTGAGGGAGCGGAAGTAAACCGCACAGTCACACACAGACTGCAATTTTATAAAAACACGGTAGAAAAATATACAACTGCACCAGCTTAAAAAAACAAACTGGTCCTTGTGCTGTTTCGTGGAAAGATTGCCGTCGAGGGGTGGTTATCCATAAGAGCACTCACCATACATGTGCTAAACACGGGCTAGGCCTTCGGGGGTTCTGACCCGTGGAGCGCACCGCCGAGAATCGCTAGTCAAGTGGGAAAAGCTGGTGTGAACAAGTCCAGATTTCCAGTGTGAAGGCCTAGGAAAGGTTGGATGGGAGAACCTGCTCTCGACTGGAGGCTGAATGGGGGCCCCTAACTTCCTTCCCAAACTCAGATGGTGGGTCCAGCTCTCCTGCCTGGGCCCGCAAATGGGAGCAGGGGTGGGGGCTGGGCCTTCAGGGTCCAGGCCTGGTCTTTCTCCTGCATCAGCTGCATGGATGTGACCGCTGCTGTGCAAGTCTCAGGCAGAGCAGAGAAGGGGGCAGGCGTCCCTCACCTACCAGAGGAGTGACCCTGCCCACCACCAAGTGAGATGTGGCCAGTAAATTAAGCCTTTCCTTGCCAAAGAAAAGGTGCCGATGTGGGTGGGGAGAGGTGTGGACACCCATGTCGGATGTCTCCCTTGAAAAGCAGGGGCAGAAGCCCCGGCCTTGGTCAGCCGACCATGGCAACAAGAGGCGAGAAGTTTTCGATTTTCTCCTCTGCGTACAAGTCATCCCTGTGTCGTCAGAATACTGGGAAGTGGGAGCATAAGTGAATAACGTACGTGCAGCACCTGGCCAGCGTGGGAAGCAGGTGCCCAGCCCACTGTCAGGGCCTGACAGGCACTCGCCTGTTCTCGTCTCTCCCCAGCCCCTCCCATCTCTGAGCTTCCGGAGGGCAGGTGCTGCCCTGAAGCATCTCTCCTGGGTGTTTGTTGAGTTGAATCAAGCTGATTTATTTATTGGGACCTCACATGCTCAGTGCTGATGTTACTTAGCTTGAAAGAAGTAGTAAAATTCTAGGATTTTTCAGACCCAGCAGGGACCTTTGAGACCACGCTCATTCCTTCATTTTACAGAGGAAGAGCCCAGCGTGCAATGGACTGGGGAGACGGGTCCAGGCCCCCAGCTCAGAATGCTCTTGCCTGCATGCAGCACACTCATAGGGAGCCGCTTGAAGGTGGTGTGTCTGCCACTTCTGTGTCCCCAGCTCCCCCAAACGTGGCTGGCATGTTGCTGGCTCTCAGAAAGTTCGTTGTTAAGTGAATTAATTCACCATATCCTCCGCTTGCCCTTTGGCAAATGCAATATAGCTTGTGGCTTTGCAAGACTGTTGTGAACAGATGTTGTGATGTAACATCCCATGCCACATAGGGGCTTCAAGTTAGACTCTGTCACGGATTATGTAGTGAAAATTAAAATACTTTAGCATCTTAAAAATATGTACATATATAATGTTTTTAAAAACATAGCAGAGAGTAATATGCCACTGAGCGTGTGCTGTGTTTTCCTTTTAGGTCGGAGACGTCATCACCCCTGGCCAGCGAACACCCAAGTCCGTGAAGAGTACCTCGGACAGCAGCCGAGAGCAAATGCAGGAGAGGTACCACCTCGGGGCTTTTTACAGTGTTCTCTGCAGTGTCGTCGGTGGCTAGGTGCACCTCCCGAAAGATACAATTATTTAAAGTTTTAAAATAATTCCTACTGTGAATGCTAATCCCCAAAACGTAGACATCTGATCTGCAAGGCTCTTGATCCCTAAAAACAAATCTTTACAGAGGCCCCATTTTCAGAGACCCGGGTTTCTCGTGACAGTCAGGGTGGTGACCTCCACACCAGTGACTGCTGCCACTTCCGATGCCCCGGCTTTGCCTCAGGGTACAGCGTGCAGACAACGTGCAGCCTCTGTTTACAGGGGGAGAAAGAGAAGGAGAGGGACATTTGGAATGTTTCAAGGTCACGTAGCCACGACACGTCAGGGCCACTGCTGAGCCCTGCTCCTAATGCTGCTCACACTGCGTGCCTTCTGGGACCCTTGTGCCACTCCATAGGCTCAGGTCTCTCAATGCGCCGGGTGCCAAGGGGCCCAGCATGTCTCCCTGCCAACCTGCTAGTCACAGGTCGTCTTCCAGCCTCTGCTCAAGCGTCTTGCCCACCAGGACCTTCACCCTCTGGAGAGAACATTCACCCCCTTCTGAGTATTTCCTGGTGGTGGGAGGGCTCTCCGACTCGTAACCGAAGATTCCGGCCCTGCCCCCTGGGGACCCTCGGGACGAAGCCCACCCCCATCGGCAGGGATGCCCCGTAAAGTGTTCTGGACGAAGCTGCCATCATTTCCCAGTCTTTCCTTACAACGAACGTCCCAGTTCTTCGAACTTCCCCTCTGCTTGTCAGGATTTCCAGACCTTGCGTCCAGATGGCAACATCTATTTTGAACCGGCACAGACTATCTTTGTGGCCCAAATGCACAGGCTAGAATTATCGCTATAAAAATACCTGAACAGGAGCTGTATTTATGTCTCACATGATCCAAGCAGTTGGGCATTTGTGTATTCAGAGACAACTGTCGGGGTTCCGTGGGGTCTGTTTGAACAGGTTCGGAATTGAGTTCCTGTTGAAAAGTAGGGAGCTGTTTTTAACCTCGGAAATCCACCCGTATTTCCCGGCTTAGTGATTTCCATTTCAGGTACATGTGTGATTCGCAGAGATTCAAGGGCATTAGGACTGTCGTGAATAGTCACGGTCATAATCCACCCCCAGCAGCATCTGCACACGTGAAGATGTGAGTCTGTTTTGTGAGGGGTCATGCCCCCGTGGGAAGCCCGGTCACTGCAGGCTGCCTGGAGCTGGTTCTCAGGCCCCTTGCTGGGATTACACATTGCAGTTATGGGTGTCCGTGCACCACCCTTCCCGGTAGTGCCTCTGGTGTTATTTTAAAGAGCATTTCTTTTTCATCTTTATTAATAAGAAATGATCACCTCACAAGCATATATAATACAGGGTAGGGCAAAGTAGGTTTACAGTCATATGTATGGAAAGTAATACAATGTTAAAGAAATAGTAATACAAGAAAAAACTCTTGTTTCGTGTGCTCACACCTGCAAACCCACCACGATGCCTTTGCCCACCCTGTATGTCCGTGTGAGGTGCTCCTGAATCTCGGCAGACTTCCTGATCCACATTACCTCTGCCTCCGGCCGTGCAAGCCCATTAACCAGAGAGCTGCCTGCAAAGGCTGCACACAGGACTGAGCGGGCTGGCGCGTGGTTTGAGGGAACAAAGGGCTGCTGACACCTTAGGACCGTGGGGGGCTCTGGGGCCTCCCCCAGCCAGCTCGGTCCTCTCTTCATGCTGTGGAGACAGGGCTGGGGGAAACGGAGGAACAAACGGGGTGGGGTTTGGCTCACCCAGACTGGATGGGCTTGCGCTCTGGGGGGAAGGGACTGGTTCAGTAAGCCCTTGTGGTCCTGTGATCCTGTACAGTGAAGGAAGACACAGCTCCCGCACGCACGGGTTCGGTGAGCATCGTGTGTCTGCCTTGTGCTGTGGGATGCTCTGCATTGTCTTATCTTCAACGTTCAAAGTCACGACAGGCTGAATCCCCTTATCCCTATGTACCGAGGTTCAAAGAGACTGAATAATTTGCCCCAGATCACAAAGGTGCTGAGAGAGTGGCGGAACCAGGATCATAAATCTTGGAGCATTCTCGGGCTTGCCTCCTTCCTCTCTTTGTGGTGTCTGTTCTTAAAAATATGCTTTCTTCTCAGGAGTGGTCTCAGGTTTACTGCAAAACTGAGTGGAGAGCACAGAGGTTTCTCACGCGCCCACTGCCCACTCATGTGCAGATGCCCCCTTATCATTAACGTGGCCCCACCTGAGCCGTGCCTTTGTTAGGGTTGGCGAACCTGCATTGACACATCGTTGTCGCCCAGAGGTCCTAGTGTCCATTAGACAACATTAGACTGAGTGTTGTCCACCCTGTGGATCTGAGCACATGCGCAGTGACATGTACCCACCATCACACTGTCCCACGGGGCAGTTGCACCACCCTAGAAATCCTCGGAACTCCGCCTGCTCAGCCTCCTCTCCCTCCATCCCCTGGTGGCTGGTGAGCTTTTTGCTGTCTCCGTAGTTTTGCCTTCTCCTAAATGTTGTGTGGCTGGTATCATACAGCATGTAGCCCTTTCAGATTGATTTATTTCCCTTAGCAATAGGCATTCAAGGTTCCTCCATGTCTTTTCACGATTTGATAATGCATTTTTCAGTGCTGAATAATGTTCCATCGTCTGTATGGACCACAGTGTATTCATTCATTTACCTACTGGAGGACATCTTGGTTGCTTCTGGGTTTTGGCAGTTATAAATAAAGCTGCTATAGACACCGTGTGGCTGTAAGTCCTCAGCTCCTTCAGGTGAATGCCGAGGAGGGCGACTGCTTCATCATGTGTGTGGTTTTGTGAGAAAGAGCCAGTCTGTCTTCCAGAGGGGCCGTGCCACTGTGCTTCCCCACACGCGGTGAGTGAGCACTCCTGTTGCTCCGTGGCCTCGCCGGCGTTTGGGTGGCCGGGCTCGGGGTTTGGGCCATTCTACTAGGTGCGTCATGATGAGTCCTTGTCTGAGTTTGCATCTCCCTGACGACGTGCGGAGCAGAGGTCTTTCCAGTGCTCATCGCCAGCGGCACATCTGTCCGGGAGGTTCTGTGAAGGCCTTCGGCCTGTCTTTCCACCACACTGTTTGTTTTCTTATTGTTGAGATCTATGAGTTCTCCGTGTGTTTCGGATAACAGTCTTTTATCAGATCTTTTGCAAATATTTTCTCCCAGCCTATGGCTTGTTTTGTCATTCTCCTGAAATTATCTTTCACAGAGCAGCAGTTTTTCATTTTAATGAAGTCCAGCTGGTCAGTGATTTCTTTCACGGCTCATGCCTTTGGTGTTCGTCTAAAAGTCATCACTGTGCTGAGGTTTTCTAGATTTTCTGGTTTTCTCCTGTGTCAACTTCTAGGAGTTCTGTAGTTTCGCATTTTATGTGTAGGTCAGTGATCAATTTTGCGTTAGTTTCTGTGAAGGCTGTGAGTCCGGTGCCTAGGTTCTTTTCTGTTTGTCTGTTGTTTTTGTGCGTGGATGTCCAGCGGTCCCACGACCGTTTGTGGACGAGACCGCCCCATTGCTCCGTGACTAAGCAAAGGTGCCTTTGCTCCTTGCCCAAAGATCGGCTGACTGTATTTATGGAGGTCTGTGTGGGGGCTCTATATTCTGTTCCATTTATCTTTTTTGTTGTTTTTGTTCTTTTGCCAATGCCACTCACCATCCTCATTGTAATAAGTCTTTAAGTTGAGGAGTATCAGTCCTCCAAATTTGTTCTTCTCCAGTGTTGTGCTGGATGGTCTGAATCTTTTGCCCTCCCTGTAAACTTTACAATCACTTTATTCTGTGAGCTGCTCCATTGCTTAGAAAATAGTTTGGGGGCTTCTCAGAGGCCTGGGAGGTACTCAGCCAAGAAGCCAAGTGCTTTGGGCAAACCCTACGGATCTAAATTCAAACCTGAGGGTCTTTAACCACCAGCTGCTATAGACTCCAGAGGCATCAGCTTGTGGTGGCCACTCAACTTTCCCCTGTCCCACTGAGGCCACTCTCCTCGCAGCCCCGCGGGGAGGTGGGCAGCACGGGCCTACATCCTATTCCCTCCTACACGAGAGAGAAGCCCTTGGGGACCCACCCTAGCCTGGGAGAGGGCCTCTGTCAGACTGCCCACCTGGCATGCTCGGAACCTTGACCTCTGTTCCCAGACTCCATATGGTTGGTGTGATCCAAGCACAGCTTCAGGGGCTCGGGAAAGGCCCTCTGCAAAGGTGACATCAGCACCCATGTCCTTCTCTAGGTTCCTCCATTCACTAAATTCTGACTTCTGGTAGTTCCTTGTTACCTTGTCAGATTCTTAATGATCTCCAGGACATTTCTGCTGGAAATGGGAGTCTTTGGGCATAGCTGTATGCCAGCCCACCATATTACTGGAAGAAAGTTCTTATGTTCTTTAATACAAGGAATCAATCTTTGTTGTATTGTATGCCTAGTAATACTTTTTTTTGCTTCCCCTTTTGCTTATAAAATGTTCATTTTGTCTTCCAGTTACTCTTACTAGACTCCAGCAGGCCTGGTCCTGGCAGCCAGGTGGTGGGTCACCTCCATGGGCCTCTGTCCTCGGGGCTGTGACTGGGAAGCAGGAAGCTGCAGGGAGAAAAACCCTCTCCTGTTTGTTTGGGGGGTTAGTGCATCCTCTAGGCCCCAAGCCTGGCTGCCTGCTATTTATCACCCAGAGCTTCAGGGTAATTAAAGTCCTGCTTGCCTGTTGCCCCTCTGCCCGGGAGTGCAAATAACTGTGAGCTGGCCAAGCTCACTCTTTATTGCCGAGATCCAGAAGTTGTGGTCCCAGAGACAGGCTGGCAGTACGATAGGCTGCTCTCCCTCAAAGTCAAGGACAACATCATTATAACAGATGAATGTGGATATTTACTTATGTAATCCACCGATGCCATAGCCTTTCAAATAAGAATATAGTAATTAAAAAGAACTTTAATGATGGATGTACTGTAGGTCTTTGAAAACTATAATTTCCTGCTAAGTTTATAGAGTATAGTGTGGGTCTTCAGAATATGCTATTCTGTACTCTTTGTGTGCTTTGTATTTTTATACAGTGGGTTTATGTGCACTAGTCAAAATACTGAGAGGAATCAAAAACTCAAATGCCTTCTCGGGCTGAGCAGATTACAGAACTAAGGGGAAGGGCTTCAAGAACAATCAAGAACTCACACTTTTCAAAGACAAGGGAGATGGCCTCCAGCCCTCAACTCCCCCAACAAATTGTACCCCCTGCAGGAAATGGGTGTCAGTGTTTCTGCATTAGATGGACTGTGATTTCCTCTAGATTACAGATAATTTCTTATTTAATTTCATTTTCCCATACACTGATGTTTTTCTTTTAAAAAATGTTTATTTTTCAATTATAGTTTACATCCAATATTGTTTCATATTAGTTTCAAGTGTACAGCATAGAGGTTAGACAACCATGATGTTTTTAATTTATTCACCACGTCTTTATTCAGTAAAACTGTATGCCAAAGATACAAGTTGAAAAAGACACAGTTTCTGCCTCCAAGATGTCAGTCTAGTAGAGAAGCAGACCAATCACGGGACGATTACACGGCGGTGTGATCAGTTACCAGGGAACTTGCCTCTCTGTTGCCACTGTTGGACTTCTGGTGTCTAAAACACAGTAGGCGCTTAACATATGTCCATTGAATAACTGACTGAGTGAATGGTGCAGTGATTTCAGAAGAATGTGACTGATCAGCAAAACCCCTGGGGGAACTTTATGTAAATACCAACTATTGGGCCCAACTCCTGGCCTTTGGAATCGAGATCTGCAGAAAAGCTGCCCCATGACCTGTAGTATCTTGAGATTCTATGATGATGACAACGGCCTCCACTGGCCAGCGGCCTTCTCTCCTGTGGGTTCCACTCTGAGGGTTGCTGAGAAGACTGGGTGTGGAGAGCAGGAGCAGGCTCCTGGGCCGGGTCGTCTGACACAGCAGCAGGGTCCCTGAGCCTTACTGGCCACACCCAGGAGTGAGACTTGCCTGGGGTGACTCCGTCGCGGTGCCAGCTGTGGGCTTTGACTTGGGTGAGCAGAACTCTGACCCGCTGACCTCTCCCCCAGCTGCCTGGGCATTTACAAGCCTGGCGGCACTTTTTACTGTGCTATTACTCCAAGGCAACACTCTTGCTCCTGCAAGGCTCCGAGCTACTTAAAACTGGGTGCAGTCTCTTATTTTTTTGTCTCTGTGCTCCAGGGAGAGAACACTGGCCGGTGTTTGCTGAATAAATGAATGAGGGAGTTGTAGCTGTTTGAAATTTAATTGTAAATGACCTATCAATCTCCTTTGGCCTTTTTTTGTCATTATAGAAGCAAGCAAACTGAGAAACTAGAAGTGGACCCTAGCAAGTACTCCTTCCCCGATGTGGCTAACATAGTTCAAGGGGAAAAACACAGGCCCAGAAGAGTCCTACCTGAACCTGAAGTTATATCAAGTGAGGAAGACCCAGACTTTGAAGATAACCCTGAAGTGCCTCCGTTGATTTGACACATCCGGCCGCACTGACCGTGACCCCGGGCCTGTTCTGCTCAGCTCAGAGAGCGTGCGCACGTCATTTATGGGATAAACACAGAGTCATTTATCAATGTTGCTACCACAATGTTTTAGCTCCTGCTTTCTATACTAATATTCTTAAACTAGTTTGAAATTAAACGGTTACTAATATGCCGTGACTTGTTTCTGTCTAGATAAAGTGTTGGCTAGTGAAAATGCTCAGTCAATCATAGAACTAGCCCCGGGCAGATGTCCCTTAAATAACCAAAAACCGTGCTGTCACGAACTGAACGTGTGTGCCCCTCCCAATTCGAATGTCGAAGCCCTACCCCCAAATGTGGTGGCATTTGGAGGTGGGCACTTTGGGAGGCAATCAGGTTCGATGAGGTCACCAGGCTGGGCCCCCACACTGGGACTGGTATCCTCAGGAGAAGAGGGAAGGAGACCACAGCTCCCTGCTCACAGTCTTCCTTGTTCTCTCTCTCCCTCCCTCCCTCTGCTCCCATCCACGGGAGGACACCGAGAGGGTGGCCATCTGCGAGTCAGGAAGAAGGCTGTCACCAGGAGCTCAGTTAGCTGATACCTTGGCTTCAGACTTCCCAGCCACCAGAACTGCGAGACACGCACGTTTGTTGTTGAAGTCACCCAGGCTGTGGTACTTTGTGAAGGCAGCCTAAGCAGACTAAGACAATGTCCGCTCCTCAGAAAGGATACACAGAGTCCTGCGTGTCACCTTATCTGTCCTTGGGTGATGGGTATTCCTCCTCTAGAGGAGTCACACCTAAATGTTGTGGCACCTGCCTGAACCTTAATCCAGGGGCAGGGAGGGTTTACTCGAGGTTAAGAAAGGGCAAAGGTGGCCTTGGCCAGTGTGGCTCTGTTGGTTGGAGCATCATCCCATAACCACAAGTTGGGGTTTGATTCCTGGTCAGGGCATATATCTGGGTTGTGGGTTCAATCCCTGGTCTGGGTGAGTGCTATCCCGGGTCTGGGCACGTATGGGAGGCAACCAGTGGAATCCTCTCTCTCACATTGATGTTTCTCTCTCTCCCTTCCTCTCTCTCTAAAAAGAATCAACAAAGCTACTCAGGTGAGGATTAAAAAAAAGAAAGAAAGAAATGCAGAATTTCAGGCCCTACCCCTTTAAAAAACAAAGAACGGGCAGAGGCACTGTGGGAGACCAGGTCTGTGGCATTCGGACCACGGCTGCAAGGCGAACCTTTGACCTTCAGTTTATACCAACCGTGACCTGTGGGCCTGGGTATCCCTGCATCCCCTCCTCACTCTGCCCCTGCTCATTCCTTGCTTCCAGAAGGCTCCTTGCTTATGACCCTGAGTCAGCCCCTCGAGGGCAGGAGAGGCCTTCTGTCCTCCTAGTCCCTGTTCCCAGTGCCTAGACACTCTCCCTCTGGGCCTCTTTTTCTCCTGGTTTTCAAGTTTTCCTTAAGCAACAGGATGGCCTGTCATGTCCCCATGTCCCCAGCACAGCCACTCATGTCTCTGTGTCATGCTCCTAGTTACAACAAGGAGCCTTGCAGTGGGAGCCCCTGCATCCAAGTGGTCAGGGAATGTCACTAGGAACCCGGTAACAGCGCTGGGAGGACACGCCCTCCTTCCCCGCTACTGCAGGCCTGCCCTCCACGTGACCGCACAGGGGCTGCAACAGGCAGTGTGTCTGTCAGCGGGGACAGTCTGTCTCAGCTTGCCTGACACTTTGGGTGGAAAGTGCTGCCTCATTTCCAGTTGACACACAGCAGACCAGTGTGTCTGTCACTCTTGTAGCAGACCTTCGCTGAGACTTGCTGTCTCTGGGACATCTGGTCCCCAAGTTGTGCTGCTTCTGCGTAGTCTGGTGTTTCCCTGGCATTAGAGATAAGCTCCAGCTGGCCCTGCTGATGGCTCCATCACTCAGCAAACTGGTACGGAGCACCTACTAGGTACAAGGAGCCACACTGTGCCAGGACAGATTCTCTTCCAAGAGTCCCTCTCCAGGTTCCTGTCCTGTTTCTGCTGAATGAGTGCTCCCTGTGGCTGGCACAGTGCGATGGTCGGGTGATCCCCACGGCAGCCTCTTCTCTGTGCACATGCTCGCCCTCTCCTGGGATGCCCACATGCTCCATCCTGTGGCTTCTGCTCTAGGTGGACTCTAACCCCAACCCCTCCCCCACCCTAGTATGTGTGCCCCTTTGCCTGCTGCCTAGAGAACAAGGTCTAAGCCCCAACCTGTTTTGAGGGCACATCTCCTGCCACTCCCCGCTATGCCCCCAGCCTGCCCACTGCACCGAACTTGTCACCTTTCCTGACGGTATACATGACCCTCTGGGGTGTCACTGACCTGAGGCTGGGGACGCGCTGGGTCCCAGGGCTCCAGTGAGCCCTCTCAGGGCTGAGTGGGAACTGTGTGATGGTGCCAGGGCCCAGGCAAAATACAGGCCCAGTGGGGAGAAGAAAAGGAAACCAGACCCTACCTTGCACAAGACTCAACATGGGAAAGGTCATTTTTAGATCTGAATGTGAAAGATAACTCAGAAACATCTAAATTGCTGTCACCTTGCTGGGACCTTCCTGAGCGGGGAACCTGATCGGGCGAGCCTGCGGCTCACCAAGGCACCTGTGAACAGTGAGCTGGAAGGGGCAGCTGCAGCCCACTGTCAGGGCCCGATGCAAGTCTCCCTGCTGGAGCCACGCCTGCTGAGGGAGCAGCCACAGCTGGCCTCCGGGCATTCCTGGGGAAGCTCCTCGTCTGAGGGAACGTGTGCTGCCCACTCACCGTGTGTCTGCCCTTCCACGTGGAGGAACACCCTTCCCTATCATACTCCTTGGTCTGAACTGAGGCAGTGCAACCAGGGGTGTTGTTGATTGTACCCCCATGTACTATAATGCCTGACGTTCTTGTGGGGTTCCCCTCTTCGTGGACACTTAACCAGTCTAGGTTTGTATGTCTGTACGCCTTGCTTCCTGCAACAGCCTTGGAATTATGCCACTTCCTTTTCTCCCCACCTCCCCTGTGGGCACAGCCACGTATTATTCATCCGGGGCTCCCAAGGACCTGCGCGTATTACACAGTTTGAGTGACTGTCCCACACCAACCACCGAGTTTCCATCTTTCTTGTCACTTCCCTGCTCAAAACCTGCAGAGACTGAATGTTCTGGACGTGAAAGCCTGGTTCCCATGTGGCCCAGTGCTGCTGACCCTGAGCTGGGCCCAGGTGCCCAGGTGAGCCCACACTGGACAGCACCCCTCCACCTGGACCCAGCAGACTCCTCGGTGCCAGTTCAGCCGCATCCTTGCACAGGAAGGTAATATGATTTTCATGACTAAAGAACTCTGGCTCCCAGAGTCCACTTCGAGGATGCTTCTCTAGGCTGGGAAGTTCTCACACCTGACTACTACTTGTGAACCACATGGAAAGTGCCTACTGTGGGGCCAGCACAGCACTGGGTGCGTCACATGCAATGGTCTCCAATCAGAATGACCTGCAGTGTTGGGGGAAATGGCCCCATTTCACAGATGAGGCACGTGGTGTTCTTGGGGCTGGACATCTTCTTACTAACAACAGCCTGGCTTTAAACTTGAACCTATCGTATTTCAAACCTTTGCACCTCACACTATGCATGTGTCTTTTACATGACACCATACTAATTTATAAGAAAAATAAAGTTCCATACATGTGCATCAACAAGATGATACTCTTAACTCCATTGACCTACAAAGAATCCCAAACCCTCTCCTTGTACGAAAACATTTGCACTTTTTTTTCCATTGCAATGTCTCTTTAAATCAGTCCTTTACTCTTTTCTTCCCCCTATTAATTAGCCAGGTTGCTAAGCTGGCACAGTGCAGTGGTGTAAAAGTGTCCCCGTATTAATAGTGCCTCATCAGCACGGAGGCAGTGTGGGAAATTACCTTCGGAAGTATTACCTGAATGCAGTTAGCACCCCCGCCACCGCTGGCTTTAGACAAGAATGGGAGCTCAGCAGAAATAGCAGCAGGCCTGCATTAGCCATCTGCAGAGTCCTGGGCTCAGAGAAGGTGAAGGCCTCCTTGCCCACCAGTGTCCCTCCCATCACTCTGCCCCTCTCGGCTGCACTATCCCCTGTGCCTTCAGCACGCCAGCACCGAGGGGCCAAGGCGCCCAGAGCTAGCTGCTCCCGACCAGAATTTCTCTGTAGGGAACTCACCCCTTCAACAGAGCACATTGCATCTCTAGGCAACTGGATAGATCAGTTGTGAGTTGTGCTAATGGAACAGGGTCTCTGGCACCAGGGACACCTACCCCTGCTTTCAGTGCTGGGTTTAACTTCCCAGGACCCTCCATGCTACATAGAGGAGGAGCTGGGGTGTCAGGATAAAGGGGAGCTCAGTGGAAGCCCCTAGGGTGGTTTCCTCCAAGGCCTTTAGACAACTCAACCTGTGATTAGCCTGCCTGGATTGTGAGTTTTCTCCCCAGTGTAAACACCAGGAATCCCTAAAGCACCAATCTTGGCCTTTCAAAGTTTAACAAGTTCCATCTTATTTAAGATTAAAGTTACTTATTTATCTGCTCATAAAGTAGAGTAAACTCAGGGCAGGTCTGTCTGTCCCACCACCAGAAATAGCCTCCTCTCCACCAGAGAGGGGCCAGGTAACTGGAGGGCAGGCAGTAGCTGAGGGAGCAGCTATGGAGAAAATGAGACCCCTAGATGACATGGGTGCCCACACAAAGGGGACACCTTGTTTGCCAATTACTAGCCATGTGATAGTGGGAATGCTGTTCACCTTGTTGGACCCTCAGTTTCCTCATTTGTAAAATAAGGGTTATGATGACACTAATCATCATAGAGGTGGCTAAATGCATGTGACACAATTGGTGCGTAGTAATCACACCAACAACTGTTAATTATTGAGGTGATGATGGTGATGATGACGGTGATGATGGTGGTGATGGTGGTGGTGGTGACAGTGGTGATGGTGGTGGTCATGGTTGTGATGACAGTAGTGATGGTGGTGGGGGTGATGATGGTGGTGATGACAGTGATGATGGTGGTGATGGCGGTGATGACGGTGATGACGGTGGTGATGGCGGTGATGACATTAGTGATGATGGTGATGATGGTGGTGATGGTGGTGATGACAGTGGTGATGATGGTGATGATGGTGATGATGGTGATGGTGGTAGTGATAATGATTTTGGTGACAGAAAAGAGTGATGTATACAAATTATTTAGTGATTAAAGTGTGCTATTGGAACTGCATAGAGTCTAGAAAGAGGACCGTGTCATATGGACACTTGATCTGATATAACAAAGGAGACACCAGAGAGCAGCAGAGAAAGAATGGTTTTTTCAGTACACGGTGCTAGATCAGATGGCTATCTATATAGAAAAAATGAAACTCGACCCCAAGCTCACATAAAACCCAACATATAACAGGTTTCTAAAAATCTAAATGTGAAAAGCAATACAGAAAGGCTTCTGGGACAGCACCCCCTTGCTGGGACCTTCCTAAGGGTTGATGCAACCCGTCTGAGCCTGCCGTTCTTTGAGGCATGTTTGAGTAGCAAGCCAGATACTGTGCCTTAAAAGCATGAATATGGGCTGCTACTTCCTGGTTTATTTCCTCCAATCCATGCGGTGAGATCTGCTCTTCCTGTTCCTACATGGTGAGCCTGCCTGAGCAAAACTGGGGATGAGTCTTGGCAGGAAAGCCATTCTCTGTCCCTCCTGCAGCCACGTCTGTGTGTCAGGGCCCCTTGAGTGGGGTCCACATGTCTCAGTGGGTGAATGGTTTCCGAGTCTGGTCCTCAGGACCATTCATGTCTATCAAGGCATCATCAATATCCCAGTGCCACAGTCTAGGTTCAGGGGACTGTCCTTTTCCAGATGGCCCTACTTTGAAGCACAAGGGATTTTCAGAGGTGGATCCTATTTCCCACATGGCTTATGATCTTTGTGGGTGGCTCTGCTGGTCAGAGCACTGGCAGGACAGAGGGTGAGGGTAGGATTCGGGTTGTCCAGCTGCCTGGGACAACCCAGGGGAGGGGAGGGGGTCTAATGGTCTCCCGAGGGCTGGCAGTGTGATAGGCATGGAGCTGGGAACACACAAACCTCATCTCCACTCCACAGAGCGATTCCACAGGGTACTTATTTTACAGGGAAGCAGGTTTCGCAGAGAAGTTAAGTTACTTACCCAGGATGACACAGCTCACCAGCAGGAGAGGCAGGATTCAAACCTGGGCCTGGAGACCTCCTCGGGGCACAGGCTGGGTTGTGAGGGCTATCAGTGAGGGGCTTGGCTGTCAGGGTGGATGCAAGCTCTGACAGCCTCTGCTTGTCCTAGAAGGGAGAAATGAGGCTGCTGGGCCTGTCTTCCTGCTCCTCCGTTCCTCCGCAGGATTCTGCCAGGGCCTCCAGAGAGGAGAGCGGTGGGGGCTGTGCTCGCTGGAGGGGCCTGAGGAGTGGCCATTGTTCTCGTTAGACCAGACGAAGGCCATTCCGTGAGCCTTGGGTGGTACATGAGCAAGTGAGAGTCCTTGTAGTCAATCTTTATGTTTAAGGAAGAATGATTTTTAAAAACACAGTTTAAATTTTTTCCCATCAACAATGCCATATTAATAATTCACCGTAGATTGGAGAATTGAGTTACCCAGCCCATCCTTTTTGTGACATGTTAGGTTAAGTGAGGCTAATCCAATGTTGTAAAACTGATGATAACAGCTAGCATTTACTGAGCATCTACTGTGTGTTCTTCATTTTATTCTGGCACATTCTGATTGAGCACGTGCTGTGCTCCAGACTGAGGGCGGAGCAACAAACGAAGCAGACAAAGATGTCTGACTACGGAGCTGACACTCGGCTAAAAGGAGACGAAGGACGAGGAAGCCGGCAAACAAATAAGGAGGCAGGCCAAGCATGTGGTGTGAGAGGTGCGGAGAGAAAGGAGCCCCAGGGCAGAGCAGAGCCCGGCACAACAGGGGCGGGACTGTTAAGTGATGTGGTCCCAGTGGGCACGTGCAAGCGGAGAGCTCAGTGAGTCTTCAGGCCCAGAATGGGCTGCTTAGGGAAGAGCACTCGGAGTCGACTGAGGAGCACAGGGGGTGCGCATGAGCCTAGTTCCGTGGAAGACTGGCCAGGAGGAGGCCACATGGCTGGAGAGGGAGGAGCGAGTCATGTGAGGGAGACTCGGCCAGGGGGCTAATGGCACCTCACAGAGCTGTCACCTCTTTATTCCATGAGGAATAGCAATGGAGGCCCCTGAAGGGTGGGGTGCTGTGCAAGGCTGTCTCCAAAGGCTCACTCTGGCTGCTCCTTAGGGGCAAGGGGGCCCATTAGAAGTGACAGTGACGGTACAGAGAGAGACGATGCTGGCTTGCATTGGGGGTGGTGGCGAAGGCTGGGAGAGGGGATGGTTCTGCATTGACTTTGAGAAGAGACACTTCAGGAATTGCGGCTGGAATGAGCATGGTTTTTGAGAGAGAGGAGTCAAGGGTGGCACTGAAGTATTTGAGTCAAATTCAACAGAGATCTGTAAGAGCGGGAGGGATTTTCTTCTGGGGCAGCAGAAGGGGGCTGTTCAGCCTGGGGCATGCTGAAACACCAACACCAACTGGACAGCCAGTGTGGGGTGTCTGAAGACAGATGGACCCTAGAAATCAGGGGAGAAGGTTGACTGGGAGGGAACATGTTTCTGCAACACTTAGAGGGGAGTCTTACTAACCTCGCCACACAGTGAAGGAGATTCAGTTGCAGAGGTTATGTGTGACATTCAAGACCAGCTAATGAGTCAGGATTTGAACTCAATTTGGAAACCACCTTTTAATGCTAAATCCCTGCTCTATTGAAGACAGTTTCAGATGTAAAAAGAAAATCCTCACGTGAATCTCTCAATTACAAAAAAAAATCGTTGTCTCTCAGCTCAAATTTGCCTCTGTCTAAGCTCAGATCCAGAGCCAGCTGGCCTCCCACTCACTTGAAAAAAAAAAAAAAAGGTAAAATCCCACTTTAGAGAGCCTCTCGTTGGTGTAAAAAGCAGTCACGCTTCACAGTTCACCCAGCGGAGAGCCGTTTTTGGCAAGGATGCCAGGGAGATGACGTCATTCTCTAGGGACAGGGAAAACCCAGGTGCCTTTGGTTTCCCCTTCCAGACCCATCCCACACCTGGTACTGACAGCCCTGGATGCCGGTACAAAATTTTTGGAAAGATCATTTTCAAGACGTGGCAAGAATATTAAATATGTTCATGCCCTATGACCTAATTCCGATCATTTAATCTTAGGAAATAATCAGACTCCTGTAACATTGTCTTATGCTCAGTGATGTTCCCCAGAGCCCTATTCATGATGCTGGAATTTTTTAAGGTGTCTAATATGCAATGGAGAAATGGTTATGTAAATTATGGATGCTGAACATTATTTTCAGAAAATGTCAAAAGTCATGGAAAATAGTTCTATTAAAATAGTTCTGTGAAAATGTTCGGCCCTGGCTGGTGTGGCTCAGTGGATTGAGTGCCAGCTCCCGAACCAAAGGGTCACCAGTTTAATTCCCAGTCTAGAGCACATGCCTGGGTTGCAGGCCAGGTCCCCAGTGGGGGGTGCGTGAGAGGCAACCACACATTGATCATTCTGTCCCTCTCTTCCTCCTTTCCACCCTCTCTAAAAATAAATAAAATCTTAAAAAAAATGTTCGGCTTCAACAGCAGGGTGCAACATCGTATTTCGGCACCATCTTCATCTCTATTGTGGTGATTTTCAACATCAGTCAGTACCTAACAGAATACACAGAAAATGTTATACCCATGAAAGGATGCTGTTAAGGGTTGAATGGCACCTTTCTTCCCCAAGAATGAAAAACTGTGGGCACGATGCAAAACAGAAGACCCGAGGAGCCTCGCCTTCTAACCGACCATGGCCTCGCGGCTCCAAGAGAGGTGCCACACTGCCAAAGCCACCCTATCACCCCCCATCTTCTCCAGCACCCTCCAACCAGTGGCCATGCAGCCTTGAGAGATGGCTGCAGACAGCGGCTCCAGAAACCCAGGGCTGAGACCGAGAAGTTCTATTCCTCCTTTGCTCTGCTATCCCCACCCACGGGCTAGGGCACGTGGGGAAGATCCTCACAGCCAAGGGAGAGAGTGGCCAAGAGAATTGCTCATAAAAGCTGAGGCAGCCCAGAAAGAAGGAGGAACTGGTTCCTTCCTTGGCCTTCTGCTTGGCCACCACGCCTGCTGAAGGAGCAAGCAATGGGCACTGGGAAAAAGAGAGCCAGGTCCCTAACACGACAGTGACGTAGAGAATATAAAAATGTTCCTCGTCCTCGACCCCAGAAACCATGCAGAGTGTGACATGGGAGGGGAGCGTGGGAGAGCCACCGCCCGAGACTTGCTTTGTGCCGCCAGTAACGGCTTAGGAAGGAAAGCAAGGGGAGCGTTCACACACACCCGAGTATCGTCTTTCATCAGGTCTCTGTGGGAGGACATCCATTTCCTCTGTCCCCGCTGTCACTGCAAGCTCTTTTCCTGCCTCTGCACCTTCACATGCTTCTCGGAACAACCCACTCCCTCGCTGACAATTATTCACCCTGCCAGCATCCGTTTCAGTGTAACTATTTCCATGAAATTTCCAGGCAAAGTTAGGGTCTCTCTCCCACGTGCGCACATGGTTTTGAAAATATTCCCGTTATAGTAGTTATTTCATTGCCTCCTAGTCACCTCTGGGCCGGCACCTGGTGATTCTGCACCAGCCTTGAGCATCTCTCAGGTTGGACTGGCTCTTACCCATTTCATCTCAGCACCTCACAGACAGTCCATCCTGCTGGTTGGAGCAGCTGCGACCTCCAACATGGCTGGTCCCTGTGGCAGAGAAAAGCAGAGAGCATGGCTGGCTGCAGCCTGGCCCAGAAATGACACATCAGTTCCATTTTCCTTGCCAAAGGAAGTCTCGTGGATACACTTAACTCCCAGGGGCAGGCGAGTACCACACTTACATGCAAGAGGGGAACCGGAAATTAGGGTGCAATGTCCCAGTCACTGCCCCAGTGGGTGAGTGTGGCAAACAGCTAATGGAATCATGGGGTACCTTGTAAGGATTAAATAACGCATGCAGACAGAGCTTAGAAACCTGTGAAATGCTGCATGAATATGGTTTCTAGGTTGTCATTGAAGTATAAAGGTACAGGTGTTGAGACAAAAGAAATGTTCAAACCAGCATGAGAAACTGGGGAAGGCTTCATGGAGGTAATGGCGACAGTAGGACAACTCAAGTCTGGACACGTGCAAGTGGCAGTGCAGGCCGTCCAGGTGGCGGAGCAGCCCAGGGCTGGAGCGAGGCCAACCGAGGGCCCGTTGGAGGAGCAGCATATCTCGGGTGGCTTGAGAAGAAGGCTGTGCTGTGGAAGCCTCCCTTGGCTGAGCTCCAATGGCCAGCTGGAAAATAAAGTGCCGCTTTTAGAATCACAGGTGCCCATAGGAAGGGACCCAGGTGCTGTGGAGACACAGAAGGCAGCCCAAACTCAAGACCAAGTCACGTTAGCCATCCAAAAAGCTCATCACCCTCCCGAGAGCTCACAACACAGCCTGGCGTGTGACAGGCCTCCCTGCCATGCACCCCCACCCAGACAGAACCACGGAGATGAGATGATCCTCATCTTTTTAGAAAATCACCACTTAAATAGCAGAAAAGCCTGGCCTCCTGCTGTCAGGAAAGCTGTCACCATGGAAAAGAAAAGGAGAAAGTCCCCCCAAATTAGTGTTGAATCTCATCCAAGAACTGTCAATATTTTTGGAAGCCCCCAGAGAACAAATGCTTTCTTGAGCCTGGCAAGATCTACAGTGTTGAAAAGAGAGTGACTCCAGCCTGATGGATGGTGGCCACTCAGTGTCATGATCCGTGGGTGACATCTAAGAGGCAGTTGGCAGCTTGGAATGAGAAACAAACGTCCCACCCATAGGCTGATGAGAACGCGTGCAGATTTCTCTCAGAAAACGTAGAGGGATGCCCGCGGCGTGCCCGTGTTTGTGTCTGCAACTTGAGGGTTGCTAGTTTTACACGAACCTGCTAAGTAGAGCGGAACGTGGAAACGCCGCCTCCTCCAAATCACTTATTCACGGATGTCCCATGGGCGAGCCAGGCTTGCTGGTCATTATATTCATTGGAGTTGAGACATTCTCAAGTTGGGATAATGAGGGGGTGGGGATTAAGAGGAATATTATACCCAGAGGCATGGGAAAGCTGTGGAGGGGTCACAGGGACCAGTAATACTGGGATTGTCACCCTTGCACTTGGTCACCAGCCGCTCCACAGAGGACATCTCTTGGGTGGGGGAGCTCAGTCTCACCCCAAAGGAACAAACTGCTGGGAGGTGTGTCCCACTCCCTGTAAGTGGCAGCAAGTCCGCCCTGGGAAGAGCACCTGAGCGGCCCATCCGCGTGGCGACCACAGCAGCCCTGGCCCTGCCCACGTCCTCCTCTCCACTCACATCTGGGGAGTCAGTCCTGCAGGATCCCGGTGGGCTTCACGGTGGCCATGCTTTCTCCATTTCTGCTGCTTGCACCAGCTGAGCATTACCCTCACCCCCTGCCCGTCTGTTTTGCTGCAAAGGATGCCACATGGTATTAACCATCTCTGTCATCCTATGTGCCAGGCCCTCTCGCCTGACAATTGTAGAAGTGGCAGCCCCTCGGCTTTTGGTCAGTCAGCCTGCTGCCTGGCTGGTGTTGTTTCAGGGCCCCATCACCCCCATGGCCATCTGCCGGCCCCATCCTTGAGTAGCCTGTCCTATATCAGCGCTGACCCCCAGAGGAGACCCTCCACGTCCTGTGGGGTGGGCGTCTTCTCCACAGAGGAGTCCTCACACGTGCGGGAAGGCAGGAAGTGGTTTGTGTTCTGGCTGGAGCCTTTCCCTGGACCCCCCCCGGGTGGCGCCCAGGGTGGAGTGGGTAAGCCAGTCCCAGACCCCTGCTTCCCTGAGCCGCTCCAGATCTCCCGCACCACCTGCCAGGCGGTTCCAGCTTTTCAACTTTGCTTGGCTTAAGGCGCTGCCTGATTTTAAGTTTCCAGGATCAGGAATTCACCCCATCTCCCTGGGTCCCGGCAAAGTGTTAAATTTTACAGCTCAGGAGAGTGCACCCTAGTCAGTAAACTCCACCCAGTGGTAGGTTCTGCCTCCCCTGCTCAAGGACCCTTAGCTTCCACTCCCTCGGGCACTCTCTGGCTGCAGGCAGGGAATGATGGCTCTGTTTACCTGATGTCTCTTAGCACCAGAGACCCATGCATACCTCATTCAGTGGCCCTAGTCTTACTTTGTTATATTTATTGTATTACAGATACTGTTGGTAATTACCGCTACTGACAAAGTAAATGCTCCTATTGATGGGGCAGAATTTTGTGTAATCTTTGAAATTTCTCTATCTGGAGAGGTGAAGAAGGGGCAAGGGCCACCTCCCTGCAGACATGGTCACAGGGGAGTGATTCACAGGGTGGGGACAGAGCCAGGAGAAACTGAGGGAAAACCAGTTTCGTGGGGAAGATGGCCAATTGCGTCAAAAGGGCCAGAGACGAGACTGGGAAAGGCTTCGGTGGTGGAGGGGGGGGGGTGATGAATAAGAGCAGGCAGAATAGCCAGGGCAGCGAGGACAGCTTAGGACCTGCCCATTGGTTACAAACCTCTGCTTTCCTCCTTGTCGTGCCACTGGAAGGGGACTCAGTGCTGGCAGAGGGAAGGCTATTTCCTCCAAAGATTAACCACAACTGGGTGACCCAACGTGGAAGCAGTTTCTCCCCTTTTCTGAATTGTGATATCCCTTTTCTGTACTTCTCTGGGTCACTTTTAATATTGGCTTGTTGATGTTTGCATGCAGGTCTTACTAGCTCTCTTTTCCTAAATTGTAAGCTTTACGAAAGTAGAATCTTTTATTTACTTCCACAATACCCTAAGGGCCCAGCTCAGAGTCTTGTACATACTGTTTCGATAGGCATTTGTTCAATGAATGAAGGAAACAGGAGAGGTGAATGAGTGAGGGAGAGGTCAGTGACTCTCCCTTACATGTAGGTTTTTATTATATATACTTTATCGACTCTATGTAGAAAGTCAACACAAATAAGTGAGTGGGTCAAGAGAAAAACTCTAAATGTTAAGACCATCTATGTAAAAGAATCTCTGAAGGTGTTTTGGAAAAGGAAGTCTAGAAAATGGAGCCTTCTTTCCATCTGTCATTTCTCATTTATTCATTTATTACCCCAAATTTCTAGTTAAATGTTGTTAGTGTGTCTACTAAAATTATCTGTTGATTGACATAATAAGGTAACATCTCAGAGCTCACGCTGCAACGCCAGCTAGCTGGCTGCTTTCACGCCGCTAATTTCAGAGGTGAGACTAAGCACCCAGGTCTGTGAATGTCTGAGCCTTTAAAATTGTCCTGGCTCCTTAGGCAGCACCCACTGCCTAGTTTCCAAGGACACATGGATACAGGCTTGGGAGGCATGTCTTATACCCAGGTCCCGTGTCTTAATCTTCCCAAAACTTGGTGAGACATGAACATAGTCCCTGCTTTACAAACGAGACTTTTAATCACAGAGCTGAAATCCTGGGCTCAAGGTCCCATAGTCAAGAACTCTCAGAGCTGGAGTCTGAGCCTAGGTATGTCTGAGTCAGCACATGCTTTTCCTTTGCTCCGAGACCGGGGTCTCAGACCTACATGGAGGCCATGAGGACCGAGGCCTTTTTGAGAAAGCAGAGTTCTTACTGAGTTCACCCTGGGGGAGGGGCAGAGTTGGGATACAGCCCAGTCCGTTTCTAGAGCTTACGTTTGTAGCCTCGGGGCTATGTGGCCTCCCAGGAGCGGGCAGCCAGGCTGACCTGGGAAGGTAAGTAGGAATAACAAGTGAAGGCTGCCATAGCACATCCAGGCAGGGGGAACTGTGTGAAGGCTCAGTGTTGGGTCTGGGGACACACCAGAAGTTCAGATGCCTGGGGCAGAGAGCCCATCTGGAAGAGTTAACATGAAATAATGCTGCAGAAGAAAAGGGGCCTGTGTTGGCCACAGGGAGTATTTGGGCTTTAAGAGCAGAAAAGGGCAGTCCAATGTTGGGAACCGCCCTGCCTGGTTTCAGAAGCTGTAACCCCCACCAAGGCTAAGGCTGAGGGAACGACCTTGGAACCATAAACCAGCAAGGAGACAAGCTTATCTCCTTGGCAGGAGCGCCGCTTCTGCTCCTTTTACTTCAACCTGCCTGGTCCCCAATGCTTGGTCGGTTAGCCAATGACGGGTAAGATTCCCCAAGCGGGGAACGACCTAAGACAGGCACGATCATGTGGGAGGCTCCCAAGGAAAGGCTTTGGGGGTGACAGCAAAAGGGGGTGATGGACCCTCGTCCCTCGGCTTTGACAAAGCCCGAGTGCTCACGGTCTGCGAGAAAATCTCCTTATCTCTTGGCTGCTTTAGTTCCCTTGCTCCACTTAAGCTTGAAACAATGACAGGGTGGTGCAGCCCTGTGCTGGAAAGAGTGGGTTCCCCGGGTGATCAGGCCTAGGAAAGAATATGTAAACTCCTGTGAAACCTGCTTTGTTTAGAATGCTCTCAATTGAATGAGAAGGGTCCAAGGAGGAAGTAAGTTTGTTCCTCAAAGTTTTACAGCTCTTTGACCCTGACTCAAAATAGGCCCTCAGAGTTCCTTGTTATTTGATCCATACTTCCCAGCAATGAGTAATGAGCTTTACCTGACTTCCTGTGTAAACGAACCCAATAAAAGCCATTGAGGAAAAGGCTCTTGGTCCTTCTCCTTCGAGAGATCAGCCACCTTTCTTCCCCAAGCAGGTCATGTCTTGGTAGATTTATTCTCATCTGTGGCGGCTGAGGGGGCTCTGTGGGCGGAGGCCCCCCACACTCCAAGAGTTTTCTCAAAGGTGAGTTGGCTGGAAGGGCAGGAGAGAGGACTGGTAGGTCATTTGTTTTCTCCTATGCATTCTCGGTCCAGTGAGAGCACAGGCTTCGTGAATGGAGACTCTGGCCAGGCTGCTGGAAGCAGAATGTGTGTTCTGCGTAAGCTCGCCCCACAGTCAGGAGCTGGCATCTGAGGCCAAGGTCCCCCCTCATTCTGCAAGTGGGCCTTCTGGCCACTTCCTTGCCCACAGTGCCTTCGCCTCACCAGAGTCTTACCTTCCATGCCCCCTAAGCAGTTGGTCTCCATAGGGGACGTTTTAGCAAACTCTTGACACGATAGATCAAGCCTTAGTTGTGCTTGAAGAAGCAAAAATGTCACTATTTTTTTTTTTTAAAAGATTTTATTTATTCATTTTTAGAGAGGGAAGGGAGGGAGAGAGAGAGAGAGAGAGAAACATCAATGTGCGGTTGCTGGGAGACATGGCCTGCAACCTAGGCATGTGCCCTGACTGGGAATCGAACCTGTGATGCCTGGTTCACAGCCCGCGCTCAATCCACTGAGCTACACCAGCCAGGGCAAAATGTCACTATTTTTAGAAATTGTTCTTTTTCTGTTCACAAGAAGGATGTCATTGATCCTGATTGTGACCCCGTAAGGTGGGCATGCTCACTTCAGAGGTGTGACAAAATGAGGCTCTGACAAGTGAAGAGGCAACAGGAAAAAAATTATGAATGAGCAGATGCAACCAATTAAAATAACGTCAACTTTAAAGAGAACATCAGTTCTGCCAGAGGAAGATGGCTTGGACTGATGGGTGGAGCAGAGGGCACGGGAAGCCGTTGGAAAGGACTCCTTGTGACCGGGATTCAGAGGTCTGTTTCGTTCATGCCTGACTTCTGTTTTTTCGTGTTACTCTGTCTCGTCTCTCCTCCGGGCTGTCATACCTGCTGCTTTTACACTTTCCTGGCCCAGATGCATATCCTTAGCGCCCTGAGCTCACACACTGCCTCCCTGCCTACAGCTCCCCTCCTCTTCGTCACTGTGGCAAGGATTTCCTGGATGTCCCCCAAGCAAACTGACACCTAAACTCACCTTCCACACCATCTCCTTGCTTGCCAAGCTCACCATCTACCCAGTGTCCCGAGCCATGGATGCAGAGCCAGCTCATGCTGTGTGCACAACCCGCATCCAGAAAATACTGCTAGCTCACCCACTTGTCCACTCGAGAGCTTCCTGTCATGCACTGGCTTATCTGTGCTTTCTATTTTGCTTCTCAATATGCTTTTGTTAATTGGGAAAATAAAGAATTTTAGAGGAAAAACAAAGGAATATGAAGAAGAGAATGATGATTCAAGTCTGAAATTCAAACTTAATTACGTTGTTGCTCACCCAGCATGACTTTGCTGATGAAATAAGGGATTGGTAAAGCACCGGGTGGCTGGAGGAAGTGAGGGGGCGTTCAGGAGATCGATCACCCTTGCGAAGGGCATGTTTCGATGGAATTAGCCCGTGGAGTTTTGTAAAAAGATGCTGAAGAGGAGGAGGAGGCCCCGGCAGAGAAAGCCACCGATCACTCCTTTCACAATTATTTTTACAGAAGGCCAGGACATTCTTCCTACTTTCCACATACACAGAACCTTGTGCGATCACTCTTCTAGGGCAACTTGACAGGTGTGACAATTTCTCGAGCTCCCCTCTTTTTCGCTTTCCCTGATGTGTTTGTTGGAATGAATAGCTCCCTGACCTAGATGTGGAAATCACTGAGGGGGTGAGCAATGACTGACTCATTTCTGCATCCGTGGTGCTTCGCTAGTGCCAGGTAAATAGAATTTCTGAGTCAATAAATGTCTGTTGAATGATTGAATGAGTGGATCAATAGACAATGACATCTATTATCCTCAAGATTACAATACATCATCCTGGGGAGCGAGCATCCTTGGAGGGAAGGTTAGAAGGTCCACGAAATCCAGGGCACAGCTCTCAGAACTGCCAAGTGTACTTTATGTGGGAACAATGCTGAGGTAGGGGAGTGGTCGGCCAGGGCTTCAAATACTACATGGAAAGTTAAATCTGCACATCACATTTCTTCTACGGTTTGTTCGGCCTTCCAGAATATCTGCCGGTATGCTGAAAACAGTTGTTCAGACTACATTACAAGCCCAGCATGTTTGTGGTGAAAGCACTGGATTTCTCAGAGACGTTGCAGGTCAAGTCAGGATGCATTCTCCCAAAGTGGGGACTATTAGGATGGAAGGGAATGGGAGGGCCTTTCAATCCATCTTCCAATTAAGGATGAGTAACTAGAGGCCCAGAAAAAGGAGGCGGTTTGGTTAAGAGCCGCGTAGTATAGTTTTATGAAAGCCATCTTGATCTAGTTTCGAGGTTAGTTAGTTCATGGCTTGAACCGCTGGTTACGTCCACACCCCAACAATCTTTCTTGCTGGCATCTCACACTCTGGGCTGTTACACCCGCACTAATCGCCCCAGGGCCAGGGCCAGGGCTCAGCCAACCAGAGAGCATCCTGATGTCCCACGAAACCCTGACATTATTCCAATGGCCAATCCCGGGCCTGCTCACCTGGCCTCACCGGTTGCTTCCCACTGGAGCCACTGCAAAGGAGCAGCAGCCTGTCTTTCTGCCTTGTGTCCCCAGTGTGTCCCCTGAGTGACCCTGCCTGGCATGCTGTGGTCTCCTCAGAGAGCCAGGAGGCTACCAAAACACTAAAACTCCTTCCAGGTTGTCTTTCTTGATCTGCACTTGGGCCTCACGCCACCTCACCCATGGCGATGTGGTTAACACGGCCCCACAGCGCACTGAGGCCAGGACGGACGTTCTGACAAAGAAGGATTCAACCAGAAGACACGTTGCCTGGTTCAAACCTCCTTAAGGTGCATGTAATTCTCTCTTAAATATACGATTCAACAATCGTTGCATTCAGCACACTTTTTTTTCCAGATGCCTTTTGCTCTCCTGGGTGAGAAGCTAGACCTGTTCCCCAACACAAACTCCACAAGGATGAAGATTCACGCCCACCCTCTAGGAAAGCCCCTTTAGCGCACCAGCAAGAGCGGGGGAATCCGGCACCACCCGTGCTCAGAAAACCCTGCTTTGTGGCCCATGTCAATAACTTCTGCGGCTGCCACTATCTTTCAGCTCCTCGGTGGGGTTGAAAAATGCCTGGGTGCTTGTCTCCTTAAGGAGTGTATCTCTTCCCACAGACTGAGATGTGACACGTGCTTTCCCTTTGTAAGTGCCCCAAGTTCAGGGCCATGGAAGGGGCCTGTCCAAATGGGTTTTTAAAAGAAAAAAGTCATGTCAGTGACAGATACATGGATAATTGAATTATTAAATATAACTTTGGTTTTTAAATGGGCATGCCCTTTACATATTTTAGTAATCCATTTCTTACTGACAAATCACACACATAGAAATCTTGTTGCTAATAGCTTGTTTATTTCTCATTTATTGTGGAATAAGGTCATGTTCAAGGTGAATGCTTGCCTAGGATCTGAGGACGGGCCTGGAAGGAAAGTGAATTAATCTAACCTGATTTCTCCATTTGATGTCTGAATCTGCAGTTGTGGCATTCCCAGTTTCACTGTCCCCGGTTCCAGATACCCATGATCCACCATGGTCCGAAAATATCCAGTGGAAAATTCCAGAAATAACCAATCCATGAGTTTTATACTGCCCTGCTCTGAGTAACGTGATGAAATCTCGCAAGTCCCGCTCCATCGTCCCACCCTGGACGTGAGTCTTCACCCTGTACATGCTTCTCCCATGAGTCGCCGTCTTGGCTCTCGGAGGTGGTGTCTGGTTATCATGGTGTTTGTGTTCCGGTCACAGTGAGTTTCCTTCGTAATGGCCCCACAGCGCAAGGGCAGTGATGCCGGCATCTTGGATACGCCGAAGAGAAGCTGCAAAGTGCTTCCTTTCAGTGAAAAGGTGAGTGTGGTTGCAACGAGATATTTCAAGAGAGAGAGAGACCACATTCACATAACTCTTATCACAGCATATCGTTATAATTGTAGTGTTTTATTATTGCTGTTGTTAATATCTTACTTGCCTGATTTATAGCTTAAACTTTATTATATGTATGTATAGGAAAAGACATAGTATACATAGATAGGGCTTGCTACTATCCATGGTTTCAGGCACCCAGTGGGGGCCTTGAAACGTATCCCCCCCAGATAAGGGGGACCACTGTGCTAAAACTATGATTTGTAACTTTTTCAAGAATAAGAAGTCACTTTGGGGTCAACAATGTTCATAGATGCTTGCATTATAGTAGTTGTGCTTTTTACTTTATCCACTGATGAGGAAACTATGCTACTACCATCAATAGCCAGTTTTTAAAAGTTTTATGTTATGAATCATAACAGCGTTTGAATGCATTTAACAGTGTACATTCGAGAAGGTGTGGAAGCGGGTGAAGACCATGGATTCAAAGGCTCAGCAGTTGCTTTACCCAGCCTGCCTTTCGGTGGCTACAACCCTCCCCCAGGCACACACAGTCTGCATTGGTGCTGGAAAACATTTCAGCCAAGTACAACAGTTCTGGCGTCTGCTTGTACACACCCTGTGCTGGGCATCTCACTGCTTCGTAGAGAAGTCCAGCATATCCCCGAGATGTTCTTTCTTACAGTGGATGCTTCTTCCTAATATTGATCTGAAACTGCTCTCTGTGGTTTTCACCCTATGAGCCCACTGAAGACAACTATTACTCTTTCACATAACAGCCAGTCTTAAGGGCACACGTGTGCTCGCAGCCCCCAATAGGGTCAGGCTCCAGTGGGTCCAGAAAAGGCTGCTGTGAGGGAGATACGAGGAGATAAAAGCCCCAGGAGTTGGAAAATCAGAGGTTTTTGCTGAGGATCCATCTTTGGAAGTGCAGACTATTGATATTGGGGGGCAGAGGGATACAAGTCAGGACTTGAGGTGACCATTCAGAAACAGAGAAATAGAAACTCCAAATGGGTCCCAGCAATTCCAGGCAGTTATGATCATGATGAAGGATTTATTAACTCATTGGCAAAAGGCGGCCAAGGTTAAGGTCAAGTAAATTCTTGAACTAATATCTCAGTGTAGCAGAAAACTACCACCCCTAAAAGAAATTATCACTGAGGACTTCCTCATGCAGTCTGAAGATGTTCTCATTCATGCTCTCACCTATGATTCCATATTTATAAAATCCCACACAGGTGCGTGCACACGCACACACCCCTACACACACGTGGCCTATTTCCATTCTTGCTATTTTCTTCAGTAATGAAACACAGTGGCTTTTTAGCTGGTGCATGACTCCCTCAGTGGAAGCGGGGGGTCAAAGGGAATATAGTGCCCTAGAAATTTCCATCTCCTTCCCCTCACTTCTCCTTGGCTTCCAAGACTTCCCCCATCTCTATAGAAATGTACCTAGCTCTCTGAAAGTTTTCAAGACCCCTCATCTTCCCAGTTTCTCTCCTCTATGTTCCCTGTGGTTAACTGAGGATTTAACTCATGACTCCATGAATGGACTGGACAATGCAGAATAACATGGAATCATCAACTTCTCCCCTTTATCTCTTGCAGCCAGTGTCTTGCACACAGACCACATACTGCACAAGGGGCTAAGACCCCACCTGCCTCATGCCCAGCCAGGCAGTAGGGCACAGGGACATTGGACTCAGATCCACCTGGCCTTGACCCCTGGAAGACCTCTGTCTAACTATGAGTCATTCTGTCTTTCTGCACCCCAGTATCTGCCCCCCAAAAAGACTGCTGGATTTTGGTGAAGGTTCCCCCCCACATGCACACAGGGGAGATGCCTACAGGCTCAGGCCCCTGCCTGGGTCAGTGTTTGGGTCACTGTAGTCTGGGCCTGGGATGTTCACATTATTCGTGAAACAGGGACCCACCTTTTGTTTCTACAAGGCTGTGCTGTCAGCACCCTCTTACCAAAGGCCCCTGGGAAGCACCTGTAGTTGGACGCTGTAGCAAGAAACACCACACACACAGGGAACCGTGGGGTGGGGGTTGGGGTGGGGTTTCAGTAAATGGGTGCTGGAAAGATCTATTCTAGGATTTAGGCTTTGTTTGGGGGGGCTGGGGCACATCTGAAGAAGCAGGGATCAGCTCCAGGTGGGTGACGTCGGAAAGTGGGGACAGTTGTACGATTGGGTGTCTCAATAAATCTTACCTGCACGGAGGGGTGCACTGGCGGGCAGATCAGACCGTGATTGAAAAAGAAGTCACAGTCACTTGTTTCAGCAAAACTTTTTGTTAGGAAGGGGCCTTGTTTTGTCCCACTTTCCCATAGTCTTGGAGCAGCCTTGTCTGCTGTTGGCATTCTGTGAGCTTGTCTCTAACCAGGAGGAGAATGATCTGGCCCCTCTGTGACCGGTCACACGGCTCCTGGACTGCAGGGCCTGCTGGCTTTTCTTTCTTCATGCTGGGGAGTGGAGAACCAACTACCAGTCCCTGCCCTCAGGAAGCTCAGCCTAGAGGGGAGCCAGCATGGACAATGCCCTAAGAGAGTAATGCAGACGCCAGCATTATTATTACTGCCAGAATGGGGGGGGGTGTCTGGAGAGGAGAGGGCTCTTCGGGAGCAGAGGGAAGCACCAGGGAAAGATCCACGAAGACGGATGTATTTGGTCTGGGACAGATGGACAGGGGCAGAGAGCGAGGGAACTGTTTATGTGCATGGCAGGCGGTGTGTTTCAAACTATAAATTCAGTTCAAGCCCCAGCAACTTTGCAACTGTAGACCTTTTTTTTTTTCTTCCTTCCTTTCTTTCCAGGAAGAAAAATAGCCTTTCTATTTTCATCATTGAAATCGCCATTTGTCATTCTCAAGGTGCCTCGGTGCCTTTGTCTCTTCCGTCAGCTGGCAGCCGCGTTGCTAAAAATAGCTGGCGGAGGGAACCGCTACACACTGAACATTAAAAATAGAAAGGGAAGCACTGGTGTGAATAATGCATAGGAGAGAATCCCGCTCACGCTGGCCTCCGGGTCCTGTGGGGGGCGGGGCTTGGCTCTGGGCAGAGCCCCGCAGGACTAGGGGGGATTAAGGCCTTTGTTCTGCAGGTGCTTCAGCAAAAGGGCATCCCCACAAATGACAGCTTGCTTTTCAGCCTGCTGTGGGCGGAGAGGGATGAGAAGGAACGGAGGCTTGGACCGGCGTTCTGGAATGCAAATCAGGTGTCTGATGTGCACATAGAAACTCCAATTCCATCTGGGGCCAAGACAAAGGAGGGCATGCCCTATCGAAGGGCACGCAGCTTCTTTAAAAAATACACACTGCTGGGCAATCAGAAGTGGTCTGCGAGGGGGGCGGGGCGCTGAAATCCTCAGATTAAGATCTCTGTAAAATCCAGGAGCTGCTCATGGTTGATACCCACGCTACATCAGCTGGAGGGGGACTCCCCCAACCACATCTGTGAGCACCATAGGTTCCCTATCAGTCTGGTAGAATAAGCATGTCCCTTTAGAAGGACACACAAAAAAGTCCCCTTTGCACTGACTCGTCCCCCGTCACCAGACCCTGCTCTCCTTTCCGATAACCCCAGACGTTGGAACTGAGACAGCTGAGATTGGTGGGAAAATCAGAGGGTGGGAGGTCTGGAGAGGGGAAGGGAGTTGTCTCAGGTCACACAGCACCCCTGCCTCTCCCCACTTCTCACTGCCCCATACGTCGGCCTCCCCCATGGTTCTTGCTGAGTTGCTTCTGCAAATCCTTGGAGAAATAGGAACGTCGGTCCCAAATTCAGATTCCTTCTGCTCCTCCGCACCTTGAGGCTGGTGGAATCCATCCTGTCTGAACGTGGGTATACCTTAGGTATAGTGTGCAGTCCCTTCCTTGTGCTGGGGTGTGGGGCCGGAGTGGCCGTGGACCCGTGGCTTTGCCCCTAGAGTAAAGGGTCTCCTTCACCTCTGTCTGGGAAGCAAGGGTTTGATTTGAGCCAATCAGGTCTCCTAGCTCTCCTACTAAAGGGATGCTTCTCCTTTCCCAGGGGTGGGGCCTCACTCTCAGCCCTTGCCCAGCACCCTCACCTAAGGGCTGGGAACCACACTTTGGAATTAGCTTGGGCTCCAGCCCGGTTGCACCCTTTGCCTTCTGTTCAACCTCCAGTGGCACTTCTCACGTCTCTGGGCTCCCGAAGTGGGACCCATCAGGCCGATCCACTGGGGCTGTCACAGCGCTAAGGCCGCTGACTGCGGTGACCACACACCTCTGGCGTTGAGCAGACAGGTGTCCCCCACACCCCTCCCAGAGCACCCTGCCTTCCTGCCTGCATTGCAGACCTCCCAGATTCCGGCCTGAGAGCTGGATTTGGATTCCAGGTCGGCCACGCACTCCTAGGTGGCTTGGGGTAGCTGGGACTCTGGGAGTCCATTCTCTCGCTTGTCAACACAGGTGATCAGACCTCCCTCGCGGGTTGCAGAGCAGGCTCACGTAGGGCCCTCACAGAGGCGGCGCTCACCAAAGGACAGCTGTGATGACAATCACCCCAGGCCTCCATGGTGGGGACCACAGTTTCCATGCAGGGGCCATAGAACCAGCCTGGAATTTGCTTAATTGGAGGACCAGTCACCTTTGCTTCCCTGTTTCTCCCACAAAGTTCACTAATTCAGTCATTCTCTTACTCATCTGTGTTTTCTTTAATTCACTTACTAATCTTTTTGTCAAGCCCCCCCCTAAACTTCTACCCTGGGCTGGCTCCTGCAGTGCCTGGTTTGCAGTCCCTGCTTCAGCCTTGGAAGCTCAGCATCTGGGAATCTCCTGGGTCCCCAGAGTCTCTGGGCAGTCAGTGACCCTCAGGTGAAAAGCTGCTCATGTTTGCTGTGGAAAAGAGGGGGCTGAGGGGCCATGGGGGCTCTTTCCAAATATCGGGAGGGCCCTCAGGTATGAGAGAGAAAGAGCTGGTCCATGTGGCTGCAGCGGGCGGAGGCAGAGTAACTGAGGGCAGGCTGTGCAGCGAGCAAGTGGAAGGGCGGACTGTCTGCGTTGCAGGGACTATTTATCTAACAGCACAACTGTCCGGGGGCAGAACTGGCTTGTCATGGGAGGGGACCCGGCTGAGGGGTCACCTGGTCTGGCCCAGGGTGGGCAGGGCTGGTCGTGAACCCCGGTTCTACCCCTCGCCAGCTGTGGGGCTTGTCCATATCAGTGAAGCTTTCTGATCCTGCTTCCTCACCTGCAAAATGCCACTAATGCCAGCATCTGCTTGACTGGGTTGTTGCAAGGATGAAATGAAACAAAGCTCAGTCCTCAGCAAGTCCTAATTATATATGCGGAGAGGCCAGGAGCTCCCGTGTCCGTCACTGAGGCTGGACAGTCCCTTGGGACTGATATTCTAGCTGCAAATGAGAAGCATTCTTAGGACTCCACTGGAATTTTCTTTCTAAGCAAGACTTCTGTTTTGATTGGATTTTGTATACAAGATGTTGCTGAGAGGGCCATTTCAAGACGGATGCTTGCGATAATTTTTGACAGATCTTCCTTGTGAAGCTCTTTGGGGCTCCCTCGAAATACATTTCACGAGATTTAAAATGAGTCACATCTCTCTTCTCCCAGCTGCCTGGACCTGGGGTCATTTCTGCCCTTGGCCACTTGGGATGAAGTTGTTGGAATGACAAAGTCTGTTACTGCCCACAGCTCCCCAGGGAGCGTGAGTCAGGGAGACGCATTTCAGCAGTGACCCCAGGATGAGGCAGCTGGCTGAAGGGGTCTCCGTCTTCCCACCTTCCACTGAGCCCGCTCCGGGGGAACCCGGGGCAGTTTAGTTATAACGGAGGGTAAAGTATCATCCTTTTATTTCTTTTACATGTTTGGTTCTTGGAGAAAAAAAAAGAGGTATTGCTTCCATACAGAAAAGTCAATACATATACAATGTACATCTTAATGTTCTTTAAAATGATGTACAAGTATTCCTTCCTGTAACCACTGCCAAGATCAGGATGGAGAACACTTTCATCACCTCAGAGGTTCCCTGTGCTCTTCCCCAGTCGTGACACCCACGAGAGGCAACCACGGCCTTGACCTCTAAGTCCGTGCATTGCTTTGCCCATTCTCGTCCTTCGAGTGGACTGAATTGTACGGTATGTGCTCTTTCGTGTCTGGCTCCTTCTGCTCAACATAAAACCTGTGAGATTCACCACGTCTCAGCGTCTATCAGTGGTTTGTTCTTTTATAGTGTTACTCTGTAGGCGCCAATTATACATCTAAAGAATATAATTTTCCATCGAGAAACATGTGATTCTTTTACCAACGTAAATTTACCACGTAACAAGGATTTTATTCGACTCACTAATTAATGAGTGACTCAGTAGTCCATTAAAAATAGGTCCCAGTAAGACTATGGCTTCCTGAGGTTCATATTCTCTATCAGAGAGAATGTGTTGGCATTGCTGTGAGCAGGAATCCTTTTCATTGCTGTCTGTTTTCCATAACTTAACGTCTGTCCTTCCAGAGGTGTGAAGTCACGTAGTCAATAGAGGCATACCCCCTCTGTACTTGAAGACGCCTGGAGGGTCTTCTGGAGGACACCCAGCTCTGCACTTGAAAGACACCCTCTCTGGCTCTTTTCTAAGTATTAGAAAATCTTTCCCAACAGTATGAACATACCTCCCTTTATTTCTCCATTTGCTTGTTGAAGAGCATTTGAGTTATTTGTAGTCTGGTGTTACAGTATTATAAATAAAGCTACTATGGATATTTTTTGCACATGTCTTTTTGTGGACATATGCACTCACTTCTCTTGATGTATACCTAGGAATGGAGTTTCTGGCTAACAGAAAAATTGCTTATTTAGCTTCAGTAGATACCGCTGAACAGTTTCCCAAAGGCCTCAAACCATTTTCAACCCCCACCCCAAATGTATATGTAGTTGGTTTGCTTTCTTGCCAACACTTGGCAGTGTCGGTCTTTTTGTTTTGAGCCATCCAGGGTTGTGCAGGGACTATTCATTTTCATCATCTAAGTCAGGAGTTTCTCTACTTGCATGTGCATAAGAATTACCCGGGCTTCTCATTTAAAGTATGGATTCAGAGGTTCTAGCCCTTCCACTGAAGGTCCAATTTAGTAATTCTGCATGGAGCTCAGAAATCTGCATTTTTGACAAGTTCTCTATTACTTGGGAAGTATGTTGTGAAACGCCAACTTAAATGAACCTTTGCAGCACAATCTGTGGGTATCTGTTGTGTTGCCCTTCGTCAGAGTGTGGAGAGGTGGTGAGAACTCAGGTCAGCCCACCGATTTCTGAGTGTGGAATAATGGCAACAACCACCTGTGACCTCGGTTTTCAGAACAGTCCTCCAAACTGAGACTTGGTTTTTCCATCTCACAAATGGGGACACCGAGGCTCTGAGGATAGGTAAGAAAAGAGAGAAAAGGGAGAGAGCTCAGGAAATTTGCCTGAGAACTCATGATAGAGGATGGGAGGTTAGGACCAAGAATTGTTTTACCCGCTACCAGGGGTTTTTCTAATATACTAGTTGCTTTGACAGTTTTTTGTTCATTATTTTTGCTAGCAGAGCAATATATTTATCCTCCAAGGTGAGGTTTTAAGTGAAATCCCAACCTGTGCAACATATCGTAATTAACTCTGCTGCAGGGGTGGGGAGAGTGCAGGCCAAGAGCACAATGCCTGGCCTGTGTGACCCCTCCGAGCCCCGGTGTCCTCAGGTTTCCGCCTGCTAGGAACCTGTGACCCAACTGTGGGCCCTCGGACAAGAGCTTACAAACCACAGGACCCCAGCACTGTCCCTCAGAGGCCCTGAGCACAGATCTGCAACTTATACAACACTGCATATTTTTTAATTTAAGAAAATATCCATTCCTAAAATCTGGATTCTCTTTCACTTAAAGCTAAATACGAAACAGAGCAAAACATAGCCTGGAGAGTGGGAGAGTATGTTGCGGAGAAAAGTGGCAGATATTGTGGAATGGCAATTGGGTGACCCTGGAGGTATGGACTGGCAGTCCCAGTGACGGTCAGGCCTCTTGAGGCTTCATTGCTAAAAGCAGGTGGCAGGAGGCTTATTAAGAAGGGAATTATCCGTAAAGCCCAAATGAATCCCTTTGTCACCCTGGTGTCCTCTGGTCCTCCAATGGCAAGCTAGTCTGGGTAAGGTTAGAGCTCTCTAGCATTCTTTGCCATGCTGGCCCTTCATTGTCCAGCTGTGTGACGTACGACCAATCATTTTCCAGCTCTCATCCTTAGTGTTAACATCTGTGCAATTTTATCAAGACGGTGAATGGAAATCATGTGAGAGTCACAATACCCGTGAGAGTTCCAGGCCACCGGTGATGTGCAGTAAAAATGTGTCTTCCCCCCTGCCCCCGCTGCTGAGCACAGTACATGCCCTGCAGACCCACCAGCTGTGTCAGAGCAGGGGTGTGGTGGCAGTGGTGTGGCTTTCCAGCAGGGATCTGGATGAGCCATTCCATACTCTGCACAAGGCAAAGAGAGGGAGGGCAAGGATGATGTCTGTGGGAGGGACCAGGGAGAGAGACAGGTGTGCAGCCGATTCTGTAAACATGGAAGGTGGAGGTCACTGCTCTGTCTATTTCAGGAGCTAAGGGCGCACTCCAGACAGAGGGAGGGGCCGGTACCTGGAAAGCTGACTTGTGATAATGATAATCACTGAAACTTAGTGAGCTCCTAGTATGCACCAACCATCGTGTAAGCAACTTACTCAACCTCATTTATCTTCACGACACTTTATAGCATAGGTGCCACTGTCACCTCACCCTAAAGGTGAGGGAATTGCAGCACCAGGGGTCAAAGGACCTTCCCCAGGGTCGCTCATTCAGCAAGCAGTGCATTTGTGCTCACCTGGGCTCACAGGACAATGCCAGTTAGGGTGCAGGTTTGGTGGCCATAACAGAGGTTCAAGTCCTATGGCTTAAATGAGTCAGGAGCCAGTTTTCCTCATGTGTCAGTCTTCTGTATGGCCCATCTGCGCGATCCCCAAGGATTGACCATCGGTCATATCTTTACCCCAGGAGGAGGGCAGGGGTAATGCCTTACCTTGCTGTAAGATAACGTTTATTGTTGTTATAAATGCAATAGTAACAAGGGGGTATTAGTTACTCTCTCTCCTCTTGGGAGGTATTGGGCAGAGTATGGTTAGGACTTTGACATCGAAGACAGAAACATGAGCCACATCACAAACAAACATTTCGCAAGTACCTGCTTTGTACAGGGGAATGTAGGGGAGGCCATGAATAGGACTTATGGGCTACCCCCCTGCAGACAAGAGGAGAGCAGGATCCTACTCTCCTCTTTAGATCCTACTTAGTATCCGGGACTGGTCCAGGTGCTTCCCAGACAGCATGCCATTGAACTGTCTCAACACAGCAGCTGAGAGATGAGGCCACGGAGGCTCGAGGAGGTGAAATGACTTGTCTAAGTTCATGTGTGTAGTATGCAATCAGGTCAAGATTTAAAATCCCAGCTGTGTGACCTTGGGCTGCTTAACTTCTCAGTGCCTTTGCCTTCCTCGTTCTCTAAAGGGGAGACATGGCACCTAGCCCACAGGGATGCTGTAGGCTACGGCTGCTCTAATGTAGTTAGTGCCCTTGGGAGATGACCTGGCCCGTAGCAAACCTTCAGCAAATAGATAGACATTGTCATTGTTGTCACTGACGTTGTTGTTAATATTAGTACTAGTATGGTCTTCACACTCTGCAACCAATCCTAATCCAAGCCTGGTAAATGCTATATTAGGACTACAGAAAGCTGGGAATGTCCATAGAGAGGATAGAATCCTTTTGATTCTAAGACTTAAAAAGAGCCCCGTAGGGAAAGAATTGGTTGGACTTAGAAAGAAGGGTAGGAGTTTAACAGGCAGAGAGAGGAGTGAGGCTGGATTCAGGAGGCATTCCGGCGAGAGGGATCATCTCAGAAAAAGGCACCGAGAAGGGAAATGGCAAGTGTGTCACGGGATCGTGACACAGCGGAGGTGAGGCAAGTGAGTGGGAGACGAGGCGGGGAAGGCGGGGCGCGCCAAAGCGCGGAGCTAATTTAAGGAGGTTGGCCTTTTACCTGCAGGCAATGGGGAGTCCTCGAAGGTTTTGATCAGCACTCTGCCAGGGAAGATTGCCATGGCAACAGCTCTGGGGAAGACTGGAGGGTGGAGAGGCCAGCTCAGTAACTAGTCCACGGTTTAGGTAAGTGGTAATGAGAAGCCGAATTACAGCTACGGCTTTGGGAGAGGCGAGGAGGGAGCTGAGTGAGAGCAGCATGTCGGGGAGAATGAAGGGATGGCAGTGGCTCTGTGTGCTGGGGGAAGGCAGATGGGACAATGAGGCTGGGATGCGTAGGCCCACTGTCTGCAGCATAGGCTCCAGAGTATTCCAGCCTCATGGCACGTGACGCTGTCTACCTATTGTGACAGATTTCTAAAGTATTTGTCTTTGTGTTTTCCAACTGATTTTGGTTATACTTTGAACTATTATTCATTTGCTTTGTTAACTCATGTGCTCAGAGGCTATGTTAAGCAAGTTCAGTCAGCAGAGGTCGTGTCAGTGTTAGGGGACCCACTGGTTTGAGTGAGGTATAGGATACACTGCTGTAACAAAGAGGCCCTGCTATAGGCTGAATGATTGTATCCCCCAAATTCATATGCTGAAACCTAGTTCCCAGTGGGATGGGATTAGCAGGTGTGGTCTTCAGAGGTGGTTAGGTCAGGAGGGTGGAGCCCTCCTGAATGGGATTCCCGCCCTTATGAGAGGGACCCCAGAGGGCTCCCTCAGCCTTCCCACCCTGTATGGACACAGCAAGAAAAGGATTGTCTGTGAGCCAGGAAGAGGGCTCTCACCAGATGCTGTCTCTGCCAGAGACCTGAACTTGGACTTCCAGCCTCCATGATTATGAGAAATACATTTCTGCTGTTTAAAGTCACCCAATCTGTGTGATTTCATCATAGCAGCCTGAATGGACAGCCCACCCCCACCCCACCTGCCCCCAATACATTGGTTTGAACAAGCCACTCATTAATTTCTCTTTCCCATGTAAGTTTAGAGTGAGGTCAGAGGTGGTGAGAGGGCTTGGTGGTGAAGGGAAGTTAGCCAACATCTAACCTGCTCTGCCATCTCATGATCCAAAGTGGCTGCTCTAGCTCCTGCTATCACGTCTACATTCAAATAGACAGGAAAGTGGGGAAGGAGGGGTTCCCCTCCCTTTTAAGATTAGGACCCAGAAGGTAAACACATTGCTGCCATTCATTGGCCAGAAATTGTTCACATGACCACATACCTGCCAGGGAGGCTGCAAATGCACTCTTTAGTGGGAGACCACGCACCCAGATGAAAAAGGGGGTTTTAGCTAACAGTTGCAATCTTTGCTACTCGACCATATTCCTAGCGCCTGAGAAAGTGCAGGGAGTCTAGAAGGAACTCGATAACTTTGTGTTGTGAGTTAACGAAAAGACCACGATAGGTACTAGGGATTCCAAGGTGAAATAACACACTTTCTCCTTTGAAGGAGCTTTCAGTCTAGATCGGGGGTTGGACAAGTAAAGAAACAGATGCAATGGATTGAATTGCTGTGCGGGGCAGGCTAGCAGTCCATGCAGGACACAGCAAATCCAGCTGGGACCAGAGAGGTCAGGAACGACTTCACGGAGAAGGTGATGCTCAGCTGAGTCTGGAAAGATGAGTAGATGTTATCTGGTGAGCGAGGTAAGGAACGCTTTTCAAGGACGAAGGAAGAACATCAGCAAAGACAGGAAGGCTTAGAAGCAACCCAACACATTCAGGGTAGGGCGGCCTGCGCACCTGGGGCGACGCAGGAAGGGCAGAAGCTGCAGCAGGAGGAGGGTGGGGCCAGGTCTGGGAAGCTTAGTCTTTTTCCCACAGGAAATGGTGGCCCACTGAACAGGTTCAAGCACAGGCGTTTCAGATGGCAGGGATGTGTGGACGTAATTACATTTGCATTTTTGGAAAATTGCTTTGGGTATGCTTTCTGGAGGGCGGACTAGCAGTGGAGACGAAACGAGCAGGGGAAGCAAATTTTGTGCAGAAGCCTAGCTTTTCTTCGTACGCCTAATGTTTGATGCAAATATAACTCTCAACAGTCTGATATACCTCATAAATAAAGCTAGACATATTTTATTTGAAATCAATTAAAGTTGCAGTTGACTATTTTGAGATCAAGGTTAATGGATTACTTCGTCATCAGTTTTCCTTCTAGTGGCCATATTTCCGGTTCCTCCGTTGGAGGCTGCCTCTCCCACTGAAGTGCGTAAACTGATATTTAGAGAAGAAGGGAGTACCCTTGGGAAGGTCTCTTTAAGGTGCCCTCCGCACCTTAGCTGAACTGGAAGGAAGCCGGGAGGGAAGGACTGCAGGGTTTCTTTCCCTCTGCTGTAAGAAGAGCCTGTGGCTTCCAGGCCATGGAAACAATGAGAAGTAAGGAATCTAAGGACCTGATGGACGTCTCATTTAACAGTGGAGAACCGGGCACAGGGAGGTTCAGTGGTCTCCCAAGGTCAGCCAGCTAAGGAGCAGGGCATGGGTCCTTCCCATTCAAGGCTCTTCTTCCCACTAGGGCCTGATTTCACAGCCCGAACAAGGACCTCTGCAACCCTCAAGGCTTCACTGACCTTTTCTCTTTCTCAACTAGAGCAGGTGTCCTGAAATGCTGCCTCCCACGAAGGCTTCTTCCAGTTTTAGGTTTCCGTGATTGACAGGGTTTACTCCGAGAGTATTTTGTGGACATTTCTCTGCTAGTGATTTTCACACCACATTCTTTGACCCATTCATTCATTGGCTTATTCAATGAGAATTTTCCAGTCGCATTATAATCTTCATCAGCAGTACTTTGAAGGAAATCCCGTCCTCCAGTCTCATAATGCCGGACGTCATGTCAGCTTCCAGTTTTTGACTTGCAAATAATGCAATGAAGAAACTCTTTGGATCTGGGTGGGCATTTCTGCTCATTTCCTTAGGATAGATTCTAGATGGAGAACCCTCTGCCAGGAGGACAAATGTACGCTTCACAATGAACAAGGCCACTGTATAATCTCGGCTTACTGCCCACCCAACACCACACACACACACACACACACACACACACACACACACACCCCGTCTGCTTTTTTTCTCAGTCTTACTCATGCGTGCATGGCATCATATTGGACCCCACTACTTAAGCCAACAACCGACTAGCTGGCCTCAATGTCCTTCTTCCAGTCAATGGCTCACGGTGCCATTCGTGTGCCCTGTCAGCCCACCTTCTGAAGATAACCTCATTCTGTCTGTGTCACGGCATCTCCAGCCTCAACACCTTGGCCCAGGCCCCCACCAACTGTCCTGACACCTGAGAGAGCTCCCGACTCATCTCCTTCCGCCCAGTCTTTGCCTCACATTCCTTTCCCTGTGCGGCGGCAGTTGGGACACTATAAAAAATGTAGACCAGTCCATGTCGTTCTTCCTCATACAGTTCTGCAGTGTCTGTCACAGAGATTTAAGAGAACACTCCAAACTCTTTAACGAGGCTCTCAAAGACCCCTGCCCACACCTCCTTCTACCCCCTCTCAATGCATTCACTTATTCCCTTACATGTTACATGAAAGGTATAGTGTTACCCACTTGCAATGTGTCAGTGAGGGGGAAAAAAACCCCTAAAATATCCCTGTCTCATGGAATTTACCTTTTCACCAGGCAAGGCAATAAATACGATGCATGTAAAACTTAAGGAGCCTGTTACGGATGGTGGGTGCCTGGGGAGGAAGGAAGATGGAGGGGAATAAGGGGGAGGCAGGGGCTACAGGAAATTGGAGGGTACAGCTGTGGTTGTCGATCAGGTGACATTTCAGCGATTCTTGGAAAAGGCGGAGAAGCGAGCCTCAGAGAGAGATGAGGGAAAGAGCTTTCTAGGCAGAGAATATCCACTTTCTATACAGCAGCCGTAATAACATACTGTGTATCTGACATTCAAGTCTCTGAAGTTCAGGCAATAAGTCAGTCAACAAACAAGCTAACAAACAAGAAAAGTGGAAAAAGTTCAGACAGCAATCAGTGGTTTACGAGGTAGGTTCTAGTAGCCTCATTGTACAAATGAAACCAATGGCAGAAAGACTTTAAATGCTTTTTCCAAGTTCACTGAGCGAAGAACCCCTCCTCCTCTGTGGTCCCACAGCACATACTCAATGGTGTCTTGATCACAGGCTTTGTCACTTGACTTTCCTGCCAGGCTGTGCACTCTGTGGTGGGAGGGACCAGCCCCCCTGTTCAACACAGGGTCCCCGGCAACAGCCCAGTGACTGACATGCTGTGGGCCTGTCATAACATGTGCTACCTGCATGAACACACGCCTGGCCTGGAGCTTGCACCCTGGTCTCATTGACCCTGAACCTGAAGTCTTCCACCCCGATAATGTAGTGGCCCTAGAGTGACGTGGTGGTTTGAACAATAGTCACTAACCCTTTGACATCCTTTTCATTGAGTCAGTGTCCAAATCTGAGGGGGTTTTGATTCCCTCAGCCAATGGAGGACGCTGTAAGTGACACTGTGTGACCTCTGAGGCTAGGTCGCAAGAGGCCAGACAGCTTCTGCCTCGCTCATCGGAACACCTGGCACCGTGAAAGAAACCCTGCTGCCCTGAGGGGACCCTGCCAGGAGGCCACGTGCAAGCACTTTGGTCAAATGTCCCCCCGGCTTCCAACCATCCCCAGTGGGGCAGCTGTCTTGGAAGTGGACCCTCTCACCCCTAAGGGTCTGGCTCCCATCATTTGAGTTTTCCCAGCTGAGGCCCAAACATTGTGGGGCAGACATAGGCCGTCCCACCGAGATCTCTCAGAGTTCCTGACCCACAGAACCCATGGGGATAGTAAACAAAAGGGTCCCTGCTTTGCACCAGTGAGTTTGGGGTGACTGGTTACATAGCAGTAGATGGCTGAACGTGGAGTAAAATCTTATTCTCCTTTCCCCCTGCTTGTTGTGTGTACTGTTGACCTCCCTACCTGAATGCAGGGTCTTTGTCTGTTTAGTTCATAGCTGTATGTCCAGCACCTAGTAGAGAACGTGGCATATAGTAATTGCTCAAGAAGTAAATGAATGGGTTTTTAAGCAACACACAGAAATAAGGAGCAAAAAAGTCAGGTCTTAGCCTTTTCCTGGCCAAAGCAAAGAAGAAAACATGAGTTTCACCAGATTCTCAGTGACTCCAAAATAAAAATCATACCGAATGCTTTGGAAAAGCCTAGATATTTCTGGAACAATTTCTTGCAGTCTTGCTTATTCTTGCTGTATCCTACTCCACCACCTTCCTAGATAGTGAGAGCTTTTCCGTGGTTTAGGTTCCATGTACCTCTTTCCTTGCCAAGCCTGGAAGATCCTAGAAACTCTTAGGTGCTCCAAAAATACCCAGTGAATGAGCTCTCCCCGTATCCAAACCCTCAGAGCCAAGTTTCATATCTGTGCAAGCAATATAAAACTGAGCTCTTAATTTGGAAAGGAAAGGATCAGCTAATTAATATGCAATGTCAGCAGCCTCGTGTAGTTCACGGTTCCAAACAGAACAGCTTGTCCCTCTGCCAGTCGATTTCCTGTTTGCTATCACATTAGACCTATTCTAAGGCGGATGGAAAATTTGAAGGGCGGCCCCAGCCATTAAGACTGACATCGACCTTTTGGAGCTGCATCGAAATACACAGTCCTTCCCATTACGCTTTTCACAATTAGGATGTGTGCAATTTCTTGGTGAAGGAGGAGCTCTTTGTATCATAATCCTGTTCTTTTTGGCTGAGCATTGGGCCCCTCAGATCTACAGCTGTGGGTCCCTGTCGATCTTAGTCCCGTCGTCATTACTTGCCCCTTTCTCCAGAAGCGGAAGAAAATATGGCTGGCCTGCCGAAGGTTAAGTGTAGAAATGAAGTCATCTGCACACTTGGTTTTGTGACATCGTCTCCCAACAGGAAGGGGACTGGAGATGTTTCACTCTCTTGCCTGGAATGTCAAGTGGATGGCAGCCACAGACAGTCGGTCGAGGAACACGTTTCTTGTCTCGTCCTTCGGGGTTGCAGGACCGTCGGCGCCTGCGGGGACACGAAGTAACAGAACGCTCACGGCACATCACCCTGAGGGGCCGTTTTACTTGAAGACTTTTGAGAACTATTTGAAAGTAAAAGAAGACAGCTATAGTATGGCACATGCAGTTTTGATAAATGGTGTGTAATATTGAATGGGTTATTTTAATATGTTGTTTCATTCTCATTTTTTTTTGCCATAGATAATGAATAGGAAAACACTTTATGGTACATGAGCAAGGAGAGAGAAGGAGGGTGACAACCACTTGGGGCATCTCCCACGGAGAGAGCTGAGACCAGGGTGGGAAGTGCAATGTCACAGAACAGAGGAACCTCCCCGTAGAATAGGGCTTAGTCCACACGTGGCCCTTTATGAGGCCTAGCAGATGGGGAACTAACTGGGGGAACCTTGCCTTCCCAGAATTGGGAGTCTAAGGGTCTCCCTCTCCTTCCCTTAATTCTTTTTGTTGTTCCTCTTGGTGTCACCATCCTCAGAGTCATACTTGCCACCGCTATTGAATAGTTATGAATTGCTCCCTCTTGTGTTAGGAGCTGTGAACTGCACTTTACATAAGCTCCATGATTTTGAGTCACCTGCCTGGTCCTTCCTCATGGACACAGGGATTTGTAATCCTGGCCAGAACTTCTCATTTGAGATGGTCTCAGAAAATATACAAACTAACACCATTTAAAAGGAAGAGTGTTAACTTGAAGATAAAAATCTTGGCTGTTCTTCCTTTGAGAAGGACATACAGTATTCTTTTCATTTTTTTAAATATTCAGTTTGTAGTATCAAAAGAAAAGTCAAGCCAATTAAATTAATTATCTCATCTTTCAAAAGACTTCTGAGGAAGTTATTATGTATCTGATATTTAATATATAACATGGGGATAATAATAATAATGGAAAACGAGGTTCATAGAGAAAAATAATGGGTCAGACAGTAATAACAATGTCGTCTCCCCTTCCCCCCCCAAAATATGCAATGCAACAAGAAGTCCTTTGGGCCTTTCTAAGTTAGCTTTGAACTTCACTGCTACCATATTGCATAGATGTTATTAATATCTCCGTTTTCCTGAAGAGGAAACTGAGTGTGAGAGAACTCACATAGCTGCCCTAAGGCCGCCCAGCCAGAAAGTGTCATCAAGGTTGGGACCGAAGCCTAGGTCTGCAGACTCTAACGCCCATGCTGCCGCTGCCCTCCGCTGAGACACCTGAGTCCTCGCACCTCGCCCTTGGTGCATGTCCCCTGGGGAAAGTGTATCTCACGACTAAGAACCCTTCGATGATGGGAGTGCCGTCTTCTGGGGATGGAGAAAAATCTGGGTCTGACTCTCTGCCCAGCAAGTGTCCCCTGACTTCGGACAGTCCACGTACATGCTTAAATATACATTCGTGTAATGGTGCCCCCTTTGTCAGGCCGCTGTGACAACTCACTGACGAGGCGAAGATGGAGAAGTGCCTCGCCCAGGGACTCGGTAAGTGTCTTTGTTCTTCAACAACAGGCTTCCTTGGGAGGCAACGTGTTGGAGAAATGCAGGGGGGAAGACAAAGGGCTGGGCTACGGATTGAACTGGGCTGACATTTGATAGGCTAGGGTCACGACCCCTTAGTTGGATGTGACAGGGCTGCAGAGGATTCATGTTTGGGGCTCATTTCGTTGTGTCCTCCCTGGATTCACACGCTGACGCTGAGGAACCTCCAGTAGCTCAGGGCGTGACTGTGTCTGGAGATGAGGCCCCGCAGGGGGCGATTCCGTTGCAGGGAGGCTGCTCCCTTGGGCCCTCGTCCTCCCTGACTGGTGTGCTCCTAAGAGGAGGACATTGGGACACACAGAGAGACCCCAGGAGTGGGCACTCAGAGAGGGGGCCGTGTGAGGACCCGAGAGAAGGCAGCTCAGCTGCAAGCCAGGGAGAGTGGCCTCAGGAGAAGCCAGGTCTTGACCTGCTGGCATCCAGGACTATGAGAAAACACATTTCCGTGGTTTAAGGCACCCAGTCTGTGGTGGGTTTTTTTGGTTGTTGTTTTTTTCTTTTTTTCATTTTCTTGGCAGCACTAGTGAACACACAGGTTGCAATCTGCACTTTGTGATCAGAAGGTGTCATCACAGTCACGATGGCACTGTCTCAGTTAGTTGTGCATATAGGATATGACATAGACGGGGTTGTGATTTAACATGTCACTGTCACCGAAGGTGGCGCAACACTGGATTTGACACCCCAAAGCTCTGTTCTAATTTGGATATCACAGTAATAAAATGTATTATAATCAATACATTAGTAGTCCTGGCGCATCAGTTATGTATATTAAGTGCCTCTAAGTGCCCAAGGTTTACAGACGTTAACTCTCTTACTCCTGAAACATCCCCTCATGGTAATTCTTCTTCCTATTCTCCAGGTGAGGCTGAGACTGGTCATTTGACCTATCCAGGATCAAACACTGAGCATTTTTTCAGGGTCGGGATTCCTGCCCAGAGCTGCCTGTCTCAGACGCCTGAGTTTCCCCTCCTCAGTGTCATTGTGCTGCTACCCATAATCCTCTGTCCCGTTACTTAGCACCCATGGTGATTCGCTAGGGCACAATGGGTTTTCCGTGATCTCGGGGAGGGCGCTTCGCCAGCGGGCATAGAGCTTTTCTTCCTGTCTCTGGGTAAATGGAACCCTGAGGTGTCTGTGGGGGTGGGTAATGAGGAGCTCCTTGTCTGAAGGCACCCTGAGTCACTAGTGTCTTTGCTGTTCACTGTCACCTCCTTGCACAAGCAGGCTCAGGCTGGACGCTCCTGAACACAGGTACAAGGGCTCATTAGCAGGGAGGTGGCGGCGGGTAATTGGAATGGGTACATGGCGTGGCACACAGGGTGTTTTAACAATTGAGGCCCCAAACAGAAGGAGAGTAATTTGATGGGAAGAGAAGGGACAGCCTTCCAAGGGAGCCAATGACTGTGGCCAGAGGGGGGACGCTCAGCTCAGCAGGGAACCAGGTCAGGCTGCAAGGAGGCTGGGACGGGGGGTGAGTTTGTTCATGCCTCCGAAATGCCACATGTGTGACCAGCCCTTCTCTTTCCAGATCCCAATTCTTGGGGACGCTCCTTCCTGAACACCCTTTGCAGCCGTCCCCCCTCTTGTCTCCAGGATCTGCCACCTTTCTCCTTCTGGACCTTGGCAGCCCCCAGCTGGGCTCCACCAGGAGTCCTATAACTGCTCTCACAGTCCACTGCCCACCGCTCCTCCAGGCAGGCAGCTGGCCAAAAGCCCTTTCCAAAACCACCTGGGGACCCATCAGTCTATGCTGAAGGGCACCTTGTGGGCAGTCCCTGAGTCTGTAAGCCTGGTACGGAGACCAGCCTGCCCCGCATGCCCCTGCTCCATTCACACTTGCCTCCAGCTTTCTGAACCTCCTACCCTGAAACTCCACGCTCTGCCTTGACTCTGAGCCTCTGCATATGCAGAAACTTGCACGGGGCACAGCACTCTCAGCAAGGAGTAAGGGCTTCAGCGATGGAAAAGACACGACTGCTGGGTTGGAGAACCTGAGTCCAACTCCTGAGACGGTCATATCTTAGCCATGAAACCTTGAGCAGGGTTCGTAACCCCTCTGAGGGTTGATTCTCATGGCTAAGGTACAGAGCAATCATGGCAACACCTGTGTCATACCTTTGTTGCTAGGGTTAAATCTGTAAAGACAGAGCACTTAGCTCAGTGCAGGCATGCAGTAAGCACTCAATAAATGTTAGTCATGATCATGACGAGGGACCATCTATTGTGAGCCAGGTCGCTGAAGTGCAATGACAAGAGAGATGAGCAAATTGTTTTGTGTTGTTTGTCTCATCTTTTCAAGTAAATATGGAATTAATTGCTCGATTTTATTTTTTTTCTTCTGGTTTCCTGGAGAGAAAGAGAGAGAGAGAGTGAGCAAATGTATGTAACAGGCAATCAGTAATGCCCCCTGAAAAGCTAAATGAATGAATTCATTACATGGATGAATTGAATATTTTACCTAATATAATCACTTAAAAGAAAATAACAAAAATGACATTAAGAAAAATAACCAAAATAAATTTAAAAGTTGGTGAGAGAACTGCAAATGCAAGGCAGGGCAGATAAACACCCTTTCCGACCAAGGACAGTCTAAGCAAAGTCTTTCACTATCACTGTCTGGAGCGAGGGTGAGTGCCGTTTGGCCCAGAGCCTGCGCACTCCCCAGCACGCCCGGCTTGAGCTGCCTTCCGCTGTCATGCATCCAGACGCCTTCCCGTGATGTGGTCAGTGTGCACCATGCCTCATAGGCTGCAGAGCTCCGCCACGACGTGGGTCTCTGAACAGTGCGCAGACCAGGTCTGGGGCAGGGAGGGCAGGAAACCCGATCCCAGCTCACACATGAGGTAACTGAGGGTAGGTAGGAGTCCAGCAAATTGCACCAGGTCACTAGCTTGCAGTCCCAGAGCTGGGGCCAGAATTTGGGTCGGGGTCTACCTTCCACACCTGTAGGAGCCCTCATCCTCCTGCTGACATGCGCCAGGGCCTCCTCTGGCCTCTTGGTCCTCGTTCACTCCCGGGAAGGCCTCTCACCTGCAGGGGGCAAAGGTTCATCTGCCCTCAGGTAGGGTGAGGTGAGGGCTCAGGAAAGGGCACCAGGCAAAGGCGGGGAGGGAGGGAAGAGGGCAGCAAACTTGAGGATTTGCTCCAGCTGGGATTTTAAAAATAAAAAACATAGAGGGGAAGCATGGGGTCCTTCCTTTCCAAGCATATTTCCTTGTGGCCTAGGTTGTTGCAAGACCTCAAACTGGAGCCTTCCCCATCTCTTCCAAAAAAGCAAAGCGTGTCTCCTTAGCTGCCAAGACCTGTCTCCCTGCTTCCTCCCAGAGGTAGATGTCTAACCAGGGGCACTGAAAGCATTTGGGGGGCGGAGTACATGACTTGATCAGAAGTAGTTGTATTTGGAGTCCTATGACGGTGAACGAGGCATTTTTTAAGTCCATGGGTGGAAGTGTCACAGGCAAGGGAGGCAATCAGGCATCTGGGTGATGTGTCTATTCCAGGGAGGACCACCCCTCCCCCACCAGCGTTGGAAGGTCCAGGGTACTCAAGCTGCTGCCAGGTGACCAGCTGGACCCCCTGGGAAGGTGCAGCACTGGGGGCTCACCTTTTGTTCCCGCTGTTTGCAGGTCAGGCGTGCTGCAGGAGCTGCGCCATGCCCCTGGCCCAGCCTCTGTGAATACCCTGTCACTGAACTCTGTCTTGGGACCATGCCCAGCTGTTGGGAACCACCCTGTTTGGTTTCAGAAGCTGTAACCCCCCATGGCTAAGGCTGAGCGAGAGACCTTGGGACCATAAGCCTCTAAGGAGACAAAGCTTATCTCCATGGCAGGGGTGCTGCCTCCTCCCCCTTTACTTTACCCTGCTTGGCCCCTGGCCTGACCAGTTAGCCAATGATGGGTAAGATTCCTCAAGGAGGGGATGACCTAAGACAGGCACGGTCATAAGGGGGCTCTCAGGGAAGGACTTGGGGAGCTATGGAGAAAGGGGGTGATGGACCTCCGCCTCTCAGCTTTGACATAGTCTGAGTCCTCATTCTGTCTGCAAGAAGTCTCCTAATCTCTTGGCTGCTTTATTTCTCCTGCCTGATTTAAGCCTGACACAATGCTGGAGGTAGGTGTGGCCCTGTGTAGAAAAGGGAGGGTTCCCCAGGGCGATCAGGTCTAAGAAAGAATGCATAAAATCTTGTGAAACCTGCTTTGCTAAGAATGCTCTCAATTTTCTGATAAGGGTCCAAGCATGAAATGAGTTTGTTTCCCAACATTTTATAGCCCTTTAGCTAACTGACACTGACTCAGAATAAGCCCTCATAGTTCTTTATATGTTATCTATTGTTTGATCCTTTGCCTGACAATGACTGATGAGCTTTACCTGTATTCCTGTGCAAACTGAACCCAATAAAAGCCCATTGAGGAACAGGCTCCTGGCCCTTCTCCTTTGAGAGATCGGCCACCTTTCCTCCCCAAGCAGATCACGTCTTGGTAGACTTATTCTCATCCGCGGCGGCTGGGGTGGTGGGGGTGGGGGAACGCCCTGTGGGTGGAGCTCCACCACACCTGGTTGGTACCTGAGGTTTTCAGGGAGTTTTGACTTCAAAGAAGATTCCTTCCAGTGGGATACATGACATTTGATTTTCTTTTGCTGGAACCTATGCTGTGGAGTGTTGTGATGACACAGCCCCCCAGGTGGCACTCAGAGTGTGCCTTGCTTTTCATGACGTTTCCAAACCCTCTCTCTCAACCACTCTCTCTATTGGATTATAAAGCCACTGAAGCAAATCAATTTCCAAACAGCCCTCACAGCTTCCCCGTCATTGGATTTAATTGAATCAAGGCTATGAATTTGTTATTGACTTTACCTCACCCTTCATGGGAGGCACGGAAATAGCCCCTGCATTTGATCTTGAAACATTAATATTTGACCGTCTGTAGCTCTCATCAGGATAGAAGCCTCTTCACGTGCCCAAGGGTCCCAACTGCCATTCTGCAAATCTGAACTTTTGATTAATTGCACAGTAATGAATTCTGTCTTCTTTCTCTCTCGTCCTTGACTAGTCTTTCATGCTTATCTAGTGAGGCTTTTTAAGCTCTGTCAAAATGTTTCTGTCGCCGCGTTACCTCAGTTGCGATGAGCACAAAAACTTTCTAAGAATAAAGACTCGCACAATGAAAAAAGACAAAAACAAGACTCTCATCCACACACATGAAGCGAAGCCTTCCTTGTGCGCCGGGCACCGGTCTAGGGGTCTTCCAGCCACACTCGTCTCTTCATCACTCATTCATGCTGTGAGTGAGCGCTAGAAGCCTACTAGGTAGCAGGCATTCTTCTAGGCTTCGGGGAGAGGCTGCTGAGTCCCAGCTCCTGTTTAGGGAGAAAATAGGAAACAAGTAAACAAAATGCAAATACGATCAATATAATGACTAAGTAAACCAGGACTGGACGCGGACACCGTTAGGGAAGGTGCTCCAATGGGAAGGGCAGAACTGCCCCCTAGGGAGGCGGGGCTGGGGTGGGACAGCACGTGTGTGGTTGGTGGGTTGGGAGTGCAAGGCTAACAAAAGTTCAGAGCATGCTTTGGGGTACCCAGGTTCCATTGAAAGCTTTTTGTTTTTTTTAGAGGGGGAGGGAGAAAAATATCAGTGTGTGAGACACACGTCAGTCGGTTGTCTTAAGCACGCCTGCCTGCACACCCTTGGCTGGGGACCTGGCCCACACCCAGAAATGTGCCCTGACTGGGAATCAAAATGACAACCTTTCCATTTACAGGCCTCACTCAATCCACTGAGCCACACCAGCCAGGACTGTCGGGAACTTTTCGAACCCAAGTGATACCCTTTGTCTGGGCTTGAGCCCCCTTCCAGAGTTTGCACTGACACACTATGCTCCAGCTCACTGCTGAGCATTAATCAGAAGCATTTAGCAGAGCCATTCATAAACATTTACGGGGTCCTACTGCATGTGCAGCACTGTGCTATGTATGTATTTCATGCAAACCTCACAGAACCCATCCAGCAGCCTGCTGACCGGTGAATAACCTTTCTCCTTCAGGTTGTGATGACTGTTCTTATTTTATCCAGTTCTGAGCAAGCTATTCTGTTGCATCAAGCAATTTATTTTGGGGCCAATATAAAACCATTTTGATGATTTCAGCCTTATGGTATAGGTTAACTCCCTTCTCGAAACTCCCCCCTTCTTGGCTGTGAAATGGCTGAGGTTCTCCTCTCTGACAGTCCTTCTTATATAAGGGTCCTCCTCTGACACCCATCCCCACCCCATACACTCACACTTCCTTCTCTCCTCCCCACCCCTTCTCCCTTCTCTGCCCTCCCCTCTCCTTCCCTTCTTCCTTTCACTCTCCTTGGCCAACTCCTGCAGGCGAATCCGGAGCTGGCATTCCAAGGCAGGCACTCTGATTACTCTTCTCTTACATACTGGGGATAGATTCTTGGCTTGGCCTGGCTCACGGCCCCTCCCCCTCCCCAAGCCTGCAGACGGAACTGGAGACCTGGGAAGTAAAGGAGGCACCTGTGCGGCAGAAATGGAGGGCTTCTCTAACCCACCTTGGTGATGATGGTGTGAGGGAGGGGGAGTTAGGTTCTGCCTGCAGGATCCTCACTGGCCTCTGCCTGGGTGTTACAGGATCCAGCTCTGCCCGCCTGTGGCCCCACCTTCCTCTGCTCTCTGCGGTTCCCTAACCTCAAGCCACACACTTCACTCACCTGTGCACGTGCCATCCTGCCACCAGGAGGGCTCTGCTGGACATTTACCTCCTTGATCCAGCTTGTCATTTAGGCCTTACCCCAAAATGTCATCTCTGCAATGAGGCTTCTTAGGACAGGCCAACATAAAGAAGTCCCCCACTTTTAGCACAGCACCCTATCATGTTCCCTCCCAGCATTGACCAGTATTGGCACTTATACGGGTTATGTCAGCTTTTCCATTACTGCCTCCCAGCTCTCACTAGGACACAAGCTGTCTGGGCACAGGGACCTCCGGTGGCCTGGTCTGGGAACACTGCCCCTCTCGGTAGAAGCTTACTCTGCTGGGTTTAGTAACTGACTCTATGAATGAGAACAGAAGCTTGGGCAAGGTAGGGAATGACTGGCCTGGAGCACAAGCGAGGAGCGAAGCAGGAAACTAAGATCTAATCCCGTACCCTTCCTATCTCTCCAGCCCTCTGTCCACCCAGCCTGGCGGAGGGGCTGCTGTCCACGGGACCAAGGCAGGTGAGCGCCACACTGTCCACCAGAGCTGTAAACCGTGAACCAAAGGGAACTGGAGCCACGTTGCGACGACGGAGCGGGGGCTTCGCTGTACTCTCGGCCTTGGCCAAATCAGCAACTTGGATTTTACTTCCGAAGCCCAGAAGCCAGGTTGGGAGGTGACCAGAATGGAAAAGCTGCAGTAGCCAGGAGAAGGCAGAGAGACCCCCTCCCGAGCTACCCTCCCCTTTGCTTCTTTCCCCCACTCCTACGCCCCGCCCGGGTGAAGCCCAACGCCCACTGGAGCGCTGGGAATACCGCGAAGGGGCGGGAGAAGAGGCCCAGGTTATCCCCGGCCTGCGGGGCGCGCAGAGGTGGGCGCCGCGAGGAGGGCGGGGCGCCGGCGGGGCGGGACAATGCGGCCCCACCCCACGAGGGCGGGAGTGGGGCGGTGTGAGCTCGGCCCGCGGTGCTCGCTCACTCTCAGGCGTCTGCTGGTGCGGGGCTAAGGCTGGAGCTGGCGGGAGGGGTGCACTGGGAGCGCGGAGGAGGGAGGAGGCGGCGGCGGCGGCGCGTGTGGCTGGCTGGCGGGCGGGCGGGAGGGCGGCTGGCATCGCGCTTGTAAATAAACTGCGATGCTGTCTCGGGCTCGCTGGCCTAGGTTCCGCCGCCGCCGCCGCCCGGGAGCGACGGGGCTGGGCTCCAGTCGCCGTGCGCCCTAGCGCCTCGGCTCCAGCCTCGCTCACTCTCGCCCGCTTCCCGCAGTCCCCTGCCCGCACCCCTCGGGTCCGCAGCTGACCCGCGCAGGATGTGAACCTCTTTTCCCCCGCCCGGCCTCCCCTGCCCCCTGGGGGCCCGCCTTTGCCTGCTTTTGGGGCGGTGGGTGGGGAGGGGCGCGCGGATCATGGCATTGGAGTTCTCGGGCTTGCAGCCGCCGCCGCCGCCTGGTCCACGCACCCCGAGCGCCCCTTCTTCCAGGAGCAGCAGCGGAGAAGGCGAAGCGGCCGGCGGGGGCGAGGCAGATGGGGCTCAAGGCGCGCAAGGCGGCGGGGGCGGCAGGCGGCGGCGGCGACGGCGACGGGGGCGGCGGAGGCGGCGGGGCCGCTAACCCGGCCGGAGGGGACGCGGCGGCGGCCGGCGACGAGGAGCGGAAAGTGGGGCTGGCGCCCGGGGAGGTGGAGCAAGTCACCTTGGCGCTTGGGGCCGGAGCTGACAAAGACGGGACCCTGCTGCTGGAGGGCGGCGGCCGCGACGAGGGGCTGCGGAGGACCCCGCAGGGCATCGGGCTCCTGGCCAAGACCCCTCTGAGCCGCCCTGTGAAGAGGAACAACGCCAAGTACCGGCGCATCCAAACTTTGATCTACGATGCCCTGGAGAGACCGCGGGGCTGGGCGCTGCTCTACCACGCGCTTGTGTGAGTACCTGTCGTTCGGGGCGCCCCTTGGCGGCGGCGCAGGTTGGGGTTCGGGGTGGAGGCTGGAGCTGAGGAGCGCTCTGGGGCTTTAAATTGAATTGGAGACCAGCCTGCCCTCAGTACTTGCGTCTCTGCTGGGAAGGTCTGTGTACCTGTGAACCACTCCCTGGGTGTTGGACCCCAAGGCTTAAAAGGGCCAAGTGTGGTTCCTTAGACAGTTTGGAGATTGGGTTGGCGTGTCTATGGGCGTGCGGGTGCGCATTTATGGCACCTTCTCCAGATGCTGGTATCCAAGCTTGAAAGAATTAGGTGGTTTTCCCAGTTAACGTGGAGGCTGAACAGGATAAAGCCGATCCCCACTTGCGCGTTGTGTTTCTGCTTTGGGGCGGGCCCTTCTCTTGGGATCGTTACTGAGTTTCGATGGTACATCCTGGAGTTGGGGATGGGAGTTGTCCACAATGAGGAGTGTGTGTGTGTGTGTGTGTGTGTGATGTTTGCTTGCCTGCTTGGGCTACTCTCTCTACTCAGACCCCATCCTGATGCAGAAAATACCCTGGTGTTGCTCTAACTGTGGACTTGGACTGGTCAAAATGCATGTCTTCGGGTTCTTTTTAGGGAAGTTCTTAAGACAGGAAGAGAGAGAGTGTATCTCAGACTCCTAAGCCTAGTCTGAGAGGCTGGGGCTTAACAGCGCCTGGAGGTGAGGGCCCGGGGGGGCTTATCTGGGTTAAGACATCTCTGTGAGGTGGCCCTGAAGTCCCCTCAGCCTCAACTGCTGCCTTTTCTCTTGCTTTGGTTGGGCAGAAACCCGGGGATGGGAAGGGGCCTGGGTTGGAGCTTTGCCCCCAGACATCCTTCCCCCAGAAAAAGCCTCCTTGCTAGTCCGGATGGAAATGGAAATGCGTGGCCAGAGGGGGATGGAATTCCCCTCCTGCACCTGACCCTCTGGGTGGAAAATCCACCTGTACTGGGGCAGAGGGAGAGGATGGTATTGGTGGCTCCTCCATGGGGAGGGGAGATCGGGGCTGTCAGCTCACACCTAGGGCTGACAGGCCACGTCAGTCACCTCTTGCCTCCTGTCTGTGGCTTAGTCATCCTGATGGCTGCTTGTTAAGAGGCTGTATCTGACCAGGATTTGGGTGGAGAATTGGCCATGACCTTGACCCCTCTCCTGCATTTAGCATTGGATATTCCTTTCTGCCCTCCTCCATGACTGATGGGGCCTGAGGGAGTTGGGGAAGCCTGGGGGGCATACCACCTGCCCATCTTCCTTGACTGGAAAGCTTTTCCAGATTCGGCCACCAGGTGGGGTGGTCTGCGCATAACCTCTGAGTTGGCAACAGGTTTCTCAAGGAGGTTACTGAAGCCTGGAAAGGGTGCCTCCCTGGAAACCGGGAACCCAGCAGGAAGGAGAGGGCTTCCAGGCAGGGACTGGATTTGGGCTGGTCCAGCCTTTGGCGTCCTCCTGTATTTGCAGGTGTTAGTGGTGGAGAGAAGGGTTAGCGATTGTCGCCTTTCCACTTGGCTTTCCTCAGGTGGTAACAAGGGATTACGAATGCATTCATCTCTGTCTCGAGCACTATTTTTAGTTAAATTGAACGGAAGTCAATACTAGAATGTGTGTTAGTAAAAAAGGCACAACAGTTATGGTGAGTGCGCACAAGCACACACAGGCTCACGTGTTCTTTTGCACATAAATGGGGTTCAGTATGTATTGGCTGACTTCTGAACCTGGGGTCCCATTGGAGCTTGTGGGCTTGGTTTTTCTTCCCCCACCTTTTCTGTCCAGCACTCCAGCCCCGCCCTGCCCGGTCTGGGGGAGCAGTAGCCAGGGCCTGTGATTGCCAGAGCTTCAGTGGTCCTTCTCTAGAATTATCCCACCAGCAGAAGCAGGTTTGAGGACGCCAAGCCTGGAGCCTCAGTTTCCCAGAAGGATCCAGGAACATGTAAGACTGTGGGAGCAGGGAGAGTTGAATACCTAGCCAGCTACTTTTAGCTTGTCACCGTGGACCTGTGAGGTGGGATTATTATCTACATTTGGTAGGTGAGGACCTGAAAACTTGCAGAGGTAAACCCACTCATCCCAGATCCCTCAGCGAACGTTTCTGGAGCTCACATCTGCATGCAGTGGGTCTGCTCTGCTTCTGGGCCTGGACTCTGGTTCCGACCCTCTGCCGACAACGGCAGGATTCCTGGTATTTCTCTGGGTGTCCCTGGATGCCCCTGGCCCCATGGGTAGTGCAGGGCTCTTAGTAATGCCTCTGCCTCCCCTTCCCAGCTCCCAGTTGGCAAATGGCTAGAGATGGAGTTTAGAATCAAAACAGAGGCTGGTCAGAATTAGGGGCATGGGGGCTGGGCTGGTGGTGGGCATGTGGGCTCCTGTCAGTGGGGAGTCGCACAGGAAAGCCCGTGCTGGGTTGGGTCTGTGCTCCTGAGTCTGCAGCGTGCCTGGTCAGTGGAGGCACTGGGCATCCTCCCTGTAGCGTAGGGGCAGGTCCAGTCAAGCGAATACAACTGAACCTTTCATTGATGATTCAGGATTTTGCAAGGCACTGAATTTTGTGCTTCGGACCACCCGTTATCCTGTTCTGGGCTGTGGCTAATGGTGTGAGCAGGCCAGGAAATTGGGCTAACCGTGGGTTCACAGTCTAGTGCATTTTTAAAAATGAACCAGGCCTGGGAGATGCAGTTTTTCTCCCCCTCTCCTAGAGGCAGAATGCAGCACATGTGGGAATCAAAGGCCCCCCACACCGACCATGCTCCTTTTGCCTTCAGTGCCCCTCCCCTGCTTTCTCCTGGCTCCTCACTTGGCCCAGCTCTGGTGTTACCGTCTCTGGGAGAAGCTTCTCCCTGGCCCTCCAGACTGAGCTAGAGTAGTGCCTTCTCTGCAGCATCCCCAGCCATAGGATTTGGCACATTGCATTGGATTGATCTGCCTGCTCATCTTCCCCGTGGAACTTGAGCTGCTTGCGAGTGGGGACTGTGTTGTTCTCTAGCATTCTCAGTCCTCAGTGGGCGGCAGGGCTCATGGTCGCTGCTCAGTGAGCATTTTTACCGAGTGGATGAGGGAAAGACTGCTCTCAGGTTAACTGAGACTACCTTCTGTGCGGCTTTCCTGTTACCACAGCAGAAATACCGAGTAGCCAAGGTCGGTGTCGTGGGGCTATAACGATATGATTGGCTCTCAGAAGGCTTACCATGGGCTCTGGGGAGAAGAGACGGGAGGGAGACCCCGCTCTGAGCCCAGTAAGGCTGGTCACTGCTCTGCCTTCTTAGTTCTGTGGCTGAAAGGGGTTCTGATGTTGTGGAAAATGCACTGGACCTGGAGTTCATATCTGGCCTTGGGTCTGTGACTTTCATGAGCCAAGTTGGGGATGACCTGTAATCGGTTATAAAATCGGTTATGATGACGCTGCCCTGATGCAGTGTGGTTTTTAGACTTAAAGAAAATGGTATATATGAATGGACTTAGCCCAATACCGCACTCAGTGTTCATTAGGGGGTTTGGAATAGGGGTCTTCTGAAGTCATATCACATACACTGGCCACTGCACTGCCCTAGCATTGTCCGGAGACCCCCCTTCCTAGCCTGGCTTATTTTGGCATTGTTGCGGGTTGGCTGCACAAGCATCCCACCGCCCTGACCGCCTACCTCTCCATGGCCAGCTGGGTATGACCTATCGCTCGCCTCTGGACCGACCGAGGGGGGACAGTCACAACCAATACCTGCGGATTGCCTTTTCATTTTGTTACAGCCATGTGTTGACAGGGGTTACTGTGAATGGTATTACAGGAACTCATGCAACACAGTAGCAAGAAGACCAATAGTCTGATTTAAACAAAGGGCAAAGGACCAAAATGAACATTTGTCCAAGAAGATATACAACTGGTCAACAGGTACGTGGAAGGTGCTCACGGTCACTGAGTGTCAGGGAAATGCAAATTAAAATCACAGTGAACTGCCACCTGGCACCTGTTAGACTGACTCTCACCAAAGAGATGAGCGATGAGTGTTGGCGAAGATGCAGAGGAAAAGGGACCGACCCGTGCAGCGGTTGCCGGGGTTGGAAGTCGGCGTGGCTGCTGTGGAAATAGTGTGTGTTGAGCTGAACACACTTTCTTCTTTCATAATGAAAACATTTAATTACAATTGATATACAGTGTTGTATTAGTTCCAAGTGCACAGCACAGTGATTAGACATTTGTGTAACTTACAAAGGGGTCACCCCTGTCAGAATGGCTGTCATCCATGAATCAACAAACAAGAGTTGGCGAGGATGTGGAGAAAGGGGACCCTTATGCGTTGTTGGTGGGGATTGGGGCAGCCCCTGTGGGAAACAGTGTGGAGTTCCCCCAAAAAACTAAAAATAGAACTGCCTTATGACCCAGCGATTCTTCTTCTGGGTATTTATTTGAAAAAATCCAAAACACTAAGTAGAAAAGATACATGCATCTCTGTGTTTGCTGCAGCATTATTTGCAATAGGCAAGATCGGAGAGCAGCCTGAGTGCCTGCTGACAGACGAGTGGATACAGGAGCAGTGGCACACGTATACAATGGACACGCTTTCTTAGATTCCTGGGTTCTGTATAGGCGGTGTCTCAGGCTTCCTCTCTGCCTTGGGCTGTGTCCAGATAATGACAAATATATAGTAGAAAGGTGCATTCGTTTCAAGGCCACACATGCTGAGTCACGTGGCGAGCCTCGTTCCAGGCCGTTGAGGGAGATAAGTCATAATTCCTTCCCTAGAGAGAGATTTGAAACAACTGCATTGAAATCGTCGAGCAAATGCAGTAACGGAGTGCGAGGGAGGAACCAAGATGTGCAGGCAGGGGAAGGCCCCGTTAAGCCTCCAGTGTTGTGTTTAGGAAAACGATTTGGAGGTGACAAGACCAGAGTCAATGGGGAGGTTCAGACCACCTCTAATTTTGCGGGTGTCCTTGGGTGCCAGTCGATCCCCTTCAAACTGTTGCCAGGGAAGAGATAAGGGAGTTCGCTTGAAACGTTTTCTTGAGGAAACAAATTGGGTTATAACTCAGGAACAAGATGACTTCTCGCAGGAAGTTTACGAATGAGTGAGAGTGAGTACTTAACACAGTCAGCCCGCGGAGCGTCCTGCACGTGGGCTCTGCATGGCTCCCTCCCGTGGGCTTCTGCAAAGACCTCAGGACTGGGGTCTCTGCCTCCTCCTCTCCTTTCCATCCGGGAGGAACATGAAACCACTGGGCTGTGTAAGAGTGTTACCGTTGAGTCAGGGCGCATAATACCAATATATCAATAATAACCAAGGCTTTTACATCACTTTGTAGTTTACTACACGCCCCCACACACACCTTGGGCAGCGTCACCAGGGCACCTGTTTTATGTGCATTCGTCACAGGAGCTGTCACAGCAGGTGGCTGCTTACAGATCACCAAGTCCGGTTCTCCTGAGCCAGTGTGGCGTCTGTGGACAGGCAGCCTGTGCATGGAGCTTCTTCGGCACTGACCTCTGTGATTCTTCATAAACTTGTCATAGCAGCTTAAGCCCATTTCCACCACGTGGCTGTCTTTGGCGGGGGCAGGGTGAAATATTATCCGCCGTGACTTGAAAATACCGAGCAGGGGAGTGTGCTTCTGTGTTAATGGAAAACCACTCAGCGCCGTTGTGCAGTTTATCTCTCTGTCCTGCCCTGGCCTAAAATCCCGGCTTTTGCTTTATCTTACCCACACGTCTCCGTTCCAGTGCTTCTCCACGTCATGATGTCAGTTCGAAAAATGAAACCGGCCGGCCTTAGTCATCAGCAAGTCGAATCAGACTTATTATCAGCAGATAGTTACTTAACAGCACTTTATGGGATTTTGATGGACCGGGCACTGAGAGTTACTCGGCAGATTATAAAAAAAAAAAAAATCAGAGGCCACCAGAGCTGGAAGGAACTCCAGAGAAGAGGGGGCTCAGAGCACTTAGGCCCAGAGGGGAAAATGCAAATGCATCTCTTCTTCCGAGGCTGGCCCATCCGGCCACGTCGGCTTCCCTGGTGGCCCTCTGACAGCCCGGCTCCACTGGGGCATTTGATCCACAGCGTGACAATGCTGGGCGGCCTGGCTTAGGGCCTGGGTCAAACCAACAGCACAAAGAGCAAAGCCAGGTGCAGCTGATTGGACAGCCCCACATGGGCTCCAGGAGGCCTGTGCACGTGCTGAAACTCCCAGTGTCCAGATCCCCATTTTTTCCGCCCCCACCCCCCTGCCCATCCTTTGCCGAGAGCCATATAAAATAATCTCTGATCTCCACTGAGTTCCACACTGAGCTGGGCCATTCCAAACCTTCCTAATAGTGATAACAAATGTGTGTGTCCACTTGGGCTATTCATCATGTCACCTGCGGGGCAGTGCCACCACGCATTCCATTTACGGAAACCTGATTTATTTTCATTGAGGACAGTAACGGACACGTAGAGAGTCATTTCTCTGTGCCATGTCGGGCTGCGTGCTCTAGAAGGTTCTGCCAGCGTGTGGCTGAGAGGCCAGCCACCAGGAAACCAACACCCCGAGTGCAATGCTGACTTGCTCTGTAGTCCCCAGCAAGTCATTTTACTTCCAACAGCCTCAGCTCCTCATCGGATACGTGGACCTCACAGGGTGCGGAAGGGAACAAAAGGGGAATTCACACGCGTGCCCGGAGTGCAAATACTGCATGTTATTCTGCATCCCCCTAGAAGCTCCCCGAGGGGGTGGGACTCTGTGCACGTGGCTTATTTAACACGAGGTTGCTCAATCTTGTTTTCATGATCTCCCCATTTGAGGAGTTTTCTTAGACAGCGTTTCCCCTGGTGGTCCCCACCTAGCACATGTGAATACCACAGACACCTGGTGTTTCTCTTTAGGGATGGTAAGTATCTCTGGGACTGATGTATAAACAGGCCAAGATTTTCGCCTTACCTCTCCCCCCCCCCCCACCAAAGAACTGATTATTCTGCCTCTGAGGCCATAGCATGTCCAACAAGAATGCATGATTGAGGAGGTAACGCCAAGAAACATTGGAGAAATAAATGAAATTGGGGGAACAAGAGAGCAAAGGGAATGCAGACTGGAAGGCTGCATTATGGGGCAGGTCGCCAAGAGGGACTGGTGAAGCCCAGTTGTCTTGTGGCTCCTGGAGGTGCCATGTAGAGCTCCATGCATCACCGGGTTGGGGCTGCTCCCCGGGGTGTTGGCTGCAGATGTCTGTCCGTAACGGACCCCCTTGGAGGGTGTGGGAGTGGGTGCTGAAGGGGTGCGGGAAGGCTCCAATAGCTCCACCGCACATTGTCAAGTTCGGAAGTGAAGGGCCTATGGGGACTTGGGGTTCACAGATGTCCCTGCGTTTTCTCAGTGGTTCTTAAGTAAAGGAAGCCTCGTGGCTTAAGGCTTGTGGTGATCCTGTAGTGCTTTCTCCCTCACTGGTTTGTCATTTGGGATAGTCACTCAGAGAAAAATTCCACATTGGAAGTGCTTGTGGTAGGTCGATTCAGTGCCTGGTATGTAACGGTGGTTTGCCGTATGTGCCAGGACTGGGGAGCTCTCAAAAGCACCCCGAAACTTGGCCATCGTCTGCCTTGTCCTGAGGGGCAAGGAGCTGAATCCTAATTGAAACTGTGGTGTGTTCAAGTGTTAGGAATTCTCACCAAATAAAACAGGAGAGTTATTTTATTTAATGATTAGTTTTTGGACAGTTAATTGAAATAAGCATGGATAATTTCAGTCCCGCAGTGGCCTTTGTGACCCCTTCAAGTGAACAATGAAGACTTGTACTGATTTATAATGTGAGCAACATTAGCATTTACAAAACAAGATGGGAACCGACGGTGCAGTCGCTCCTACCGACGCATCTTTGGCTGAGACGATGGCAGGGTCTTGCTTGTGAAGGTGGTGTTCTGACTTCCGCTCCTGGCCTCACTTCTGGTTTCCTGGGAAGTCACTAACCTTCACCGTCAGGATTCTGGAACATCAAAGGGAATGCTGAGATGTCCCGAGTCAGGTGTGACCAACCTTTCCCAGTGCTGAGCGGGAGGCTCTAGGGGTGGGTGGGGAGTAGCTGGGTGGTGAGATTAAATAGGAGATGGAGTCGGAAAGGTCAGACCTTTAGACTGTGGAACTGCTGTGCAGTCTTGAACAAGAAACCCCCCCATCTCTGTGCCTTTCCTTCTTCCCTGAAAAAATCAGGCAGCTTTTCCATGAAGAAGCTATTTGCATTAGGGGTGGGCAGTTCCTCATTGGGCAGGAACATCATACATTCTGCAGGCTTTTCAGCATCCCGTGCCCTGCCTACAGGAGGCCGTGGGAGCCGATAAGCTGTGGTACGTGGAGGACTCCCAGGCTTTCCCAAAGCTTCTGATGAGGGGGAGGCAGAGCCTCGGCTGAGAGCCACTGGCTGCTAAAGGCCATGACTCTGTGGCTGATGTCTCTGCTTCAGATTCCCAGCGTCGGTGAGGGGTAAAAGTACAGACGCAGATGCAGGGCTGCAGGATTTATGAAACGTGTGGGGTGGGCCTGACTTGCTTTTTTGAGCTCAAAGTTCTGCGCAGGAAAAGTCCCCACATACATTGTTTTAGAAGTTGGGAAAAATGAAAGTTACCCGAACACACATCGCATGCAGTACACGTGCACACGCACGCACCCCCCCACCCCCAATCCCCAGGCCCCAGTGTTTGGAACATTAATTAGTGTCACTGCATGAAACAAATTAAGCTGGGGACTTTGTTGCTTCCATCTGGAAAAAAATAGTGCCGGAAAATGCTGACGTTGGAAATGGCAGAGCAGGGTGCTCGTTACTGGGATATTACCAATGCATGGACCATCCCTGGCTGCAGAGCTCACTGTGCCAGGAGCCTGGGCCCTTCAGCTGGATGGGGAGGTGGTTTGTGGATGAAAATGTGGCTTATATTTCCGATGAGAAAGGTGCGTGGGAGCAGGGACTCTTAGCTAGCCTGCAGGTATCCGAATCCCAGCTGTGTGATCACAAGCCAACTACACTGCCCTGGATCTCTGTTTCCTCATCTGTGAAATGGGGATATTCACGGAGCCTGTGCGATGTGTGGACATGAGGCAGTGGAGGCTCAGAGAGGTTAGGCGACTTGCCCCCGGGCACACAGCTGCGTGGAAGTCCGGATGGGCCAGAGTACAAGCCATGCTTCGCCTCCCAGTCCTTCCCTGAGCCCTTCTCCCCGAGCTCCAGCCAGCCTTGCACCCTGACTCGTCTTTCAGCGAGCGCCACCCGGGCAGGGCTTGCCACGAGCACCCCAACCAGATCGTGGTTGCGTCACAGGCAAGAACCTGGTGTGGTTTTCCTTTCATCGGCAGTGCCAGGCGTGATGCTGGGCATGGAGTCCGTGTTTAACAAACACTGTTGACTAATCCCTTTGGCCTCGCAGCATCCAAGCCAAGTTCCAAACAAAACCCCAATCTGAACACGGGCCTGGAAAGCTGCGGTTGGAACGCTGAGCGCAGTTGACTTCCACGGGCACTTGGTGGCCAGTGGAGAAGGCTCTGTGCTCTCTTTGGTCCGGGTCAGACCAGCTGCCATTTTCTCATCTCCATCTCGGCCAGGGAGCAGAGTTTAGCCAGAGTCTGTTGTGTGTGGACTCTGGTCCAGATTTTAAGCCGGTGATTGTGCTCAGAGATCGCAATAAACAGATCGGTAGGAATTGACCTGTTGCAGTCCAGCGTTCTGGAAGGGAGGGCATTGCTGGGGTGGAGGGGAGCCAGGAAGGGGCTGGCTGGCCTCTGAGCCTAGGGCCTGGGGGCTCCATCAGCCGTGAAGGGGCGTCTCTGGCCAATGCAGCCCCTGGTGTTGTGCCCCAGGCTCTGGTGTAAGAACTGAGGATAGAAAGATTGCTGTGCCCTGGCCTCTGGCCTCGAGACGCCCAGTCTAATGATTCTAGGCAGCCCGGCATCTCTGGCCTCGTCTCTGGCAATGTCTTGACTTCTCTTCCATCTTTTACTCTTGCTCATCTTCATCCGTTCCCCACCTGGAAGGCAGGGTTGTCCTGTCTCGATGTGAATTAGGTGATGTGCCCATAGCTCAAGCTTCTCAGTGGCTGTCTGTCAACCTTGGCACAAAACCTTCTCTCCTTGGGGAGATTCACAGGCCCAAGAGATCCAGCCCTGGCCCCACCTCCTCTGCTGGGCAGTCCCCAGTCCCTGTCTCGAGTTACAGAAAATGACTTTTTTAGTTTCCAATATGGCCTCTGTGATCCACTCTTCTGAGTCAGTCTTCACCGTTTCCATAGTTTTCCACACACCCTGTCACGAGCTGTAGTGGTCACACACCCCAAGTTCTGTGTGTGTTTGCTTGTTTGTCTCTCTTCGCTAAATGGTGAGCTCCAGATGGGCAAGGACCATGTCACGTTCACTGGGGTGTCCCCACTCCCAGCTCAGGGTCTGTCCACAGTGTGTGTTTGTTTACTGACAGAATGGCCCAGACAGACTGTCTAGAGGAGGGCAGCAGGACCACAGGGGCAGCCTGAACCTGCTGTCTCATTTGCTAGATGGAGGTGTACCCCGTTAGAGGAAGGAGGTGAGGAGCGCTGTGAGCCAAGCCCTGTGCTGTGGGCGAGGACTCTCATGGGACAGGGTAGGGAGCGATGGGTCGAAGGACAGCAGGATCACCTGCTGATTAACCTGAGAACTCAGCACCAGTCAGGCTTGACTGCAGGGCGGCAACTGTCTGGAAAGGAAGGGCGTTAACTCATCTTTGCTGGAAGGTTCAATGGCAGCAATAAAACAGCCCCTGGACAGAGTAGTATACAGCCTTAAAAAGGAAGGAAATTCTTACACATGCTCATCGTGGATAAACCTTGGGTGCGTTATGCCAAGTGAAATAAGCCAGACACAGAAGGGCGCATACTGTGTGATTCCCATTGCATGAGGTGCCTGGAGTGGTCGAAACCGTTTTTTGACTGCTGGAAGTAGAATCCTGGCGGCCGGGGCTGTGGGTGCAGGGGAGAGAGGGAGAGCATTTACTGGGGATGAAGTGTCAGTTTGGGAAGAGGAGGAAGATCTGGAGATGGAGGGTGGTGATGGTCGAACAACAGTGTGAATGTACTTAATGCCACTGAACTGTACACTTAATCAACTTTTGAATTTCGTTGTGTGTGTTTTTCAACGATTAAAAAAGACAGAGCGTGGCTGTGGTGTGAGAAGCAAGGTCCGGCTGTGGGGTTTGGGCCTCGTGGTTGAAGAGGTCCCGTCCACGTCCAGGATGTTTAGCTCCCCGAACAGCAGACTTGAGAATGTTTCATCGTTCTGGGGGCTGGCTGACATTCCCAGGTGGCCAAACTCCCTCACTCGCCCTGTCCTCACTGCCTTCCTGCCGTACCTGGCCTGGTCGAAGGCCTGGGGACGTCCGATCTCATCTCATCCGTTCATCAGAGAAGATGCAGCAATGACCAACTCTGGATGTCCGCGGGGGCGCTTGGTGAGGTCTGCTCCTCACTGCTCCAGAGCTGCAGCCCTGGGCGAGGAGATGCATTTTCATATGGTTCTGTTCGTTTCGTGACTCAATCTGACCCCAGCAATGGCCATGGCCTACTACTGCTTCATTAACTAATTCATTCGACAGTTGTCGAACACCTATTGATTACCCATGGGTTCCAGCTGTGCAGACAGTCGCACAGATAGAGTGCAGGGTGCCCTAGGCTAGTGGGCACACAGGGAGAAGTCTGGCAGGGGTGAGGGGTGGATCCAGGACATCTTCCCAAAGGAGGCAGTTCTTCAGCCTGGTGTTGAGGTTCGAGGAGTTCTCCTCCAGAAAGGCCCCAAACAACGAGCATTACATGGATCACTTCCAGAAGGTTTCATTCCTTCCCTCTCTGGAAATGACTTTCTAAATCAACCCTTTCTTCCATCCTTCATACCCCTTTGCAGCTCTGCTTTTTCTCTTCCTCCCACTCCTTTCTCTGCTCCCTCCGCCGGAGGGGCAGAGGAAACAGAACGGTGATGGGGGATGGAGGGAAAGCTGGGTGGCAATACTGCCCTTAAAGGAGGGCGATCACACCAGCTTCCTCTTCCTCTTCAACTCACAGCCTGCCCCCAACTCTGTGCCTGACTCTGGGGGTCTCTGCTTGAGGGAGACAGTGCAAAGGCAGAGCCCCTTGGAGCCTGCCTTTGGTTCCTCAGAATCCACATGCATAAACCATTCCTCACATCCTCTCTCATGACGCCTGTGGCTGGACCTTCTGAGTATGAACTGGATTGAATCCTGAACACATTTTCCTGGGAGCAGGGGACGTTGTCATAATTCATCAGGAAGAGCATCGGCATGGGGGTCTGGACCCTTGGCAATGGCCCTGGTGTGAATGTGGGTGAGTCCTCCATCCACGTTGGTGTTTAATTTTCCTACTTGTAAAACTTTAAGACCTGTGCTGGCTCTGACTTTCTATGGTGCCGGCCCTGCCTAACCAGCAGGAACAGCCGTTGACCATTGGTCATTTGCTTCCTGCATCAAGCCTTCTGACCACCATTCCCTGATTCCTTTGGGAACGTCCTCCCTCCCTATTCTTAACCACGTGGTTTGGCCCCCATTGTGATCAGACGGTCAGCCCTGGCCAGCGGTGGGTATAGGAAAGAACATGCCATGCGTTGGAGCCAGTTGGGCAGAGAGGGTGAATCTGAGGACGTGGGAGGCAATACTGGAAGGGGTGTCTCCTCCCCGCAGGTGGTGTGAGGCTACGAAATCTTGGCTGGCTTGAGTGGGGGTCCAGAGAGGTGGGGGAGGGGAGGGAAGCGACCTCTTTGCAGGACCTGAAGTCAAAGGCAAAACCATGTGAGGCCTTGTGGGACCATCCCACTTGTAGGCTGGAGGGCAGGCCTTGGAGAGGCCAGGAGGAGGTGAGGACAGGGACTTAGACATGGCTGCATAGACCACAGCGAACATTTTTGTCTGACCGTGAGGCTGCTGGGTTTCCCAGAAGGAAGTGGCATGATCAGATTTGTGTTTTGTAAGGATGGCTTTGCCCTTGGGTGCAGGAGGGATGGGGGTGCAGTGATATGTGGTGGTAAGCTGTTCCAAGATGGCGCTACAGTTCAGAATGGGGCCGTTTCTTAAGCTCTCTCTTTGGACTAGGAAGTGCACAAGGGTCTCTAACCCGTTGAATCTGCAGCAGCTCTGCTAGACTGCATTGCATGATCCCCACGTTATAGTTGAGGAAACGTGCTCAGAGAGGCCCAGCATCTTGCTCAGGGTCACACAGCCAGATGCAGCCAGGAGTAGCCAGCTCCAAAGCCTGCCGTTTCCCCGCTGCGCCAGTTGCCACACTCTTCAGTCCCCCCAGCCAGCGGGGCCCTCGTTTCCTCTCGCACTCCCTCTGCAGCTTTCAGGAGCCTTCAGGGCCAGGGTTGACATTTGTGCTCAAGATGACTTCCTTCCTGCTCACAATAAATGTCAAACCGAATGATGAAAGTGATTCAGCACAAAATAGAATTCGAGGGTGGGGGGGAGAGCTGTGTAGAAACATTTGCAAATGGATTAAAATTTTGAGTCCACCAGCTTATGCCAACATACTTGGAAGTTTGGGAGATATTTTTAGACCATGAAATCCAAATGGCACAGTCCGTGGGTTGGAAAGATGGAAATGCGAAGATTAGTGTGCTAGCTGTGACCAGAAGTGGCTTTGCTGAGTTTCTCCTTAGCTATAAAATAGCACCCCAAAGGCAGAATCCCCCTGGATGTGTACTCTTCCTTCTTAAAAATTTTTTTTTTCTTTCTGTTTCCACATCAGGGGACCCAGGGCTCAGTAACTTGCTCTTGGGAGCTCTTGGAGAGACCTACATGCTGTTGGCTTTTGAATCCTCTTGACACTTTGGGGAGTTGATGAGGGCAGCCCCTCTGAAACCAGCCGAGGCATGCCAGGGAGCGTGGTTCATGGGCCCCAAGGAAGATCGAGAGCAGGCCTGATGGAGGCGTGGGGCTTCCCCTGGGGCCAGGCACGCCTGGAGCCGGGGCTGGAGGACCGCCCAGGCACCAGCTGTCCTCTGCGCTTCCCTCTGCAGACTCTCCCCGGTGGTGGGAGCCACGGTCCCCTGCAGCATCTGCGCTCCACCAGTTTCCTCTCATTTCCTGTTTATCTCCCTTCCTTTTGGCTTATGTCTTCTGTCCGTGGAGAGGGACTGAACTTGCTGCCTTGGTTCTCCAGTCAGGGACTCCCATACCCACTCCTGGATGCTCCTTCCCAAGCTGTGTCCTTAGAGGCAAGAACCACGAGAGAGCACGCAGGACACTTACTGCAGACAGGGAACAGTTCCCCGCCCCCCGGAAAGGGAGGCGTGCTTGTGAAAACCTTTGGCCCTGGAAACCGACCTCATCGAGCACATGCGTCACGGGGCACTTTCGCACAGGCTCACCTGTGGTGACTCTTTTCACCCCCCCCCCGCCCCCACAACAACCGCAGGAGTGGCTCCGTTCAATGGGAGACAAAAAGAGGGTTCGATGTCCCTGTGGGGTCATGGGGATGGCAAAAGGGAGCATTTATTTGTAAGTAGCTGAGAGCCAAGTCCAGCCTGTCGCACTTCCTCAGCCTCCACTGCCATCCCTTCAAAAGGTTTTCAGTTATTTTTATTTTTATCAAAGGAGTATGCGTGTCATTCAAGCCCCACATGGTACCTGCAGGTTTGAAAGCAAAAGGCCCAGCCCTGTCCCGTCTGTGCTGTCCAGAGTGAGTCCCCGCTCCCAGAGGTGACGCCTGGCTCTCTGTCTGTTCTGCGTCGGCCTCCTGTGGGCTCTCCCCTCTCTAAATCCAGTGCTTGGGCGGCTGTCTCGGGATGAATCAACTTTAGGCCTTTTTATTGATTTCCTGCTCTATCTCTGTCCCTTATTGTTTATGTCCTTTTAAAATCTTCTCTCTTCTCCACTACGCTGCTTCCTCTGGATCTTCAGCCTCAGGTACTGCCCTCCCTGCCATTCCTCTGCAGCCTCGCCTTTCTGTCCCCTCGCACCAGGGGTCACCCTGTGGTCCTTCCTCCTCCACCCGGGGCACCCCCTCCTTGACTTTCTCTATCCACTCTCTCCTTTTTCTGCTTTCTTACAATTTCTTGTCCACATCTCTTTCCCAGAAACTTTTAGCAACCCTCTTTTTGGGAGGTATCTTCTTTAAAAATTGATTTGAGAAAGAGACAGACAGTGACAGAGAGAAAGGAAGAGAGAAAAAAGTTGATTTCCACTTATTTGCACACTCATTGATTGATTCTGGTATGTGCCCACAGCCTCAGTGTTGTGGGCCAGTGTTCTGGTCAGCCGGTCTACCTGGCCAGGGTTTGGGTATCTTTATTACGACCCTTTCATGTGCATTCTGTCCCATATTAGAGTTACGTATAGCCGCGTTATCACTAACTTTAAAAAATCTTTTTCTTGCGTACGTTACCTTGCGAAGCTCTCAGAGCACTCCAGGGCATGAAGTTTTAGGGTTCTCGAGCATCGGAAGGATTCTGTGATGGGCTCAGTGTCACCCAGGAGAGAGGGAGGGTCATAGCTTGTTTAGGGCCAGGTTCCGCGGGACTCACCCTCCTTGACCCCAGCAGGGTGCCAGATCCCAGGAGGGCTCCGGGAACGTCGTTTGAGTGGGACTGGACGGAGAGTCATATTCAACGCAGTTAGGCGTGGTGGACGTGTTTATCACGTTCTCGTTTCTTGAGGCCGCGCGTGCACACAGACACGTGGTCCAGTACACACTCACACACATCACGCACAGGAGTCTGGCTCTCAGTTCACGTGCTACGTTTTTTTAATAGCTTTCTATAAATCCTGATTTCTGTTTGGGAGGGAGGCCACTTGCAACAAGCCATTGGTGGTCTTTGTCCTCCCGACACCCTGGATAATTTATGGGCTTAGAGATAGAGAACCCAGCTCCCGCACTGTCAATATTGGATATACATGGCTTCCCTTACAAAATAGCTTTCAGAGTTGCAGTAAATCCTCTGGAAATTACCTGGAGTTAACTACAGGTTGGTTAAGTGCCAGTAATTACACGCTCGCTGGGAATTTCTGCTGACATGTGGACACGTGGTTTTCTTGGTGCCCCGGAGCTGTAGGGTTTTGGAGCTGCAGGAGGGCTTTCGAATGAAGACCCTGAGCCCAGAGAGGGGAGGGGGTTTGCCTGAGGACACACAGCATGCTCTTGGCAAAGAGACCTGAGTCTGCTGAGCTCTGTCGTGTCATACCCTTGGCTCTGTCCCCTGCCAATCATGGGGTCCTTAGGTCGAGATAACGTGTGGTCTGATGCAGTGTGCCAAGTGGTTTCACACAGCAAGTCCCAAATTGGGTATTAATTGAGCACTAATGTCATTGGCCACGGTTAAAGCCTTGCTGGTTGGGGGCTGCAGGGTGGTGAGCGGTGCCCTGTCGTCAGCTGTGCTTCGCCAGCAGTCAAGGTCCTGCCAGTCCTGCCGCACACTTGCCTGCTACGTCGCTGCCAGCAGCAGTCTTTAGAGCCTCACTGATTTCACCTCTGTCAGTGGGTACAGCCCGACGACGTGGGTTTTATTATTTTATTTCTTCATTTTACAAATAAGACATCGAGGCCCAGAAACGTGGCGTGACTCATGCCAGCTCAAACCCAGGCTGCTGGCTTGCAGCGTTCTTGGGCTTAGCCTGTGCACAGTGCTGTCTTTTCATTATGAACCTATTCCCAACTATTTGGACTCACATTAATGCTGCCACTATATTCAGTGTAGACACTCTCCATGGGGGACAGGACGCATGACCCTATTTATAGTGTGATGACACATAGAACTCCCGGTGTGGAAACAGTTCCTAATGTTAGGAGTAGGTCGTGGTGGCTCGTGTGGGCAGGATGGAATACGTAGGAGCCAAGGAGAAAGCACCGGAAGGGGCAGGGGCTAGCCCCAGTGGAGAAACACTGGCTCAGTGTTCTGCCTTTGCTTTCTCAGCTCTCACCCCCCAGCTGGAAGCTGGAGTTGCTGGAGCAGTAGTGTTATCTCCATGTTATAATCAGAGGGTGGGCTCTGGAGCCAGGCAGCCTGGGTTCGAATCCCAGCCCCATAGCTTGCCCGCTCTGTCGCTTTGGGCAACTTACTTACCTTCTCTGTGCCTCTCGTGTTCGAGATCTGAAGAATGGGAACACAAATCAGGCGTGGTGTGAGGATCCCATTTCTTGGTATTTATAAAGCACTGAGGACATTGGCTGGCCTGCTTCTCGATGGAAGCTTGGGTGTTAAGGAAATGAAGGAAACAAGTAATTTGGGGAAAGAGTCTCCTGGGGGCTGGATGACTGCACTGGGGCCTAAGGAGGCAGACACAGGACCTGAACCCCACACTCCTGGCACTGCCCCATATAAATCCAGCCTGCTTCCCTCGCACATCACTCCTGGCTGCAAAGTCAAGAAAACAAAACAAAAGGGAACAGACACCCTCTTCCCCAGGGGCTGTCTGTGGTTTGAGAGGAGAGCCTTCATAGAGCCCGGCTCTCACCAGTCTCTGACCTGAGGGCCTCTCTGGCCCCACCCCTTTCCAAATCCCCTTCATCCTCATTAATGCCATTTTTTCAATGAAATCATCCCTGTTCTAGCATCTACCCAATTAAAGAAGCAATTTTCTGTCCTTACCCTGGAAGTGATTGCCTACCTACAGGGTTTGGTGGTGCTTAGCAGAGAACAAAGCTGGGTGAACGCTCCAGGGCTGCTGGCTGTCGGGTGCGCCTGGGAGCAGGGGGAGCCATTCCTTGGTGGGGAGCATTTCTACAGAGGTGGACCTGACGACGAACCCGGGCTAGTCAAATGCCAGCCTGTTCCCGCCCCGTCTCCACCTTTCTTTCCAAAGGTTGTGCTCAGGCAGGTCTCAGCGATGCCTCCAATTTGTAATTCTAATTTCCTTGGAAATAGGGCTAAATAGAGCATTTGTCATTCCTCTCCATGTGGATTAGCAGCCAAGAGGAGGATTTATGGTTTGAGCCCCAGATGAGATTTATGGCCCGAGCCGCTCCTGCCTTCAAAGGCGGAGGCCTGTCTTGGGCTGGATCCCATATCGGAGCACAGATTCAGGAGAAGACAGTGGGGGTGGGCTGGGGGCTGGGTGTTCTCAGTTCAAAAAAAACAAAACAAAAAACCCTCAAATATATTTTTCCCTCTACATTGGGAGGAAAGAAAACCATACCCTGTTTAAACTTCCAGTTGCCTGGTTATGAATAAAATAGGAAGCAGGACGGGGATGTTTACAAGAGTGAAGTGCGTTCAGCACTGCGCGGCGGCCTTCCTGCCCTGGATGTTTACTTGGGGGTGGAGACTGCTTTGGCTTCGTAGGGTCCCTGGAGACTCCCTGGCCTCGTTGGGAGCGCAAGCGGGCCCCCCAGGCTGAGAGCTGGAGCAGGCGTTCAGGCGGCTTGTGGGAGTGAATGGGGAGAAAATCGAGCCCATCTGGGTTGAAGCCATTTGAGAAATTTGGTGTTGGAGGCTAGAGAGCCTGGCCTTGCAGCCACTGGTTCGTTCTACAGATATATTTAGTACCTACTGTATGCCAGGCTCTGAGGCGGGCACCAGCAGAGCCCATAGCAAACCCAGTCCCGATGGTGCTCTGACTCCAGGGAGCTTGTAGTTACTGGGAAGACAGATGCCGCTCAAGGAAACCTGAAAATAAATGCGAAGTTACCACCATAGGTGCTCCAGAGAGGAGATGCCTGGCGCAGGAAACTCCTGGGGATCTCAGTGGGCTTTGCAGACATTGGGGCCCAGATGCGGAGAAAAAATGTGGCTCCCTTTTTGAGGTCTTGGGGTGCTAGGAATGGGGCAGAGGGTGCCAGGCAGAGGCCCTTGCTGCCAGCCTTGGCTGCAGTGTGCAGTAGTCACGACTTTGGGCCGATCATTCCCCCGGACAGCAGCAGTTAGTTGTCTGACCCTCTCGGCAGTGGCTCTGACGGATGAAGAGGGCAGAGCCCTTGGGGGACTGGCGGGGCAGAAGGAAGCCTTTCACAGGTGAGACGAGAATTCCAATTTCTTCACGATCCCTGGTAAATACACAGTGATCCTTCTAGGGCTTGGTAGGGTTGGGCACTGTCCCTACAGACTCCCACTCAGGTTAATGTCCCTTGAGAGTGCTGTCCTTTCTGCAGTGTGGAGGAGGGAGCTGAGGCAGGAGAGCTTGGATGAAACTGCCCCCCTCCCCACCACCTTCTTGAGCTGGGTAAGTGGCAGAGGTGGGTGCGAGCACACCCTGTGGTCCGGAAAAGGCCATGTAACTTTGAGCCCCAGTTTCCAGTGAAGGAAGCAGAAAGCGGCCCCTCACACTCTTGAGCAGAAAATCCACACGTGCGTGCATCGTCATCGGATCAGTGTTTGGGACGCCCTTGGATTGCTCCTCGAACTTCTCACATCCCTTCTTAATTATCGTCTTACGGGCCTGTGTCCCACCTGGCCCCATGCTGGTTTGTCCTTGCACACTCTACCCTGTCCCCTGGAACCTGGTGGATAGTTATTAAATATTTATGGAACTAATGAATCCCACCCACTTGAGGCTGTAGGTCCAGAGAGCAGAAACTTTTCGGACCTAGAAAGACTGACAGAGGATTATGTTGGCTGCATGTGAGAGGGACCAGCACCCAGTCTCCATGGACCAGGGCCTTCCCAGATCGCCTCCATTTCGAAGCCTCCCTGGTTTCTGCGGCGCAGTCTTCCATTTTTCTCCCACATCTTGGCTATCGTCCAGGCTCAGGTCTCTTGTCTCAGTGTTGCCCCATGAGCATCCCCTCGCAGGGCGTGTTTCCAGGGAACCCCTGATTGGCTGTGGCAGTCATCCCATGTTGGAAAAGACTCCCCTGGAGGCAGAAAGAATGAAAAGAGACCCCAGATAGTGAGGACTCTGCTTTGGAGGAGGAGAGAGGATCACAGAGAGGAAGACGGGTGGGAGAGAGAGAGGCAGATGGAGAAAAGAAGAAGCAAAGCAAGGACTGGGACACATGCTGAGAGGGCCCGGATGCAGAGCCGGGGGCAGGCGTATGGGGGCAGCCAGAGGTGTGGATATACCCACTGGGGTCAGGGACGGAGGGGCAGATGCTCCAGGACAGACCGAAGGAGAGAGAGCGGGTCCAGGGAGCGTTCGCAAGCTGAGGTGTAAGAAGCCGTGGGCATGATGGCAAGACAGATCGTGGCCAGGAAACATCGGCTGTAATTGGCCCACGGGGGATTTTTAATAAAATCTTTAAAGTGATTAAAGGCCATTCTATTGAAAAGAGATCTGGGCCTCTTTGGGGAAGTGAGACCAGCCAGGGCCGTTGTCTGCCCCTGTGCTCACTGGTTGCCTCAGCTGACTGTGTGTGAGGTGGGCTGGGGGCACCTATGGGTTCGCCCCCTTTCCCCCTCCTGCCCATGGCCAGGCCGGACCGCCTCTCCTGGGTGACTCAGAGGGCAGTGTGCACAGGGCCCGACAATGGCTTTGGTGCTCGGGTCCTGAGTCTGGCCGGAACAGGGCAGTTTCTTCATTGTAAACCGCCCCTGCAGGCAGCAAATACGGTCTGCAGAAATCCCTTTGCTTCTGGAGAATCTCTCTTGGAATCACACCTGGTAGGATTATAAGGGTTAATCAGGAAATAGTACAATTATCCAGGAGTATAGTCAGAATGGTTTCCTTCTGTCCCATCCCAGTGAAATCCGGACTTTCACTGGGATGTGATTGTTCAATTGAAGGAAACAGAAAGAAGAAGAGGTGGAACCTTGCAGATCACTAGGTCAGTTTTTATTTTTTTTATTTCACAGAGAGGCATAGGCCCTGAGTAGGGGATTGACCAGAAGCCCAGGTTCTTTCGCCTGTCCAGGGAGAGAGGGAGGGCACCTATACCATCATCACCTACTGCCTGATCCACTTCTTGCCCCTAGCAGACATCACTGGTCAATCACAGCATCACTGATCAATCATGATCTCTGCTGCCAGAACCTTTGCAGGCAGTGCTTGGGGAGCACCAACAATCATTTAGATTCTGCACGTGAGGTGGTGGGTCCTCCTTACCTCCCTGTACTCTATGGTGCTCCCTGCTGGCGTAGTTATCTTTCTCGTGTAGATAGCTTTCTAGTTTTAATCTGTGGCCCCCTGCCCACTGATTAATGATAGCACCTATGAAGTTAGACTTAGAAGAAGTCTAATCAGTCCCTTCCCGAGAATCCAAGTATAGTTTGTGTGAAGCAGGGGAGTGATAGGGAGCGTGTCGTCCAGCCTCCACGGTTGCTTATCTCCTTGCTTTACGTTTATTTTATGTGGTGGGGCAAGGGAGCCCCTGCAGTTACACAGCAGGACTTTGTGTTTTTGTCTTTGGCAAGGAAGATTTTATCTCCTGAAAGATGAGAAAACCACTGGTCGGAGAGCTTGGCCAAGCTCACCCAGCTGGGTTTTCATCACCCTGTGGGTGAAGGAGGGAGGCTGTACCCTGGGTTGTGGGAAAGGCTGAACACAACACCTGGAACACAACACCTGGCTCTGGACAGGTGGGGCGCAGTAATTTGTCATTCACACATGCTCACAGCCAGGGAGGAGGACACCACATGCCACGTGGGCTGCAGGGGGGCCGTGTCCACCAACAAGTGGGGCAGTGGGACGTGGGCTGTCTCTAGTGAAGAGAGGGCGGGGGTGCCCCTGGTTCCTGCAGGAAGATGTCATTGGCTTGTCTGAATAACCCTATGGGCTGGAGGGAAATGAAAACCCACTCTTCAGGGATAAGTGGGGACTGGGTCTGGTCCCTCTGACAAGTAGGGTTGTCTGTTTAAGGGCCGTTATGAGACCTTGTGTACAGGAACAGGGTGGAGAGGGGAACCTGAGGTTAGTCTGCTCTAAGCCCTTTGATTTCTCCAGGTGTCATGGCGGCACTCAATATCGGGCCCTAATTTCAGGCCTTCCACCAGAGCAGGGACAGGCAGGGCTGGGATTTGAACCCCCGTCCGCAGGCTCCAGAACCTGTGGCCTTGCCCACGCCCCACATGGGCTCCTGCGCTGTGGGAGCAGCGAGTGAATGGTTCTTGCCATCTTCTAGTCCTGCCTGTCACTCCAAGTGCTGCTTCTGGGTTTGCATCTCATCACACTGGGGCATCGTGTGATGATAGAACTCACCTCCTTCCCAGTTTCTCTCTGTGCTTGTCACCTGGTGGTGGCTGGGGGAAGCAGAGGCTCTAAATGAGCTCAGGCATTGACTGAGAAGCGGAGAAGGAGGTAAGCGGCCAGCAGGCCTGAGTACCACCATCGAGCGGGCAGGCCCTGCCCCACTTACATCGCTCGAACGTGACCACGCATACACATGCTGGAACAGATAACCTTCTGATCAGCATTCATGCCGCCTGGGGGTGTTAAACCTTTACAGATGGGGTCCCCCTGGGGTCCTTTAAACAGCAACCTTCCTGGTGCATTTAAAGTGACACTCCAATTCCGTGAGCACTGCGTGGGGGCTTAGGGGTCACAGCTCTTAGGAAAGGAGATAGAGCATCGGTTTGTAAAAAAATAATCAGGTGTGGACATGGGCGTCCACATAAAGAGGGGGGATGATAATGATGACGATGATGGTGATGGCAGCTTTGGTCAAGTGTGTCTCTGTCTAAGTGTTTATTCCCCTCACATATTCTCCTTTCCCTTCCTAAGGGCCTCTCAAAGCAGATATTATTATTATTATTATTATTTAAAGATTTTATTTACTCACCTCTAGACAGAGGAGAAGGGAGGGAGAGAAACATCAGTGTGTGGTTGCTTCTTGCACACCCCCACCAGGGACCTGGCCCGCAACCCGGGCATGTGCCCTGACCGGGAATCAAACTGGTGACCCTTTGGTTCACAATCCAGTGCTCAATCCACTGAGCCACACCAGCCAGGGCTCAAAGCAGATATTATTATTATTACCAGTTTTAAGAGGTGGAGAGGGAAACCTGCAGAATGTAATTGTCTGAAGTCACCCATCTAGCAGGTGATGGAGTTTACATTCTGCCTCCCTTGCAGGGCAGCTACAGGGGAAAAGGACGTGCGGAAGGACTCAGCACTGTGCCCGGGACGCAGCTAGCCTCCTCTGCAGTGGGCTGGTTGCTTTGTCCTGACACTGTGTGTCACATGTCTTTCTGGCCACTACATGGCCAGCACGCTGCTGTCCGGAGGAGGGCAAGTCCTCGCTGCAGACTCACGCACAGCTCTGCTTTGTGGGCAGATCAGAGGGTCCTCACCCCAACTGTGAGCTGTGTTCACAATCCATGATTTCCAAAGGTCCCCAAGCAGAACTTCCTTGTGGTGGGTTGAAGGGTGATCCCCAAACCATAGGTCCTCACTCCTGGAGCCTGTGAAGGGGACGTTATTTGGGAAAAGGGTCTTGGCAGATGCAGTGAAGGATCTTCAGATGAGATCATCCTGGATTACCTGAGTGGGCTCTGAAATTCAATGATAGGTGCACATGATGAGTAATTGGAAAATTCCAGACATTTTGAGAGAGGAAGAGAGACCAAATTCACATAACTTTTATTACAATATATTGTTATAATTGTGCCATTTTATTGTTAGTTATTATTTCTTTCTTCCTGTGCCCAATTTGTAAATTGAACTTTAGCATTAGTGTGTATGTATCAGAAAAAACATAGAATCTGTAGGGTTAGGTATTATCTGAGATGTTAGGCATCCACTGGGGTCTGGGAACGAGCATGTCCTCACAGAGAAGGGAGACTCCTGCACACCCACGGTGTCTCAGGGCCCCTGCTCCTGGTGGGCAGGAAGATGACCATCTCCTAGTGCCAGGAGCCCTGGGCTCTTGCCCTGGTCCGTCACCAATGGGCTGTGGGCCTTGGGACGACCTGCACCTCAGTTTCCTCACCTACAAAGGGAGGGGTGGGGGAGGGGGTTATGAGATAGGGGGCTGGTCGTGGTTAGAGTCCTTGGAGGTATTGCAAGTGGCTGAGTCTTCAAGCAGCTTCAGCACTCAGAAGCGGGTGGAGGCTGGAGCACAGTGGACCCGGGAGGAAGTGTTTGAGGCCGCGGGCAAGGCTGCCCCTTTCGAGTGTGCCACCTGGGCAGAACCACTGAGTCAGCAGCTCGTCCTGCCCCTTCCCACTCGGCTGAGCCAGGAGACAGCTGGTGGGGGGTGGGGTGAGTCGCTAATTGGAACAGGCTCATTCCAGTCAGGAACAAGGATTTGACATGTTGGAAAAAGAAAATGCATAATAACAAACCTTCCATTTGACATCACTTGGCTGCAAATGATGAGACACATTTAGGATATTCCTGTAAGGTTCTTTTTTTTTTTTTTGAAATCCCAGAAATAATTCTTTTGACCTAGTTTTAGTTGTGCTCAGGATGTGGTTATAGTTAACGGAGCCGAAGTACAATACGGTTCTTCAGTGTCCCCAGGTCACCTTTGGAGCTGCTTGTCAGCCTGCTCGGGTCCCAGTGGGGGTTGGTCAGGGTGGGTAAGCGTAGGCATCACCTGAAACCTGAGCAGGTCACATGGCTCTGAGGTCAGGGACAAGGCCTGTGGAATGAGATTATGGCTCTGCCCCTTGCTGCTGTGAGACTGTGGGAAAGTGACTCACCTCTCTGAGCCCCAGTTTATTCAGCTGCAAAATGGGTATGTATTTGTCTTCCTCAGAGGCCTTTGTATTTAATCCTCACAATGCCCTGGGTGATGGAGCTGTTGACTTCATGTGACAGAAGACAACGCCCGGAGGGTGGTGAGGCAACTGTCTCGAGGTCAAATCTCACGGCCATGGACTGGCAAAGCCAGGGGCCTGACCCAAGTCCACGTTCTCAACCACTGTCCTTCCTGCCTTTCCTGAGGGGTGTTCGGCTGCGAGATGGCCATCTGGGGGAAGAAGCTGAGCCTTGCAGGCTCTAGGGGAGAGGTGGTTGGGCTGTAGACCGATTCCATGGAACTGGGATAAGATCCTGGAACGTCTGTCATGCCGAGTGGGCTTCTCTGCCGACCTTTCCCAGAAGAGGAAGTGGTGGCCGGTCCTGGCAGCTCCGTGTCCTGCCAGGACACGCACGCTGTGCCTGTCCTCCAAGCCCACACAGGCAGCAGAGAGACGTGGGAGTGCCCCGTGTCATCAGACCACATCCAACGAGGAATTCTGGCTTCTCCCTGCCCTGGAGGAATGGCTGGCATCTTAGTGACGGGGCAGCTGAAGGTCTGAGTCCTGGGAGGGGGCTCCCAGGTTGACCAAGGAAGGCCCCAGGAGCCCCCTCCCTGCACACACAGTCCATCTCCCTCCTGCCTTCCTGCAGGACTGGCTCCTCCCACTGTGCCCCTTTCCTGATGCTGTGCATTCGCTCCTGCTGTTCCTTCCACCTGGAACCCCCTTCCCTGTCTGCCTCCTCCATCTACCCTGGGGGTGCCCTCACTTCCTCATCTTGGCTTCAAGATGTACCCCTTCCTATGCCAGCCAACTGAGGTTCTAGTAACAGGGACAAACTGACAAGTAAATGGACAAATAACTGGGCTTTAGACTTTGAGACAAGGAGAGTGAGAGGGGGGCGTCCCTGAGATGGAACCGTCAGGCGTGGACCCCATGGTGCCCTGGGCTGGAGGTGGGCAGAGTGGCTGGTGGAATGAACTGGGATCTTGGAGGGAGCCATGCTCTGAGGTCCTGGGTGGGCGAGCTGGTGTGTCTCAGGAATGAAAGGAGTGGAATGTTGTGCCGGAGGGCGCAGCCGCAGGAGGTGAGTTTGGGGGGAGATACACCTGCGGCGTTGGGAGCGCAGATGAAATGTAAAGGTGCAGCCGGTGCTGTGGGGGTCCCCCTGGCTGCTGTGTTGGGAACAGACTTGGTGGGGGCCGGGTGGGGGCTGTGGCACAGCTGTCAGCGGCAGATGACAGTGGTTTGTGCTAGGGTGCAGAAGGGAAGGGAACTGGGAGCTCTCTGGATTTTTTCTGGAAGCAAAAAAGGACCCGGAATGGTCAAGCACATCTTTGGGTCTCTGATGAGGGTGGCGGGGTGGAGTTGCTTCCTGAGAAGAGCCATTTGGAGTCAGGTCCAGGGTCCTGTTTGGACGGGGTGGGTGGTAGGTGTTCCTTGTCTGCAGGGGGTCAGCTGGGGGAGCCCCGAGGAGGCAGCTGGGTAGTGAGGGCGGCAGGTCTGGGTGGAGGGTAAGTGACCAGTTCATCCTGGCTCCACCTTTGGGAAGTGGGCCAGCATCTGCCCATATGTGGGCCCGCCTCTCCTGCACCCCTGTTCTCAAAATCAGATTCCATTCGAGATTCTGCAGTTAGGTCCAGGTGGAGGGTCTGCCTTGGCCAGTGTCTTTTATCAAGATACCGTCTCTCTTCTGTGTTCCAACTGTTTCCTCACTTTTCAGCTCGGAACGCATTCTTTTGGCTGGAGACGGAATTACCCGTTGAGGTGAAAAGGACCACTTTTCCCCTTTTCTGGGTGACAGGGCCACCACCTGCCCCCAGCCAGCTCCCCTTTGGGTCTCCGCCCCCTGCACAAGATAGTGCTGCATGATTTCGGTCATCCCTGCTGTCTCTCCGCGGCTCCTTCTGGGTTTGCAATTTCTTCCCGCTCTTCCCACCAATTTGACACTTTCAGCTGTGCCTCCCGCGGCTTGTGTCTCCTGTTCTCTTTTACTCACGTGCCCTTTTGTAATTGTTGGTTATCAGAGAGCATTTCCCAGTTCCCCACACCGGCTTCTTGAGGCTCCTCGTTGCTCGATCTGTGACTAAGGTGTCAGAATTTCATTTTCTTAGAGCTTTTTTTGGACCAGCGCAGAACTAGCATCTTCCTGAGAGTATCTCATGTGCCAATCACAGGCATGAATATATTTAGTGATCAGCTATCTTAAACTGTATCGTTATTCGTATCTACAGATAAAATGAGCACACTATGTTACATCCAAGCCTATGCACGTGTCTGATCAGAATTCGGCGAGACCCTCCTCAATATACACATTACCGTACAAACCTTTGACACGTTCACTTTTATCTTTGTCCATTCAGACCTCCCGTCGGAACATACCCTGCCTTCCAGTTTACCTTTCAAACATCCTATTTGCCGTTTGGATTAAAATGCAAATCTATGCCATGCCAACCCAAGCAGCGTTTTTTTTGAGCGCCTACTACGTGCTGGTTGGGGGTGGAGTTACGGAGGGAAATGAGGTGTGATTCTCGCCCTGGAGAGACGCAGAGGCCTTCCGTGCCCGGCTCGCCAGTGTCCGACCCATGGTCAGAGAAGCAGGCGTTCTTCTTGCAGCCTCGAGGAATGCAAAACACACTGGGAGCTCAGGAACCTGATGCTTCTGTGGCATCGCTCATCACCGCTCTCCGGTACACTGTGGCTTCGTGCAAATTAGTTATTCATCAAGCGTGAAGCAGTTAAATAAACACTTGTGCTGGCCCAGAGCGCCCTTCCATCCGAGAGTCTGTTCTGACCACAGTGACCTCCTCGTGGGTTGCCTAGGAGCTGGCTAATCTCTGTCTTCCTGAATAAAGAACACAGCCCACGTGCTTCCGGGTGTCAGCCCAGGAGACACCTGCCCCGGCGCTGGATGTGTCCAGCTCAAGGGGAAGGGACAAGCTGCAGATGTCACCAGGTTGGTCTCCTGACCGTGACCACTCAGAGGGCTGACAGGCTGCCTATGCTCTGTGCCCATGACACTGCGGTGACAAGAGTGATGTTTTCTTAGACACATCAGAATTACTCAGCCCAATTCTTGTCTCCCTGGGTGGGTATTCACATATTCCAACTCGGCAGCTCTGTTTGCGCCTTTTGTTATTTCTAGAGAATAGCATGCTGGGAAGAGCACAGGCTCCTCTGTCAGACGTTCCTGAGCTCAGATGCAGGCCTCAGCAGTTGGTGATACGGGGGCTATGTTACTGTGTTGCCTTGGACATGCCACTGGAGGGATTTTGAGGCTCGGTTTTCTCATCTGTAAAGTGAGCCTGTAATATTGACCACGGAGATTTGTTATGGGGATCAGGAACAGAGCTGATACAACACCTGGAGCCTGGGGGGCGGGGAAGGCAGGAGTTGCCTCCTTGTTCCAAACATGCCACCGAGCCTTAGCCCCCACAGCTTTAGGGGTCTGGACCAGGAAGCGTCTTGCAGACCTGATCCCTTCTCTGTTATGTTGACTCCCCCTCCTTTGTTTCTGGTGCACGAGGGCCTTTGTTTATCTGCTAACCCTCTTGAGGATGCTCTAATGTGGGCGCTCTCACACTCACTGTGCACGTGGAAGGCCAAGGCTTCAAGACTGACTAGCCTTATGTCACATGGCTTTTAAAGGTTGACTTTGAACTTGAGCTGAGGTCTGCCTCCAAGGCCCTTCTACCACGGTGCTATGATTCTCCTTACCTGCCTCCTTATAGCTATTTACTTGTTTAAGTTCAGCAACTGTGGAGGTGGAACCTCAGCGTGGGGAATGCATGGCTTATCCTCAACCCGTAGGCAGAGCAGACCCAGGTCAAGGCCCAGAGCTCCTGACTCCCACGTCAGCTTTTTCCTGCCCTGTCTGGTCTTGCCTGCCCGAGCACCCCTCACTGAAACCCCACAGAGGTTCCATCACGGATGCCTTCCTTCCGGCGGCCGGTGACGCCAGTCTTCTCCAGAAAGCCTATGATCTGAGCTTTCTAAGATCTATTTATCTTGTCTAGGGGCCTCAAAGTAATTGGTTTTCTCCTCATTTTCCTGTGGGACACTCAGTGTGGGTAATAATGCTCTGACTCAGAGAAAACCCGGCATCTGAGTTCTTACTTTGAGCCACCAGGTGCCAGAGATACCCAGTGTTGCTGCCTTCAGGAAAATCCTTAGAGATAAAAGGCTTGTCCGGGGTCTCAGGCGCGTGCAGGAACTCCCCCCTGGAAGGAGAGGCAGGATGGCTCAGTGGAGAAGTAGTCCCTTGGACCACGAACCAGGAGCGTTTTTGCCTCACTGACTTTGGGGGCTCAGGGCCCATCCCAGGGCCTCTAGTCCTCACGCTGCTTCCCTCCTGGGCTGGCTCACAGATCTCTAGACCCCTCCTCTCAATGCCAGGGTGACAGATGGGGAGCGTCTCTTTCCTGCTGGTACCCACAGAGGTTCCAGGACTCAGTTTCAGGAGGGCCTGGCTTGCCCGCGTGCCAGGAGGCCTGGGTTCCACTAGGAAGCACGTGGGTTTGTTTTGCAGGGGTGTCCTTTTTACCCAGCGCAGTGCCTAGAATGAAGGACAGAATGAACAAACCACTGGATAACAGGTGCCCAGGTCCGAGTGACATGACCATCGCTGAGGGGCGAGCTCCTCCCTCCCCAACCACCCGGAGCGTGCGTAGTCACCACAGCAGAGGTCAGGCGCACGTGCGCCGGGGCTGTCTGTGTGCTGTGTTTTCTCTTCGTCTCTCCAGTGCCATTCTCCTCTTGCTCTGCACCCGCAGGAGACTAATGTTGTGAATCTCACCAGGGCTCCCTCACCACTGACTCCTGGGTAAGGGCAGCCGATGGAGGCATCAGGAGGAGATGGTGGTGGGAGCCGGGTAGCCAGGCTGGTGGGGGTCACAGGTCCTGCCAGGAGCCCCCGCACAGCCACAGCTTCCCTGGCTGCCTCCCCTGCCTCTCGGGCCCAGGGGTGCTGCTGCCTGCTCCCTGCTGCGGCTGGGCCCAGAGGGCCTTACCACCCTGGCAGATTTCCCTCAGCGCTGCCCCACCTTGGAACGAAGTTCTTGGATTGAATTTTTTCCGGTTTGTGCATTCGAGTGTGTGGGACCTGCATTCCTGCCACGTGCTGCGCCACACAGGGATTTCTTCTCTGGGCCCAGGGAGCACCCAGTAATGGTGGCAGCTCCTCAGACATGGGTTTTCCCCTGGGAACTGGGTGCTTCACTCCCCACCCCCCCATGATCCCTTGCACTTAGAGCTGTGCTCATTGGCCCCTCTGCCAGGATCTCCCTCTCTGCCTCGTTCAGCAGGGAGCCCTACCCTTTGTTTAGGTTTCCGTTGGGAGAGGGCTCGCTTTGCAAAGTCTCCTGCGGTTCCCAGCCTGCCTTGGTGCGCCTGTAGCTTCTCGAGCTCGCCTTTCCTCAGAGCCGGCCCAGCCCAGACACCACCGCCCCCTGGACTTGGAGCCCCTCGGCCGCAGGTTCTCGGCCTCGTTTTCCTCTACAGACTTGGAGCCTGAGGCTCAGTAGCGACTCCATGAATATCTCTGTCAGATGAGCTTGCTGGTAAGTTTGGAATTCCAAGGACAAGGCCAATCTTAGAATTGCACCGTGGAGGTCCAGTTTAGAATCTTAAAGAGAAGGCAAAATGTATTGTAAGAAATACCATCTCAGCCAAGAGTATAGGCCTTAATTTCTTTCTTTAAAAAAAGGAAAATCCTTTCTAGCTTAGAAACATCAAATTCAAAAAACAAAGCCAACTCGATGGAAGGCATCTGGACGTGGAGCCAGCGTGCTCCCCTCCCGAGTCCGTTTCACGGAGGTCTTGGCTGGGTCACTTGACCTGCTTGACCCCTGCTTCGTCTTCTGGGACACTACAGGTGTGGCTGGGAGGCCTCCAGTTGCTGGAGCTCCAGGTACTAACCATGGAACCAGAACAAAGTAGTCCCATCCCATTGAGTGAGATACTGACTAGCTTTTCCGAGACAGTAGACCAGAAAACCACTAGTCACCCAGCCAAAGCATGAGCAGAGCGGAGACCTTGTACCGCCAGCTACCCCTGCAGCCAAAGCCGACCCTCTGACCTCCACCCAGGGAACCAAAGGGCTAGAACACGGTTTGAACTTGAACACCAGAACCCTTTCCGGCACCGAGGATTCTGTTGTCCAGGAAAATGCAGTGTTGACGCACAGGGCAAGTCCTGGGGTCCTTCAGTTAAAGCTCGTCCCACCGGCATGCCTTCTTACCTGCTCCCACGGCCCCTTAAAATCCCGGAACCCAGTTTAGCGAGCAAGATGCATTGGAGGCACCATTACGTCTCCCATCCTCTTAGCACTTTCTCCATGACTAAACCTCTCCTGACGTCAAACTCTGGCATGTTGACTTTTGGCCTTTTGAAGTATTGGGGACATGAACGTGGGTTTGGTGACAATGTGTGAACTGTATGGATCAGTGTTTCTCAGCCTTTTGTTGGTTATCACTCTCCTAAGGAGGCTTTTTTTCCTGATCCCACAGCATTTTATTATTATAGAAATGCTGCATTGGAAGGGTCACAGACCACTGCAGTAGCTAAGATACTTTTCATCCCTAAGAACCAGCTTTCGCTCCATGGAGAATACATGGTCTCGGTGGCCCTTCCCTCTCTGATGGCCAACAGGAGAGCTGGGGAGCATGTAGGAAGCACCAGAGCCTGGCCGCTGCTGCATTGGAGGAGGACAGAAGGAATGGGATCCTCTCCGAGTCTGCTGTGGTCAGTCCGCAGAGCAGCAGGGGCCCGGTCATCACTGCTGAGATGAAGTCTGCTGTTGGTCCAGCAGCTGGTGACCAGGCCCCGGGAATCCAGAAGAGGACAGGACTCGGTCCCTGCAGTCAGGGGCTCTCAGGCTCATGGGGAGGGAGGAGGGGTGAGCAGCAGGGTCCTACCTTCTAGGGGCCGTGGTAGAGGAGTGCCTTGGGCAGGGCTCACCCTTCGTGGGTGTCAGTGACCCTCCTCTGTGGGGGGCCTCCTGCTCCCTGCCTTGGACCAGTGCCCCGGAGGGAGGCTGCGGCAGAGTCCCGCCGCACCCAGGCTGAGGACCAGGGCTGCTGGGATACTCCATTTGCAGGGGCCAGAAAAGGAGGGTGAGGGAAGCAGCCTGGAGCAGCCTGAACCAGGCAGGGTGTGGCTCAGGGGGAGGCTGACGGTCCGCTCACGAGGCCTCCTACCCAGGGGCTTCTGCACCTGCTCTGGCTTTGGGGACCTCTACTCTTGTTTGCCCTGGTGAGGTGACACAGTCCGGCTGGAGAGCACCAGCCCGGAGCTGTGGCTGTGCCATGTGTCTTTAACAGAAGGGATGCAGCCTCTCCCAAGCCATGGCTTGGGGCTTGGAGCCTGAGCTGGGCCTGTTCCCTTCCCTCCCTCCTCTGCACTCGCTGCTTATTGTTCACGATTTAGCATTCCTCTCATTTCTTGTTTGTGCCCTTGTGCTTTGCCTTGGTGCACGGAATCCTGTGACTCTAAACCCTTTGTGAGACACAGGGTCATAAATTCACGACAAGCAAAATGTCTGTTTCCCTTGACAAATTCTGCTGCTTCACGCCCGCTTTCATGTGTATTCCTCTCCTGAAAGGACCATGACCGTTGTCCCTTCTTCCCCAAGATCGGTCCCTGGGGTTGGGCCTTAGTAACTGTATGAGGGGGTTGAACTCCGAAAGAACCCCTTTTGCCACCTTCCTCCCCAGCTCTGCAGGATCTAACTGTCCGTCCTCCAGAGTCATCGATTCAGCCACATAAAATGCAGCAGGCCTTCTCTGGCAGAGGAGCTGCTGGAAATAGCAGCTGCATTTGACCCAGCTGGGGCTGGTGAGGCTCAGAGTCATCCTGCCTGCAGGTGCTGCTCTGAATGTTAAATCCAGAGGGGGGCGGGGAGGCCAGGCGTTTCCCAGCTCTGCCTGTGGGGATCCTTCCCTGGGCTTTCCCGGGCTTTCCTGCTCCCTGCCTGATGCTCCTCCCTCTTGCGGGGCGGGGGTGGGGGGGGTGTGTGGTGGAGAGCACACCTTGCAGAGACCAGGGAAACCATTAGGACTTGGGGCTGGTTACCTTACCCCCTGCAGTGCTGATTCCTTATCTGTCAGTGGGGATGATGCTGTTTCATGCTCTGCAGGGCTGTTGTGAAAGTGAAATGAAATAATACAGGCTAAGCTCCCAACAGCGCGTGTTATAGGAACTCAATACAAGGTAGATGCTACTGTGATTAATGCTTGTTATTTGGTGTAATGGGACCTGCGCCTGGTCGTCGCAGGAGGCGCTTCTCCAGGCTGCTGCTCCCAGTCCAGGAGGCTGGGGCCAGCACCCCTTCAGAATGAATAATTCATCGCCACTCTCCTTTGCTCTGAAGCAGCAGCCTCTGGCAAACACTGCAGACGAATTCACTTGTCATGGGTGGGCGTGCGAGAGAGCAGATGGGATTCCCCAGTCACGTGCTCCTGCAGACAGCGCGACACACACGCGCGGAGGAAGCCCTGCTTCTTGGAGGAGACAGGCAGGGACCTCAGCTTCTGAAAATGGATGCAGAGAATCTGCTGCCCGTGCCATCTGTGGCAAAGCTTTGTTCTGTTCTGGAGGAAAGCGGGTGTTTTCCATCTTGTCGCATCCTTGACAATGTCTGGTGATGTTTGCTAGCCATTGGGGCACACACGTCTTCTGGGAATCCTAGGACCAATTTGTTTAACTCATTCCACAATCATGCATTTCATTCCTGCTGGCGTCCGCACCCTACTGGCATGAGGCATGGGAGAAAGGACAAATGGAGATCCACAGAACGCCACAGGAACCTGAAGAGGGGGTCGCTGACATAGCCTAGGCGTTTGATCAACCTACTCTGAATTAATAATTGCTGCTGGAAGCTGCTTATTTCAGTCTGTAGCAGTCAGGGAAGGCTTCCTGGGGGAGAAGACAATCCAGTGGATGTGCTGGAGGGTGACCTGGAGTTTCCAGACGGAGGAGGGTTTTGAGGATCGTGTGAGAAAGAATGGTGTTCTCAGGAAACGCTAAGTAGAGAGACGTCTGAAGGGTAGGCATGATCCAGGCTGTAGGTTCATGGTGATGGGTTTGCTTAGCGTCAGGTGGGAGCCCCTGGTGGGTGTCGGTAGGAGTGGCACTTGGTGTTATTTGCATTGTGGCAAAGGTACTCTGGCTGCCTGGCGCAGAATGGGTTGGACAATGGACATTTGGAGATGGGAGGTTATGTTTGTGCATTCATTCGTTCATTCATTCATTCATTCATTCATTCATTCATCCACTCGTCCTTTTATTTGCACAGCATATATTTCTTGAGTGACTAGTATGTGCTGCATGTTGAGGCATTGGTGGGCTGGTGGGGCGAGGCGGCCGCTGGGCTAAGGTGCTGAGAGGTGAGGGCTGGGGAAGCCACAGCTGCCTGCTGGGTCAGGCCAGTATTGTTTTGTTTTCAGTGAGTGAGGTCCACAGAACTATGCTCTTGGTCCCACTGGAGCCTGCATCAGGGTTCTGATTGCAGAACCTGCCCATAGATGCTGCATGCCACCCCAGCAGTGGTGCTGGACGGCAGCTGGCACCTCTAAGCGTGCCCTGGGGCAGGGGAGATGGCCCTGCTGCCCTCCTCTTGCTCCCAGAGCCCACAGAACTCTGTTCTGTGAGCTGCTGGATGTCTTTCTTATAGTAGTGCTGTGGCTGAGGGCTGCAATGTGAACTGCCTCCATGTAAACACCTTGTACCTTTCGATAGCTCTGGTGGCCAGTGACATTTGCAAAAGCATTTTTCTTTCATGCCTAAAACATTTCCAGAACCCTGAGGCCCTGGGTGAGCCCTGGGTGGAAATACTGTGGTACTCCATTGAGGTAGAAATGTCTCATCTGCTTTCTCCCCTCCTGGTCTCTTTCCTGAGCATCTTCCGCTCGAAAGGGTGCACTTCATGCATCACCTGAATCAGAGTCCCCGGGGATGAGGGCGAAACAGCAGGTACCTGAGCCCCCACACAGACTGCATTAGAATTTCCTGGAGGGAAGACAGGGAGTTTGCATTCTTAATCACCACCCTGGTGATTCTGAAGCTCTTCCCTGTCTGTGAAGCACCATCTTAAAGTGCAAAGCTTTCTTTCTGGAATCAGCAAGGGATTGTGTAAGAGCACCTGCCGCTGGGCCGGCACAGGGCTTCCTGCCGCTATCGCCCCGAGGAAGGCTGAAGCTGGGGTTCAGACCCAGTCCCCTGAGGCCTGCAGAGGTCTCAGTCTCATGCTAGCCCTGGGTTGGTGCTCTGCAGCTGCTGGCGAAGTGGCTGTGGGATGGGGTGGAAGCCTGGGGCATGCGCAGCTACATCATTGTCCCCAAGCTGCCCACGTCATCCTGCCTTGGGACCTGGGGCTCCATTCCTCCAAGGGACCTCAGCAGGCCCACGCCTATCCGCACAGTTCGAGAATCAAAGTCCTTCAGGCTCTCGGAGCCCTGTAATGGTCTCATTTTAGGAAGCAGTGTGCCTCTCTGGGGGCTGCCTCTGGGTCCCCCAGATGGGATGGGGAGAGGGAGGGAGGTGGTGAGCAGGAGGCCTCTTGGGTGTGGCCCTGAAGCTTCTGCTCCTTTTTCTCTGGTGGTGGCAGATATTCAGAGAGGCCACCTCCTCTTGTGGGCCTTTCCCGGGTTCCTGGGAGCTTCCGTCACCAACCCCTGTCCTTCTTCAGTCCCTCCACCTCCTGCAGGGCCTCTCCAGCACTGTCCCCTTGGCTGCTATACCCCAGTGCCACCTCTGGCCTCTCCCTGCTAGGAGAGCCTTTCCAGCCAGCAGAGGCCCCGTGGACGCCCCCTAGCGGGAAGTCCTTGCTTCCCAAGGCCCACAGTACTGCCCCCCAGAGTCCAGCAGCCTGGACCACACGCTGTTTGTTGTTGGAGCAAGCACCGTGACCCTGCACATGCCCTCGCCCAGCCGGCCCCTCCAGGTGTCCTTTCTTCCTATGTCCCCAAGGTCAGGGGACCCCTGCCCAGGTGGTCTCTTAAGGTCCTCCCCAGGTAGGAGGTGAAGTTGGGTGAAGTCCTTTTCATCCCCCCACAGAGGTTATTCAATTTTCAAGATGCCAAGGAATTTCTTTTTTTAAAAAAATATGTTTTCTCATTTTTACCTTCTCAGGAGAAATTCTTTAAACATTTTTTATGTTTACTGATTTTAGAGAGAGAGAGGACAGTAGAGAGAGAGAAACACTGAATTGTTGTTCCACTTATATATGCGTTCCTTGGCTGATTTTTGATGTGCCCTGACCAGGGATCGAACTCCCAACCTTTGGTATATCAGGACAATGCTCTCACCAACTGAGATACCCGGCCAGGGCTCAGGAGAAATTTTTGTGCACTGGTTTTCAGCAGTTCGTCTATGCAGCCCTGTGGGGTCCACCCTCGACAGTGGCTGCCCCCACAACAGGAGTGTCACCTGTAGCTTCTCAGTTCCAGGGGGCTCCCCGGGTTCCTCAGGCGCACAGACGACCTCCGAGTCAGTAGCTGCTAGAACGAGATGCCGGAGGCTCTGGCTATGCGGCAGGGTCAGAGCAGCACAGGTCTATGTGTCCCTGTGAAGAGTGGGGCGGTGGCAGCTGTGTGACGAGGGCCTGGCTGAAGCCGCAGCGGACGAGTCCCACTTTGCCATCTGTCACACTGGCTATCCACGGGCGGAGCGGTCCCCAGAAATGTCTCTTCAAATGACTGTGCAGTGATCTGACCTCGGTACCCGTGAGGCTCAGAGCATCCCAAACTCAGCCGGGTAGAAACATGCGACCCTGAACTTCAGCAGAGGTACAATAGAGGTGACGGGTCATGGACTGTCCAGTGTCCTTTCCAAGGCCCCACATGGACAGAGGGCTGCCAGCGGCTGGCAGTTGCCGGGCACTTACCCTGGGCAGGCCACTGTGGCAGCACTCCGCCTGCAGTGCGTTCTTGCCTGGGGTGTCCCCGGGAGCCCCCAGTAGCCGAGCTCCGTGGACAGGCGTCTGCCTGCAGGTGGGCGAGTTGGCTTCTGAGCGTCTGACGGCAGCAGGGAGAAAGTCCTGGTTGTCAAGAAGCTCAGAGATGATCTCAGCCCAGACTCCCGGCCTGTCTCTGTCCTTCTTCCTCATAATGCAAACTCTGCCCTTTGAAAACCTTCTGTTTCACGGTCAGGTTCTCTGTGCATCGTCACCTGCCTTCTGTCCTTTGAAAATCAGTGGTGGGATCAAAGAACAGGTGATTCCTCACTTCAAAATGAGACTTGTTTTAGCGACTCCTCGAGGACACAGCAGCCCTAGATGTGGTTCCTCCCTGTCCCAAACCACATTTTAAAACATGGTTCGACTGAACATAAATTCAGCTTACACGTAACCTTCCTGAAAGCCACCTTCTCTGCACAAGCACAGCATGCCCACAGTACCCCCCGGGGGAAATTATTGCCAGGGGTCTGGTGGTTTGTGGTCATCAGGCTTGATCCGTTTTATGAGCAGCTGCGGATGCAACAGTTTCGATGTCTTCCCTCGCTATGTGCCCTCGCTTCAGTACGCACTGACTGCTGAGAAGGGCTGGACTGAGGGCTATGTGGCAAGGGGGTGCAAGGGTGATTGGGTGAGATGCTCCGTTATGCAGCCTCTGCCGCACCTCAGGCATCGGGTTCTGGAGAAAGAGGAGGAGGATGAGGCACGTCCCTGCCCCAGGGAGTAGGGAGATACGTTTGCCTTTGTTCAGGTTGGACGCACAGTGGAGCCAGAGAGTGGTGAGCAAGGGGCCGTGAACCTGGCTGTGGGAATGCTGAGGATGATGAAGCTAGTCTCGGCGAGAATCTAGGAAGTCGTGTGCAGGAGGCAGCATGTAGGCGGGGGGTTGGCTGCCAGCAGATCGTGCAACGTTAAGGGAGGACATTTCAGGCAAGAAGCTAGAGGCCAGGGGATCAGGAACTGCCACTGAGTCGCCGTGGGTCCCTGGGATCCAGGACGGTGCCAGGCACAGAATGGGAGTCCCGCACTCGTGTGCAGGTTAAATGGACACACAGACGGGAGTAGAGACAATTGGGAACGTTTTCTGCAGGCACGAGGGCTCGACTTTTTGAAAAGTAATAAAGCCAAGAATGTCTCTAACCTTGCAAAGGATCTAACACAGCAATTACTTGTTCGTGTTTGTTGTCCCGGGTGTCTGTGAGCACCGTGGGCAAAGAGAGTGCGGTAAGTTTTTTATTGCTGCATACACGTCACCGAAATTCAGCGGCTTTAAAGACCCATTTGTTGCGTTACGGATTGTGGAGGTCAGAAGTCCCGGCACCGTGTGACCCTGTTCCCTGGGTAGGGTCTCAGAGCAGAAACCAGGGTGCTGGCCAGGGCCATGTGCTCATCTGTGGCACCGGTCCTCCTCCACATTCCCTGGTTGGTGGCAGGATTCAGTTCCTTGTGGTTGTAGGACCAAGGCCTCGCTCTCTGGCTGGCCTTCACCCGGGGTTCAGGGTTCGTTCCCAGCTCCTAGATGCCAACCCCTCCCCCGAGCACTGAGCCCTCCCTGTCCCATGGCAGCCTGCCCCCTGACCTTTCCTACGGGCTCACCAGGTTACGGCAGGCCCACTGGGGTGTCTCCTTTGGTTAACTCACAGTCAATGGGGGCCCTAATTACATCTTCACACTCCCTTCTGCCACCAGAGGGGACAGCAGCACGGGAGTGCCATGCCGTCATATCACAGTCCCACTTCCGCTTGGAGGGGAGTACACAGGGCGTGCTCATAGGGGTTGGGGCTTGGGCTGCCTAGGGCTGCAGGGCCTACGTCCAATCCCTCCCCATGTCCCCAGTGCCTGGCACAGGGTGCAGGACCAGACACCGTCTTCTCTGAAGGTGAGGCAGGTCCCCAGGGCACCAGAGCGGGGACTGGGGAGGTCCCAGCGCACCCCGAGGGGCCCAGGCTGCAGAGGCAGAAGACTCCAGCTCCCTGCATTGGTGTTTGGCGGGCAGCCTTGAGATTTTGTTGGATTCTTGAAACCATCTCCATAGAGTATCTTGCCAGAGCTTTTCTAGGGAGGGCTTTGGGGAAACCATTCCACACAGAGCATCCAAGAGGCGGGCTGCTGAATTTGGTCCATGGTGATTAAAAAGAAAGTAAAAATGTTACCTGGCAGTTGTAGTCTGCACAACACTTCTTATAGCCTTTTGGTGTAGAGTTTACCTTAATTAGTGAAGTGGATGGGTAAGTGAGTGAAAGCCTTGATTATTACTAAATTAATTGATTTACTCACTTACTTTTTCACCCACCCACCCAGCGAGTTACTCCAGCCAGAGTCCACCACCTCTTCACTGGAAGCCCACTCCCGTGCTGGGAGGGGCGCTGGAAACCAGACAGGTCCCGGCCCTTCCATAGGCCCGGAGTCGGTGCCCTGCGGGCTGGTTGCACTTCAGTTACCTGGGAGAATGGAATGGTGAGGATCTCTGCGCTCTGCCGCAGAGCCACTGAACTGGACCGTCTGGAGGTGGCACCAGGGGTGTGTATTATTTCACAAGATTTCTAGGTAGTTGAGGGCAGTGGGAGTTTGAGACCTGCCAGCCTGTTGGCGGTGGATGGGGGCAGACGGGCCGGTGGGCCCTTTCCTCATAGGCTTTCACTGCGGCCAGGGAGGAAGGCGGAGGGGACAGGAGGTGGGACAGTGTCCCAGGCAGAAGGACTAGTACCAGAGAAGAGCAGGAGAGGGAGAAAATGAAGACAGCCCGGAAGCCGGCCAGCAACTGAAAATGCAGTGCCGCCTCGATCCTGGGGCTGAAGGGAAGCCCGTCTGGGTCGGCACCTCCCACAGGGTCTGGGGTGCGAGAATGCTTCGCATGACCCGCTCTGAGTCCACGTTAACCTGGCTGCCTCCCATTGGCTCTGGCTCCCGCCCCCCTTTCCTGGGTGGGGAGGAAAATCAATAATGATTTGTTTGGGGAGTGCTCTCCCTCTCCATCAGAGATAGTCCCGGAACCTGAGTTCGGGAAGGGGCCCCCACGGCCACAGAGAGGCCACGTGAGAGGCCGCTGATCCGTGTGAGAGGGGTGGCCTGCCGAGCCTGGCCCCGGCTCACCGGAGGTCTTGTCCCCTGCTGGGGTGCTTCCCGTGGAAGGCATGCTACCCGCGCACAGCCATCTCCTCCCTGGGCAGAGGCCTTCACGGCGTGCTGACCCCTGGCGTGGGGAGCTAGTGCCTGGCCTGGGAGCACAGGAGGCCAGCTTGGTTTGTAAGAGGGGAGGAGATGTTACCCCTCAGTTTTCCTTTCTCCGCAGAAGTTATGTCATTCAATTATCTTCCCACACACATTAGATTATCTTGTCCTCTCTCTCACCATACACACACACACACACACACACACACACACACACACACTTTAAAAAACAAAACAAAACTGTGAGCCTATTAAAGTTGGGAAGCATTGGGCTAAGTGGGAATCCAAGTTGACTCCTGAAATCGATCTGTGTATTAACTGTAGTTTCTACCTTTCCACACCACCCCTGTGTTCTGACCCACTGGTAGGTTGGTGCTGTTTCTTATGCTCACTGGTGGGTGTCCTGAGCTGAGCCAGCTGGCTTAGTATTGCTGGTGCGTGCCTCAGTACATGTGTGTCTGTACATGTGTGTCTGTACATGTGTGTCTGTGTGTGCGGGTGTGCAGGCACACACGTGCCCCTGTGAGCGTGTGTCTGTACATGTGTGTTCATGTGTGTGCCACGTGTGAGTTTTGTGCGTGTGTTGGGTGATTGGAGCTCAGGAACAGAGCTGTGGAGGAGATGGCACCCAAGAGGCAGGCAGGGCCAGAGCCCCATGGCCGTATAGAACTTGTTAATGTTTCTCTCCTTTGTTGTGGAGCCAGGGAAGCCGTTGGAATAGGACTGAGAGTTGGGGCAACCCCAGTTGTTAAAACATTGAGGTCCTGCTGTGCTTCTGTGTGGCTTGTGGATTTGCTGCCCCAGCCGGTGAGTCCCTAGCTCCTCCTGTCACCCTCCAGCCCTTCTGTCCCAAGCACCACCTGGCCCAGCAAGGACAGCGTGGACAGTTGACACCCGTGCACGCCCCACAGGCCACCACCTGTTCTGATTAGTCAGCACCCACGTGGTACCTGGGGTTAGATGTTTTGAGATGAAGTCCCTTCATTGAGAAGACTGAGTTTCCCCCATAGCTCGTGAAATGGAGAATTTGGCCTGACCAGCCCCAGTCTGCACGTGAGGAATGTTGCCCAGAGAACTGAAGTCACCCACACATGGCCACCCAGCTGGGACGTTGCTGCTTGGTTTTTGTTGCCTGCGACTTCCTGCTCAGCTCAGTGTCACCTCTCCTGCCCCGGAGGCTATTTGGGAGTCAAGTTTCCAGGAGCAGCAGTGATGTTCCCTTGAAGACCCCCTCACTGCGGCACCCTTTCAGAGACCCTCCTCCACCCTTGCTGTGTCATCCATCATACCCCTCAGCGAGGCAGACTCATCAGGATGCCAAACCCAAGTTTTTGCTGCGGGTGGAACTCAACGTGATTGGCCCCTGCTGCAGCACTAATCTCGCCTGGAGCCAGCCGGAGTTACTTTTGAACTTGTCAGTCTCCACCTGAACAGGTTGCAAATCCCTGGATGTCAGGACCGCTGTCTGCTCGCCCTCACACCCCTCCTTGTTGCCCCAGCTCAGCCCCTGGCAGTGAGGGCCTGCCGGACCCGAGTTCTTTGGTGGAGCGGCCTGCTCGTCCGCCAGCCACGTCTGGAAGCTCACCTTCCATGCAGTGGGGGCAGGGAGCCTGAGCCCCCCGGGACCCAGGGCAGGAAGGGCTCATCGGGAGCAATCTGTATTGTTCGGAGGAGGCATGGGGAGAGGGTCGTGGGGGCCTCATGACTCGGACTTTCAGAGCTGTTGTCTGTGGGAAGGGTGAGTTCCTGCCTTTGTGGAGACAGAGTGCTCCTTGTGGGTGGGGCCCGGCTCCTGCCGCTGTCTGCTCCTCTGCACTCAGGACTGGCCAGTGTTTCTTCTCTGGTTGCATCTTGAAACTCCCTCCACTGGCAGCTCAGTGGCAGACGGTCCAAGAATAGAAAATTAACCAGGGGCATGTACCACCTGCTCCACAATGCCCTTGTTGCCTTAACACATCACCCCTCTCTTTGTCCACGACCCGTCTCCACAACCTTACTCCAGCCCTCGGTGTGGCAAGAGAGTGCATCCTTCGAGGTCATGGAGTGGGAGGGCATGGAGCCCCATGCCATGTGGTCAGCAGGAGCCTCCAGGGAAGGTGACACCCCAATTGAGTTCTGAAGGCTTCATAGACGTGGGCCAGTGGGAAGGGAATGATGTATTTTTCTGTGAGGCTTTTAAAGTTCTCCCTCTATGTGGTCTGGGGTGCATCATGGGTGTTTCTTATAAGGATGGAAGGGAGGCAAGATTCAGGCTGGCAGCCCTGTCTGCATTCTGCTCAAACACCCCACCTGCTAATTAATGAACCCAGAGCTGCTGCTGCTCGAATGTGCCAGACGCAGCATTTGGAGCGGGCTGCCTCTCCCTGGGGGCCTGGAACGGGCCGTGGGGAGAATAAAGGACCCACTACATGAGACTGTCAGCCACCGGGCCCGGGGACGTCCCCGGGTGGCCACTGGGCCTGCTTGGGTCCGAGGGGTTCCTGGGACCCACAGGAGGGGCCCAAGTCCTGGCTCTAGCTGAGGCAGTTCCTCGTTTGGACATTTTCTTGTGTGGGAAAAATGCAACTTCATCATGAGTAGACTCTCTGGGTGCAGTGTTAGTTTCACAGAGAAGTGGAGCAGAGAGTGCGGTCACCCTCCACCCCACCCCCTTCCACACACTCCCCCTGCTGTTTACATCTTGCATTAGGGCGGAGCATTTGTTACTATCGGTGAACCGATGTGGGTGCATCGTTATCTACTGAAGTCCTTAGTCTGCATTGTGGTTCACTCTTGGTGTTCCCAGTTGTATGGGTTTTGCTAAATCTGCAGCATCCTGTGTCCACTGTCATCACGCAGTGTCTATAGCACCATGCAGAAGAGTTTCACTGCCCCACGTCCCCTGTGCTGCACCTATTAGGAGTCACAGTGTGGACACGAAACCGTGTGCCCATGGACGGATGAATGAACGAACAAACGAATGAACAGATGAGCGACTGGTTGGGTAAAGCCAAACTGGGCTGAGCAACTCAATCTCTCGAAACTGGGACAGTTTTTTTCAGTGGACCTAAGAGAGGTGGAAAACACGATTTTGCTGTAAACCCGCGATGACGTATTTACCAAGGAGAAGAATTAGGAACGCTACAAGACAAAGTAGACCCAAAGTGCTGAATTACACAGTGAAGTCTCTCCCTTGACGCTAGCGCTGAAATTGGGACCCTTATGTACTTGCTCTCTGGCAAATACTTATGGAGCATCTGTGAGATGCTGGGCTGGAAATTCACCACCAGACAAGTTGGATAGTGCTCTGCCCCCGTGGAGCTGAAATCTGGAGTGGGGAGGCCACTGGACTTCCACACTGCAGAGTTCGAGAAGCTCCTGGAGGGTTCTGAGGAGTGATGTGAGCTGACTTGGGTTTAACAGCGTCTCTCCCATCCCTCTGTTGAAAATAGACCAGAGGTGAGAATGCCCCCATTTACAAGAAGAGAACACTGAGGCTCAGAGAGTGTTCATCTGCGGTCAAATAGCTGGTGAAGGAGCAGACCCTGGGCTGGGCACTGGGGACCGAGACACTGGACAGGACTATGCTGTCCTCAGGTGTCTCACCATCTACTGTGGACACAGTCACGTCTGCGATGGTGCGTGGTGACGGTGACCCTGATGGAGTGCCGCAAACGGTCCTCCAACTTTATGGACACTCCATATTTTGGACAATGTAAGGGGTTATTAAAATCTCAGAGGGGCTTGTCCCCTTTTCTCTCCTGTCTCCTCGCTCTGCGGGCCACAGATACAAAGTGGCTTCCGAAGGCCAGGACAGCGCAGGGGTGGGAAGAGGGAAAGGAGAGACGAGGACTGGGAGCATCAGGAGAGACATCTTCCCGAGAGGCTGGCAGCTTGTTGCTTTCTTGCTAATATAACAGCTTCTTGGAGATGCAAAAATGTTCAAATGCAGGGGAAGGAAAGGTGCCAAGGAAAAGCCGAGGCTCAGGCTGTGCTGTGGGCGCACAGGGGTGAGAGCTATTTCTGTAGCTCATTAATGGGGCTTTTATTGCATCGTTGTTAATAAAAACCCATGAGGCGGGTTGATTTCTACTGCATATACAGAGACGTCGCTCAGGGATACACATATAAATCACACGTCATATCGTGCCATCAGTGCGTGCTCCAGCATCTTGTGGACACCTTCCGTGGCTGGGACAGGAACCTGGAGAAGCTGTCCCATTTCGTTGGTGGGTTGCTAAGGTGGCTTAAAGGGCACTTGACACGTGGGGGGCCCTGAATGTGGCTTCCGGTGTCGAGGCCGCGGGGGCTTCACCCTGTGGTCAGGCGGCGTGAGCCAGGGCGAGAGCTGGCAGGGGAGGCAGCCTGAGGTCCTTCCCGCTGTGGGGACCAGCCAGGGTCGCCTGGGGCTCGTGGGTCCCGCACACTGTGCAGTTTAGTTCCTCCCAGCTCGTCTTCCCAGCCTCTCTCCCCCCCTCCTCCCGCCGCACCTCTGCTTTCTCAGCACCACCTGGTCTCCTTCTGCCTCTGCATCCGGGCCCTTCACCTGCGCTGTTGACACTATCGAGATATCTCTAGCAAAATTAAAATAGCATTTCCATCAGGGAAAAGGCTTATGCAAGTCACCTTTAATAACATGTTGAGTTCTTGGGGCTCCCCAAATAAGATTCTGACATTTGAAACCTCTCTCTCTTTTTTTTTTGGCAGAGGAAAGTACATAGAGAATTTAGAAAATGTGGATAGTGAGTAAATCATTTTAGAGATTGCCACCTAAAAAGCCACGGTGTTTTGTTTCTTCCTGTCCTATTTGATTCTGACACATTTTACACTGTAAAAGCAAAACCAAGAAGCTCCAAAATTCGGGGGACTGTGTCGCACAAAGAAATGAAAATAAAAATGAACAAATGAGGCCAAGACTCAAAGAGAGGCAGAGACCTGAAGCTCACCACGGCTGGCTTTTGTGCAGCGTGGCCGCGCTCGGAGCACAGGCTGGGCACTGGGACTTCTGCTTGCCTCCGATGACAGACAGTTTCTCTAGAAATTTGGTGGGTTTCTGACTGTTGGTGTAACTCGGGAGTTTGAGTCTCAGTGTTTGCCTGTGACACCGTCTGTCTCCCCTGCTCTCCCTGAGGAACCGCCCAAATACACGTGCACACCCCCACCCCGCACCCCCATCACCTCATGAGGCTGATGCACGGAGAGTGAAAGTTGTGTTTGATTTCTTATAGTAGATGCACTTTTCCTTATAAGACAATCCTAAGGCGATAGGTAGAGAGGTAGACAGACAGACAGATGGGTAGATAGTTGACGTTTAGCTAAACATAAGGAAAACAAAATTCTTGAACTTGGAGTTCGGGGATAACGATTTTGAAACCTGTGTCTTCTGGGTGCCCATGAACAAGTTCCCTTCTTTGGGGATTATTTCTTTAACCTTTACATTTCTCTCACCTGTTATAAATTCATGTGATTTGCATACCGTATTTTTGCTGTGTATAACATGCACCCATGTTTTTGGTCCAAACTTTCAGGGAAGAAATCTTTTAATTTTTAATTCAGTTATTTATTTATTTATTTATTTATTTATATGTGGATACTTGTTTTTTGTGTTATAAAGGAATTTTAGCATTTAGTTTTGAACATAGTACGGCACAAGAAATTTCATGTAACAAATAGTTACACAAGAACAGACACAAGGTGCACAAGGTGCATGAAACTTTGTGCACTGGTAACAAGTCAGCACCACCCATGTGTAATGCACATTCTTATTTTTCCCTCGGAAATTTGGGCAAGAAGTGCGCGTTGTACGTGGATAAATATGGTAATTATTATAAAATAATTAAACTTTTAATTATATTATTAATACAAGTATATGTGAATTAAATTTAAAATTATAATTATTGAGTAGGAGGGAAGGACCGCTCAAACTAAATATTCTATCAGCCACAGCAGCGGTTCGGCCTTGCCCGTGGTACCTTCTTAGACCCCGGCCTCAGACGGGCCCCAGCTCACGGGAGGCAGAGGCGCCGACGTCAGGCGGCAGGGGAAGCAAGGGAATGACGGTCAAGGGCACGGGGTGGGGGGGGTGGAGGGGGCGATCTTCTGGGACGCGGGAGCCCCGCCCAGCCTCCCGGATGAGTGGGGAAGTTTGAAGTTTCAAGTAGTGATTTGGTAAAATGGGAGTTCGGCCCATTGAGCCACCATCTGACGTATGGCTTAGGCGGGGGAGGGGGGGCATTTGTGAAAGGTGCAGTGATGATAATAAACCACTTGGGAAGTGAGGGTGCTCCACTGTCAGAAGGTGGTAGGACCACGCTGCAGTCACCCTGGAAGAGAGACACAGCACAGTAAAAGATAGTAGTAATAATAACTGTAATTGTCCTTAGACTAAACTCCAGTAATCAGAATTATTATGCAGGACCTGAACTGATGTTAGTGGAAGGTGGGCATCGTGTCAGACGGGGATCGTCCCCCATGTCACCTCATCCCCTCCACCTCCACACCCCCAGGTTCCTTCCCCCAGGTAGGAATGTCCTGTTGCTGCAGGTGCTCAGTAGAGGGCGCTGTTCTCACCTAGTCTTTGCCTTTTGGACCCTGATGCTGGTAACTGCTCATTCTCCCCTTTGCCTTGGTTGTGGAAGAACTCAGAAATAAACTTGAAAATCGAGCATCTAGGAAGACCTTCATTTCCTTATCTAACGGTGTTTTATTTACTTTCTGACTTCCAGTGACAGCGATTGCTTAATTTATCTTTGTACTTTTTTTTTCTACGGACCCACTGCTTCAGTAGTTGAGGATCTTCTTTCTTTTTAGGTTTTGAATATTTATGCGAAGAGCTTGTTATGTGTTGTCTGATTAAATTATTCTGCCGATCTGTTTCAAGAGGGAGAAACTGAGGAATTTTGCTGTCATCCCAATGCCTGGGCGGACGAGAGATCACAGTTTAGACGGCAGGATGGATAGAAGTCGGTGGCCGCATAGACATGTCAGTGATGGTGCATGAGGACTCTGTGACAGAGTGATTGTGACCACATGTGGAGGGAAGAGTTGAGACTGATTTCCTCGATTCCAGCTGTAGCAACAAGGGGGATGCTGGTGGCCTGTCCTGGGGCAGACGCCTGGGGATCGAAGGCTTTGGAAGGGAATTGAGGGTTTCATTTTGAACATGTCAAAAGTGCCATTGAAATGCCCGTGCGGAGACGTCGAGTGGGCAGATGCATGTGTGAGCCCAGCGCTCAGAGGAGCGGACCAGACTGCAGCCATGGACTTGGGAGCCATTCGCAACTAGGACCCGTGGGCATGGGTGAGCTCATGCAGGTAAGACCAGTGTGCCGAGGGCTTCTCGGGGACTCTCTCATTTAACCCCCACCACAATCTCAGGTCTAGAGACTGGAATTAGCCTCAGTGGCAGAGGAGATAGAAATTACTGAAATTAGGTCACATCCTGAAGCCCAGACTGACTGTAGGGGCAGAGCTCTGGGACCCCACCGGGGACTAGCATCTGTAAAATGAGCATGCTAACTTAGGTCATCGCGCAATGTCAGTTCTTGTCCCCATGAGTATTCCTGGTGTCTGGTGAGATGTGTATCCCCCAGGAGTTGCCACGGATTCCTTTGTGTGGCTGGAGTAAGTCTCTTAAGCTCCCTGAGCTTCAGCCACCGGAAGGACAGGGCCAACACCTACCAGGAGGTTATTGAGGGGAATCAGTAACAGAGCATCTGTCAAAGCCCCTGACACATTGTAGAAGTCCCATCACACTTGGTGAATGAGAAATCTCCTTAGAACGAGATGCTAGATAAACACAAGGTGTTATTACTATGTGATTAAAAGCCTCTCCACTTTCTTGGGTTTGTTTTTATGTTTCTGAATTGCTTTGGGCAAGTTAACAACCGGTTGTAAAGATGTACTGGATGAGGTAGGGACTGCTTTGATTTAAGCTGCGCTATGTGAAATCAGACTCTAAGCCATCTCTCGGCTGTTGAGTTGGACTCTGAGGCTTCTGCTAGGGCATGGCGTGGATGGAGAGTTGCAGGAAAAGCAGCAGGGACTGGACGGGAACATCAGCGGAACACCCCTTCTCACGACACTGCCAACTATGTGCTCCGAATGACTGACGCTTGGATTGACAAACTGAGTTTGGATTGGCGGCTAGGGAGGCAGGCCGGGTACTGGCAGCCCGTGCCCAGTTTCCATACCCTGTGCCAGTCCTTGGGTGTGATGTACGTTCCATCTCTGGGCCGAAGCACAGTTTGTCTTCCTAAGATACCCAGACAGCCCTGGCCAGGGTGCCTGTCACACCTCTTTGCAACAGACAGTTTCTCCGTGGTGCTCGGTGCTGGTTCAATAAGCAAATGCTCCAGTTTGGGGGCCTTCTGCCTCATTTGCAGAGGTCTCACGATCTGGGCAGACCCAGAGCTTCTCCCTCCACCCCTCACTCGTCACACCACCCTGAGCCCCCTCACCCTGCAGGGACCCATTGAATCACGATGACAGGGACAATAGCGCTGGCCACATTTGAAGGACTTACTGTGGATCAGGCAATCCCTTAATGTGTATTTGCTGGTTTAATTGGTGATGGGCTTTGTGCTGCTTTCATCGCTGTTTGGAGACACAGAAAAACTGAGTCCTGTACCCAGGGTCTCCATTAAGTTGCGGGAAAGGAATTTATTCCCCAAATTCTGACTCCCCAACAATCCTGGCTCAATTGTGACTGTCTGCTAAAGCCTTTCCTGAGCTTCAAAGTCAAAGTCTACCTCTGTCCTCAGAGCTCCCCTGACCTTTGTCTGGACTTTCTAACGGTGCCCGTCACCTTCTGAGTGCAGCAGGAAGGGTGTTATGCAATGACTGGCACAGGGGAGGCCCTCAGAGTCCTGGCCTTTCCTGCCTTCCCTCCTGAAGGCAGACCCCCGAGTCAGAGTCAGGGTTTCGTGTGCCCACAACCTGATGCCTGGCCCGTGGGCCACACTTGCCACATGCTGGCAGCTTCTTTGCTTGAACTTAGACCTGAGTCTGGGAGCTAGTTTCACACTGAGCAGATCCAGGGCATGGCACTTCTTAGGACACACCCTGGCCGGGCAGACAGAGACAGACGCACACGCAGGGAGCGATGGAGAAGGAAGACACATCGTCTTCAGCACGACCTGGTGTTTCCACGGGACGTGCAGTGAGAGTGGAGGACGCGTGCCTGGCGGTGGGATGAGCTGGGGCCTGAAAGACCTGAATGACAGTCCCCACTCTGTCCCTACTCTTGAGGGCCTTAGGGAAAACCATAGGACCGACCACCCGTAGCCTCTGGCCTTTGACTTCTGAAGTGGGCCTAACCACCCTCAGTTTAATAGGTGGTCCTGTGGCTAGACCGAGGTGTTTGAAAGAAAGCCCAAGCATGGTGCCTGACACAGAGTGGGCAGTTGATGGATTATTCATTCATCTATTCAGCAAACGCTTGTTGAATACCTACTGTGTGCCAGGTGTTGTTCAAGACCCGGGGTCATCCAGCCCATGACCTGTTTTTGTAGAGAAAGTGTTGGGGTCACAGCTGTGCCCTTTTGCTCGTATACTGTCTATGGCGACCTTTGTCTGTAAGGCAGAGCTGGGTAATTGAGACAAGGACAGTGTGGCTTGCAGAATGTGAAGTTTTTCCTTTCCACTTCTTTGCTGCAAAGAAAAAGTTTGCTGAGCTCAGTTCTACGTGATGGCGATAGACGCAACAAGAACAGCGAAACTCTGTGCTTCTGACATCGGTAGCGTCGAAGGGTGATGCATTCTGGGAAGAGGATGAAGGGCTGGCTGGTGGACTGCGGAGGCAGAGGAGAGCTGTGGAAATAGGGTGGCCTCTCTCTCAATGTGACAGGTGAAGAGAGGAGTCCACCTAGGAAGCCACATGCTTCTTCATAGACAGAAGACCTCTAAAGTGAGACCTTCTGTGGGGACAAGGCAGGCTGGCAACAAAAACTCCAGGAATATTTATGAAATACCTCCTGCATGCTTCATGTAGGGGTCTAGAAGTGAGCAAACCAGGAAAATTCCTAGTGTCCTAGAATTTACATTCTAGAATCTGTGGGGACGCAGAGACAATAAAGAACTACGAAACAATTTTAAAAATCCTACGCCTTACATTATTATATGGAAAGTGCTGTGGGATGACATAGGGCAGGGCTTAGGGTTGGTCACAGCCGGGTGGGGAGAGTGTTGAAGGTTTAAAGGGGGAGAACCTCGGGTATCACTGGACAAGCGACACTTGAATAAGGAGTCGAAAGAGATGAAGGGGTGGGCCCTGTGAATTAAGAACCTCTGGGCCAAGGGGACAGCTGGTGCAAAGGCCCTGGGGTCAGGGTCAGCCCGAGGCTGAGAGGCAGCAGTTGAGGTCAGATAGGGGATGGGCCATGGACAGGCCTGGGGGTCCAGCCGGGAGCCTCTGTTTTGAAGATCACCGGGAAGATGGTAAATTCTCCTCTGGAAAATTTTAACCCATCTCAGGAACAAAAGGAGAGTACCAGAGAGTTTGCACTGGAGACAGGTCGATAAAATTGACCCACACACTGAAGAGCCACTGTTCTCTGTGGAGAGAAAGGAACTTGATTCAGGTCTGAGGAATTATGCTGGAACCAGCTGTATTTCTCCAGGGGGGAAGCTGAGGGTAATTAAAGTTCGCAGTGGTCAGAGATAGCGTCCCATGCACACACAAAAGCACCCCCCCACAGGTGTGGTACACGGACACACTCCTTGTTCACACGTCCCTGTCAGAGAATGCATGCGGTGGGGGCTTTAGACTGGATTATCATCTTCCTTTTTCTGGCTCAAGAAAACACACCGTGTGCCCACCCACCCTCTCTGAGCACAGGAGGTGGTTTCCAAGACAGCGCTGTGAGCATCGGTAGGGGAAGCAGTTACAATCATCTGGGAGACTGTGGGCTGCAGAGTGCCGCTCCCGGACACGTGGTCCCGAGGCTGGCTGGCTGGCCTTGGGCTGAGACTGAGTCTCCAGGGGGTTGGAGAGCAGCGGTCTGGGGCAGCTGTTTGTGAGTTTCCTGCTGTGTGAGGGGAGGGTGTTTTCTGTCTTCTGGCTGCCATAGGCCAGTGGGGAAGGATGTTTCTAACTCTGTTTTCCCTCGGCGAGCAGTTGAGTGGTGTTTGTTTTAGCTCCGTGGGCTCCTAAAATTCAGGTCAGCCTGCAGAATATGTTTTATCCTGTCATTCCCGAGCCACCTGCTGGCCACGGGGGGCATAAAGCCCTTTTTTTTTTTTAATTTTTTTTTTTAATTTAAATGAATGTTCAAGTACAGTTTTCTCCCCCTTCCTCCCAATCAAGCCCTCCCACCCCCCCTCCCTACCTCCCTCCCATTACCACCCTCCCCCTAGCTTTTATCCATGTGTCCTTTAACTTTGATCCCATAAACCCCTCCCCCTCTCCCCCGAAATCCCTCTTCTCTCTCCTTAGCTGAGCACACAGTGTGTGTCCGGGGCTTTGTACCCCTGATCTCAAGGACAGGTGACCGGGCTGCCTTTGTCGCCCTCTCCATTTCACAGACTTGGACACTGAGGCTTGCAGAGGGTAAGTGCCTGGCCCCAAGTGCCCCCCCCCCCAACCAGGGAAAGGTGGATGGAATGCCTAAGATCTGGCCTTCTGATACCACAGTCTGCAGGACTGGCTTCTCAGCAACAGAGCAAATGAGCCTGTCACCATTCCCCAGGGACGCTGCCGCCACTGCCGGACTCATCGGGAAAGGGATCTAGGTTTTGTCTCTGGGGAACCTACAGAACTCCCACAACCACTTCATATCTCTGGATCCTAAATGACATTTGGTATTTTCTGGAATTAAATTCCACCTCTTCCACCGCTCCTCCGCCCCAGAGGATGAAGGCTTTCCACAGCTGGGGATGATCTTAATTGGTTCTGAGGTTGTGGAAACCAAATGGTCAACAGGATTCACACTTTTTAAAGAGGCTGCTAAGTGTTTGGAGTTTTGTCGACCCCTTCCTTTGCATTATCTCATTAAAAAATATGTCTGGCTGCTTCGTTCCTATAAAGATGCCAGCCTGATACTCACTGGGGACTTACAGCATGGTGAAGCAGGCATTTGTGACCCTTAGAGCACCCTTCGGAATAATGTTTTCGCACCCACTTCATGGAGGGGACGTGGAGGCACAGAGAAGCACTTGCAGTCACAGACATGAGGCGAAACGGAGGTGGCAGTCACATGTAGGTGCACAGAACGCAGAGCTCATTGCCCCAGGGCCACTTCTCCGCCCCGGCTGCATCTTTCCTGCCCGTGCCCTGCGTCAGATCCCCTCTGGAGAGTTGGAAAAATGCAGGCACCGCTCCTTGCACTTGGATTCTGTTTCACGGGACTGCGGTGGGGTCCAGGCATCAGTGTTTTTGTTCTGGTCGCTTTCATGTCTTTGTAATTGTGATCACGACACTCAGGAAGGAAAACAAGTAACACAAATGTACAGCTTCGTGAATTCACGGACAGGGGAGGGCTGCATCACCACCCTGGGTAGGGACACTGCCGGGACTTTGATGCTGCCGTTCTGTCCCTTTGCATTCACAGCCCAGACTCCCCCCTGACCCCTCAGAAAGTAGCCACCACCCTGAGTTTGACAGCAGTCATTTTCCTGTGTTTCCGTCACTGCCAGGCACGGAGTTAGCTTTTCCTGCCTTTGGACCTCATGTCACTGGAACCAGAGGGACGGTGTTATTCTGTGTCCAGGGTCTCTCCTTCAGGCTCATGTTTGTGAGCTGTACCCGCATTCGTGCATGTCGCCGTAGCTCATCCATTTTCGTCACTGCAGAATTCCAAGGTGTCACCTCGGATGGACACTGGAGTTGGTCCTGGTGTTGGGTCACTACAAGTAAAGTTGTTGGGGACTTTCTTGTATGTGCTTTTCGGTGCATATACGTATGTGTTTCTGCAAGGTCCGTACCTAGGAGTGCAGTTGTTGGGTGTGTTCACCTTCAAGTACAGGGCACGTCTGCTTTCCCCTGTGGCTGTCCCACGTCAGAGCCCCAGCCGTCGGGTGGGAGACGTGTCCCCCCACACTGAGTCTCAGCCACCCTTCATTTGGTTGACTATTTCATTCTGGCCATTCAGTGGGACATGTGGACGCAGGTCACTGTGGCTTAAACTTGCATTTCCCGGATGGGCCAGGAGGTCGCTCACGTTTTATTTGGTGGGAAGCCCGTTTCGCGAAGGGGGCCCTGCAGTCTCCACATCCCTTTTCCATTAGGTGGCCTGTTTTCCTCCCACGTTCTGGGGAAAAGCCTTTCAGCACGTGCGTATCTAGTATCTTAGCTCACTCAGTGGCTTCACGTTTCTCTCTCTTAATGGTTTCGTTGCTACTGTGTTGTTTTACGAACAAAGGTTCTTAAATTTAGTGCAGTGAAATTGAAAACATTATTTCCCTTATGAAAAAGCTGTGCGGGTCAACTCCATTATTTTCTTCTAGAAGTTTCATGGTCTTATCTGTGGAGGTCTGCCTCAAGCTGGAATTGTTTTTTGTGTATAGTAGGAGGTAGAAGTTACTTTACTTTATTTTATTTTTTTTTTAAACAATGTGTGTATTTGTTTAAGCCACCCAGGAAAACCCAAATTATAGCCTAGCCTGAGAACTGCACCTTGCTGAAAACCGTAGAGGTCATTTGGCAAACAGCATAAAACCTCGAAGAAAAACGTGGATACCACTGAATCCCAGCACGCAGAAATAGTCACGTTTGCTTATTTCATGAAGGTGGGAGTCCTGTCTATTTTCTTTGACAATGCCCAGAACCTAGCCTGGTGCTTGGTAGATGCTTGGTTGTATTTTTTGAAAGAAATAAAGCATAAGTTATTATATAATTATCAGATAGATCTCAAATATCTTCCTCAAACTGTCACTCATCTTTGAAGTTTTATTGTTTGTGTTTTTCTTCTTCAAAAATTTCACATTGTTATATTCAAAATCTACCCTATCAAGCTCTTTACCTGTGATTTTACCTGTGGGTTTCTGCTCTCTAAAACCTTCCCTGTATTGTCTTAGTTGGACTGTCTCTCGGTTTTCAATAGGAGGTAAGATGTTTCTGTTGATTTCAAATAGTTTTGCCATGTTCAGGCTTTCTTTCAATGCTGCTAATTTGAAAATATCAGGAGCAGACATCAGACTGGATCAGTTACCACTGGGCATCTGTTGAGGTGACGGTATGGAGTTTTCCCTTTGACATACTAATGTGATGACTCTCATAAATTACTTTTCTAATGGCAGGCTATCTTTCATGTTCTTGGCGTAAACGCCTTACTATTTTTGGCCTTACTGGACATAATGTCCTACTTGGACATAATAAGTTTTGTTCTTTGAATATTTTAATATGTTGCTAGGTTCTCCTTCTTGGATGTTATTTTGGAATTTTGCTTCTGTAACTGTTTGACGGAATGCTCTTTCTTTCTTCCTTCCTTTCTTTCTTATCTTATTTTTGTTAGCTTTTCAGTGTGGTGCTGTTCTCCCCAAAATGTATTGGGAAAACTTTTATTTTTCCTGAGAACCAGAGGAGTGATTCATGATCCATTTCTGATGGTTTAAAATAACTTTTAATTTTTTATTGCATCTGTCTGCTATATTGAAGTTTTTTAAAAAACTATTTTGGTATTTTATATTTTCCTTTAAAATCATCTATTTATCAACTTTTTAAAAGCCCTAGCACAGAGCTAACCAAAAAACATATTTTGAGTTTAAAAATATATCTATATCAGTGGTTATAAAAGCTTGCTACTAAAATTTTATGTTTATATTTAACCAGCTCTAGTATTTATTCTTAAAATGTACTCTTAATTTGTGCTTGTATATTTTTAATTGATTAAACTGTTTCTTATGTTTTTAAAGATTATATTGAACTGAAAGCTCACTCTATTTTTATCTAGCCTCCTTCAATATTGATGGCATTAAGGCTATACATTTTCCTCTGAGAACAGCTTTGGATACCACCCCTAAATTCTGATTGAGGGGGTTGATTTTCATTTCAGTCAGGAGAATATGTTTCCCCAACAAGGTATGGATCAAAGTCACCGAAAGGACCTTTTCAAAGAACACAGAAGTCCCTGGAAGTCTGATGTCTTCCCTGCTCCACCCCCAAGCCCATCCCTAAGACCTTTATTTTATTTATTTAGTTTTGCAATTTTGTTTTAGCTGTATTCCTCATAAATAGTAAATTGTTAGACTTATAGTTTTTTTACCCTCTCAGAGTGGCTTATGGAGATTTTAACCTCATTGTATATTTTATCAATTAGCTCACCTGTCGTCATCTCCATCCTGTTTTATCTTATGCTTCTGTACGTTATATTTCCTTGTTGTTTTTTTTTATATCTTTTTTTTTTTGCCATGGGCCTACTTCTGCACCTCTTTTACTCCAAGGTGGAAATTGTTGGTCTACCACGGTGTTATGTGGGATCTGACGCTGGTCACCCAGACACACTGCAGGTTCTTAAATGATGGTGCTGGCTGATGTGTGCAAGACAGGAAAGGGGTCCCCACACTCAGAGTGGGTGTCAAATGGGATGGCTGCTCTTCCTGGATGGACAGGCTATGTTGTACCCACACGGCCTCCCAGCAGCTGGCTGGGCTTCTCAAGTGATGGTGGTGTGCAGACTGTCTGTGTAGGCCTCTTTGCTGGTCTGAGAGGGGCATTAGCCTGCAGGATGTTTGTTAGGGAGAGGTCTCGAAATTAGCACCCGGACAAAGGAAGAGAAGGATGCAGAACTGAGTAGAGGCAGAATAGAGTGGCTATGCAGCCCCTCCAAAGGCCTTAGCCAACACCATTAAGATCTTCCGAGCTGGAATGCGCTTTCAGAATTATCCCGAGATAGGGCAAGGGAACTGAGCCTTTGTCGCTCTGTGTTGGTCAGCTGTTGGCTGTGAACCACCCCCTCTGGAAAGAAGTATGATCTTAGGGGAGGAATTTTCTTCAGCCACAGCAGTCCTCTAAGGGCTGCTGGCTGAGGCATTCTGGTCGAATTCCAGCACCTGCAGAGGGGGGCAGGGTCCTTTGTTCCTGGTGGGGAATCTGGGTGGTACATACACCGCAGTGTCCACCACAGCCCACCAGTGCCGGTCACTGGGCCAAATCCTGGGTATGGATTGTCCTGTTTAATTCCCACAGATGCCCCGTGAAGCAGGCACTGGCAGTGTTCCCATTGTGTGGAGGGGTAAGAGAGGTGTCAGGGGATTGGAGGTCTCTCCCTGTTCGCTGAGCAGCAGAATTGGCACTTGCACCCAGTCTAACTGAGATATTCTGCCTCCGTTGATTTTCAAGGTACAAACGCTACTCTCAATTTTCCCAGCAGTTACTTTCAAGTATCAAAAAAAAAAAATTCCTGGGACCTAGACTTCTTCAGTGACTCTCTGGTTCTGCCTTTGTGTTGCTGTTTACACATGAATGACCAGCTGACAGGTACAGAGTTTTGGGGTTGCAACCTTTTTCCATTAAGAGACAGGTGCTGGTGGAAAAGGAAAGAGATTTATTCAGGTGCCAGTGACCCAAGATGATGGCAGACTCCTGTCCCAAAGACCATCTTAACATCTCAGTGCAGGCAGGGGTTTTGTAGGGAGGGAGAGGGAGAGCAGAACAAAGGGATCCGTGGGGGAGGGGCTGTGCAAGCAGTGCGTTGCTGGTCCCAGTATTGATCTTCGATGTGAGCATACTGGAACCAGCCAGTGTCAGCCAGATTCCTGCAGCTCGGGGATCTGTGTCAGCCAGAGTCTTGTGGTCAAGGCCGTTTCTTGTACCAATGGGAACTGCTGGTGCCTACAGCATGCTCACAAGGAAGCTGTTAGTATATGAGTTTTAAAAATATGTTTCTTAGTGCACTGCATTCTACTTTATGGTTGGTCAGAGTAGGAGAAAGTGTTTATTCCCTGTTACAGTTTAGTGCACTGGGCCAAAGGGTCCTTAGACCCCAGTCCTTTCATCTTCCATTGGACATGACCTTTCCGTTGCTGCTCGTGTGCTTCTAGGAGTCTGTCTCCACCCTGGCGCCTCAAAAATGCCATCGCATTACTTCAAGGTGTTCACTTTCTTTCTGTTTTCTCTCCACTTGGGGAGATCACTCCTTTATTGTTGCATTCATTCATTTCTCAAAACCTGTTGGTGTTCAGTCCCTGCCAGACACAATGCTGGGTGATGGGTACACAGAGATAATCCAGGCACAGCAGCCCACAGGGTTGAGGGGGGACGAGAAAATAAAACACAGTGTGTGCTGGGAGACAGACCTAGCAAAGACTCCTGAGTCTGGGTAGGAGGCCTTAGGGAAGGGAAGCCTTCTTGTAGAAGGTGAACTCTGATTTGGGGTTTGAAGTATGTGTAGGAGTTTGTCACATGACAGACTGAAGCACTTAGTGACTCCCAGTCTCCCCAGATGGCTTCTTCTCTCAGTCACGGGGGCTTGACAGAGTTCCCCATGGCAAGCCCCAGCTAGTGCTTAACTCCACAGCTAGGGCCTCTCTAGATGCTTTCCCTCTGTTCACTCATTCGTTCTTATTTTTCAGAGGAGAAACTGAGGCCCAGAGAGGCTATATAGCTCGCCCAAAGTCACACAGCCAGGAAGTGGCAGAGGCACAGTTTGGTCCCCAGAGGGAAAGGCAGAGCCGGAGGCTCAGAGGTCGACCCGGCCTGTGTTGGGAAATAGGGACGGGCCTCCCTTCCCTCTCTCCCCAACCCCTGCCCTGTCCACCCTCTTTGCACCCTCTGCCCAGGCTCTGTGTCAGCAGCACGTAGGGACTGTGTGCTGTTGAGATGAACAATGTGTGAGCCCTTCCCACATTTGATACAACAGTAGGGAAAACCTCACTGAAGACTATTGCAACAGGGGAGAGCGACTGGGCCCAGCGCCAAATGAATAGACCAAGACAAGCGGGGATTTACGGCCAGAGTGGGCAGTCAGTGGGAGGAAAATTACTAAGAGGAGAAATCAAGGGAAGGGAATTTGTGCTCAACTGACCCAACAGGATTCTTACTCTAGGCAGACTGAGGACTTAAGACATCAAAGATGGGCGATGTGGGACTTGTTCAGATATCAAGGGTGGGGGGGGTCTTGCTAAACAGATTGAGTAGCATTCATGGGCCTGACTGTGGTCTGTTCAAGGACAGAGAGTCTCTGCCACTAGTTGCTGTCACGTGACCCGGGGTTCATCCAGGACTGTGTGAGAACCAGGACACTGCCCACCATAGCGCTAAGCGAGTGGGCCTGATGCCCGGCCATAACCTCCGCTCCCTTCTCTTGGGCGCACTGCCCCTCCCACAGCCTGAAGCTCTCTCTGACCTCTGCTGTGCACCCTCAACCCCCTTGCTTCCTGCAGGCTGGCAGTGCCCACCCCCCCTGCCGCCCTGGCCCTGTCACCATGACGATCTGCACTCTGCCAATAAAATACACTGCACAAGCTGCTTTTTATTAGAAAATGTACGATTTCCCAGCCCCTGCATGCCATGTTGCCTTGGCAGCAGCTGGAGGCATTCCTCCATAACGCCCCCTCCTCTCCCCACCCCACCAGCCTCGTGTCCTCATGGACAGGGCAACACCTGGTCTTTGAAGGAAGGTTGCCGGGTTTGTGGGGAAAGAAGGCAAGAATGGTTCAGGCCTGGGGTGTTTTCGGTTGTGGGCTCTTAGAAGACAAGGGGACAGGGTTTTGTCTGTTTCGAGTGAGGGTTTTGGGGAGAATGATGGCGCTCTGGGCCCAGAGCCAGGTTTGGCTCTGTAGAGACCCTCAGTTCAACCCCCCAACAGCCCTCCAAGGCAGGCATTCACCTTAGCCCCATTTTACAGGTGCACACGCTGAGCTTCTGAGATGGTCAGTAACTTACCCAGGTGGACGGAGCGGAGAAGTGGCAGAGACAGGGCGTGTTCTGTTCATCTGACCCTGTGGCCCCAGCTCTACCGAGTGTCACCCTACCGAGGGTGGCATGCCCCCGCCATCTCCTCCCCCTGTCCCCGATTCCTCAGCAGCTCAGGCTTGAGTCTGAACTTCCTCTCTTGAGGCCAACGGCATGTCTTTCCCCTGGGGCCTTGCCTCCTGCGGTCTCCCCACCTCGCTCCCAAAAGCCTGACCTTCACAAGGAGGCGGGTCCCCATCCTGCAAATATTATGTGTGTGAATAATATCTAAATAAAGCTGTCATTTTACAAAAGACCTGCAAAGACCGATAACCATGCATTACAGTCAGCACCCCTGTCCCGTTTCCTTGAGGTGTGTCCCTGCACTGGTTGTCAGCTAGTGGGGTCTGGACTAGCCTCTGCCTGGCTGAGGCAGGGGAGGCCGTGAGCGGAGGAAACTCACCCAGCCTGGGCCCCAGGCCTGCAGTGAAACAGGATTGGGCTGCCCAGCCCAGCAGGCTTCCACCCACACGTCCAGAAGAGTCTCAGTGCAGTTCTGGCACTCGGCTCAGCCGGACCACGGACAGGGCTCCTTGATATCTCTGATCCTCCACTGTAGGCGGAAGGGCTGAGCTCAGGGAAAGGGACAATGTCCATGCAAGTGTCAGATGGTTGCGGCCACTGGTGTCAGTGCCACAAATCCAACATTTGCTGTTAGGTTCACCGGTAAATGCCAAGCACCCAGAATAATGCCAAGCATCCAGAATAATGCCAAGCATGTAGGTGCTCACTTGGTATCTGTGGAATGAGAACTCAGTTATGAGGTGGCAGTGACGTCAGTAGGAGTGAGCCTCCCGGGAAGTGTCCATCTGCAGGAATGCCCTCTCGCCCTCCTGCGGTGCCATAGTCCTGGCCCTCTCTCCACATTCCGGGGTCCTAGTACCCCAAATGGGCCGTGACCCCAGACGTGATCTGCACCTCTATGAGAAGGGCGGTCACTTCTCAGGGGAAATCTGTATGAAGCCTCTGTCCAGGTGCATGACACCCTTCCCCCCTTCCACATCTCTCTGCTTCCATTATTTCTTTGTGGTAGGAGCACAATAATTAGTCCCTGCCCATTTTTCTTTACAGTCGTGCTTCGGCCAGATGTTGTGATCCCCTCATCCCACCCCCACCCCGTCCAGGGCTGGCAGACCCTTGAGGGCAGAGCCCTGGCTGTGCCATCTCTGTGGGCACAAGGCCCACCCACCTGGACCGGGTGCATGTTCAGTGTGTATGGGTTAAATGGGCCCGTAGTCCCCCTCTGGGCATCTTTCTCACTCAGCTGTAGAACTAACTCCCCCGGAAAAAGGCCAGAGCCTGAAGTCTGGTGAATGTGGCTCAGATTCCTCCAGCCATGTGCATGAGTGAGTGTGTGAGTATGTGTATGTGAATGTGTGTGTGTTGTGAGTGTGTATTTGTGTGTGAGTGACTGAGTGTGTGCGTCGGCCGGATGTGTGTGTGTGTGGGGGGGTATATCCTCGGGGGACCTGTGCAGAGGGTGAGCACAGTGTGAGGCTGTTGGGTGGGGCTGCTTGGAGAGAGGGCCGGGCAGAGGGGCAGGTGGGGCTTCTTCATCTCAGCGGCTGCTTTGGGGGAGTCCTGGCAGCTTCATCGGGCTTGTGACACACAGCTCTGTCCACCAGGTCAGAAGATCACTTTTTGTCTGAGAAGATGACCATCAGAGGGGGGACCCCAAAAACACCCTGGAATTCATTTATTTAAAAATGTGTATTTAATCTTACATCTTTAAACTTTAGTTACCTTCAGGTACTCTCCATTTGATGCCATACACCTATCGAGATATTTTCCCACTGCTCAGAACGATTCTTGAGTGCGTCGATTTTGGCGCCTTTTAGTGCTTCTGGTGTTTTTTGTTTTGCCTCTTCCACATCAGCAAAATGTTTCCCTTTGAGGACTTTTTTTTCATCCGGGGAAACAAAAAAAAGTCACATGGGGTGACATGGGGAGAAGAGGGAGGGTGGGACACAGGGGTCATGCCATTTTTTATCAAAAACTGCCAAGCACACAGAGCAGTGTGGGCAGGTGCACTCGTAAATCACCTGCCATGAAATGGACCAATGTGTTGAGTCTTTAAAAAAAAAAATTCACCGGAACTGAACACAGCCTCTCACAACAACACCAGCTGGCACGCTGATCCAGATGGGTTCCTAGAACACTCACCTAGCAGGGGAAGCCTGTCTTAGAAGGGGCCTGCCCTCCAGAAGGTAATTCTGGATTTTTTGAGGGGTCCCGCCCTTGAATGTACAAAAGTAGGAATTGAGATGTTTGTCTTGTTCCCCTGGAGTCAATAAGGAGGCTGTAAGCCGCAGCCAGAACACAGTCCACACTTTGGGCATAAACTGCCCTGGGCTGCAGACTCCCCTCTGCTGATATGCAGCGTGTGCCTGGCGCCCACAAGACGTGTTCCTGCTCTGACCTGCAGTTCTCATCGAGGGAAGAGGGGATCATCCTCATCACCTCTTGTCTAGTTCTGGGATGAGAAAGAGGGAATGGGTGGATTTGTTCTGATGTCCAGCCCAGTGCTGGGCACACAGTAGGCATTTAATAAACACTATTTGTATACTTTTTCCTCTTTTCATCAAGTAGAACATTTGGCTGTACATCTTTACATTGTTTTAATGACTGTCATCAGAGCCGGTAATACAACTCCAGGATTTGTTGGCCCTTATATAATCATAGGTAGGCTAAGCCAAAAAATAATTGAAAAAAAAAAGGAGCCAAGATTTCCTCAGGAGCTCCTATAAAGGAAATCGAGGGGACGCGATGTGGCCTCAGTAGTAACAGCAACCAGCAAATACTTAATTTAGAGCAATGCTTTCCCGGTCTTTGTCTCAGACAATTAACTGAATGAAAAAAAATCGCTGTCTGCCCTCAGAAAGGGAACATAATATGCAATTAAAAGCAAGGGCTTGTGTTGGAGGGGACCTGTCACATGAAATTATAGGAGGAAGCAGCCTGTGGATGTTATGGTTTCCCGTACTGAGGAATCAGGGTAATTAGGAGACCGCAAACACCGAGGGCCAGGGCCAGCTGGGACAGATGTCACATAGAGAAAACGGGGCCCATCGGCTGTGGGGAATGACGGGGTGAATCATGGGGGCTGCAGTGGTGGAGAAGAACTGCAGGCAGCATGACCCGGGTTCACATTCGGACCCCTCTGGGTCGGCTCTGGGTTCTCTTTCCCTTCCCAGCTTTGGCTGCCTTCTCTTCTGTGTCAAGTGCCAGGTCACGCTCTGTCCCTGGGGCCCATTCACAGTGAGGGCGCTGGAAAGCCGTGAACCAGAGGCCAGCAGCAGCACTGGTTACTGAGTCCCAGGCACTTTTGAAAAGTGCTTTCATTCAATCCTCGCCACGACCCTCTATGACTCACCTTGTCATCCCCACTTTGTAGATGAGGAAACCGAGTCAGGGAGGTAAATAAATGGTCCAATACTCTGGATCTAAGAGCTACTGTAACACGTACAAAGATTATTCCTTGAGTCTTTATTGAATACCTGCTGTTTGCTTCATACTGTGCCCTGCTCTTGAGGATAGATTAAAATCATGAATGAAACAGACTAACTCTCCATCCCTGTGGATTTGATCATCTCAGCCAGAGACAGAAACAAGCACACCAGTGATTTCAGAAGAGTGCACCAAATTCTGCAATGGGGTGTGAGGGAAGCTTGCAGACTCGGGGTCCCGGCCTCGCCTGCCCCCTGCCTCCCCATCACGGCTCTTGGTTTCTTCTGCCCTCTCGAGTCACTCCCCTTTCCCCTCGCTCCTTTTCAGTAGCTCTGCCTCCTTCCTCTCCTTTCACGGCTCCTCCCAAGTGTGTGGTAGAGCACAGGACTGGGGCTGTGATATTGGGGGTTCAGTCCTCGTTCTTTACCTCTCTGGGCCTCGAATTCCTCTTTTGTGAAATGAGAAGATGAATCTGCTCTGATTTCCAGGTGGGATTGCTAGGACGATCAAATGCCCTAGTGGACATAAAAGCAGTTGACCAAATGGCAAGAGATATGCAAATGTGAAATGAGAAGTAGAACCTACCATATAATCCAGCAATCCCACTATTGGGTATTTACCCAAAAGAATCAGAATCGGGATCCTGGAGAGACAGGAGCCATCCCCTGTGTCTCACAGCGTGGTTCACGGTGGCCAAGACGTGGAAACGGCCCACGTGGCCATCAACAGGTGCACAGGTAAAGGGCGTGTGGTCTGCCCGCACCCTGGAATATTAGCCAGCCTTGAAAAAGAAGGCGGTTCTGCAGTATGTGACAACGTGGGTGAAGCTTTTGGACATTATGCTAAACAAAATGTGCCAGCCACGGCAGGACAAATGCTGCCCCCAAAACACCTTATATGAAGTATCTGTAATGGTGAGACTCAAAGAACCAAAGAGCTGAATGGTGGTCGCCAGGGTCGGGGGAGCAGAGACGGAGAGTCACGGATCGGCGAGCAGGTCGTTTCGGTTACACAGGATTACCTGCAGCCAATAGGACTGCGCTTACTGCACACTGAAATGCTGTTAGTTCACGTTGAGTGTTCTTACCACAATAAAATAAAATTTAATAGCAAACAAGCGTGTCTAGTGGGCCAACACCGAAACCCCAAACCATAACAACCCCTCTAGAAAACCCCAGAGGGGTCGGGACCAACCTCACTGGCATCTGCACAGGCACGTCTGCAAAAACAACGATTTTTCCCAGATCAGGTGCCTTGAGGCTCGGTGGTTCCCTCCCTCCTCACCAGTTGTGCGCATCTGGTCTTCCAGGCCCGAAACTCTTCCGTTGCTCTCTCCCCGACAGGAAACTCCCCACGGTAATGGGACCGTGCTGGGTGTGCCCGGGCGCAGTGGATCAGCCACAGGAGGACCTGAGGACTGTGCGGAAGGACTTAGTTGAATGCACAGCTGTGAATTGCCAGCATCCTGTTTGGAACAGGGTCATTATACTCCGCATAAAATAAAGTGCTGCTGATTGTAATGTAGGCCGTCAACTGAGCTCCGGTGTTTTGAGACAAGAGATCAGACACGTTGAATGGACGCACAGATTTAACATATTCTGACTTCAGAGATATAGTGATGTGAGGAGAAAGAAGTGTTTCTCTTAGAATTGGAGAGTTAGGATAATCACAGCGGGCATGGGAATTTGAACGGGTGAAGTTAAATAGAGGGACAATGTATTTGGCATGCGAGGCAAGGTCCAGGCAGGTTAAAACACACTGATTGACAGGTGGTCCGGGAGGGCTGAACAGGAGAGGGGCCTGGGCAGTGTTCTGAGTCACACCCTTGCCCTCAAAGCTCTCACAGTCAGTAAAGGAGACTGATTCCTGAGCTGGAGAACCCGCTCCACTGTGGTGAGCTCTAGGGTACGGTGTGCAGAGAGTGCTAGGTGAGCACAGGTGAGCACTTACCTGGCCTGGGGTTGGAGGGGTCAGAGGGGAACTCCTAAGGGAAGCAGTACCTCTGGCGAGTATTCCGGGGTAGGGAGTGGGCCGGGTGAGGCTGAGCAGGGAAGGGGACTGATGCAGGCAGAGGCCTACAGGTAGTAGGTGTGGCTGTTTCCAGGAAGGACCCAGCAGAGGGCTGCAGTGCCCAGCCCGTGAGAGGGCATTTGATGCCCGATGGGGAACTAGGCCTTACTTACCCTGAGGGCAGTTAGCGTGGTGGGGAGGAGGTCCGAGGGGCGGCTCATCGCCCTGGCAGCCGGGGTGCGAGCAGTGGGTGTCCAGCAGCTGGTCCTCCAGTGTGGCCTGGGGACAGCCAGAGCACTCAGGGCTTGGCCGGGCAGGTAGAAAACACTTAACGAATGTCACTCCTGATGTTTTACTATACAGTCTTTTTTTTTGCATCCTCACTTGAAGATATGTTTATTGACTTTTGGGGGAAGGAAGGGAGGAGAAAAGAAAGAGGAGAGAAGAGGAGAGGACAGGAGTGGAGAGATGGGGAGGGGAGGGGAAGGGAGAGGAGAGAGAAATGCTGATGTGAGAGAGGGACATTGATCTGTTGGCTCCCTCCTGTGCCCCACCTGGGCATCGAACCCCCAACCCGGGTATGTTCCCTGACCCAGGATCAAACCCTCAGCCCTTTGGTGTATAGGACGACACTCTAGTCAGCTGAGCCACCCGACCAGGGCTATAATTCTTAACATGCTAAGACTTGTGAGTGCTACTATTTAGCCTGCGTTAGCCACTTAAGGTACATCTGGCTGTGGCATCTGCCCCACGGCCCCACGTGTGAGGAGTTTCATTACTGCCCCAGTGATTTTGACAAGTGCATGGAGGCCCAGAGCTGTCCCCCCAAATCCATTCACTCTACAGGTAGCTGACATTTCGGAGCCCGAGTCTGATGCTGGAGGCCCTGCGTGCTGGCCTCGCGTGGGTCCCGTGCTCTTGCACTCACATTAAGAGGAGCCTTTCTGGTGGGAGAGGACTGCGCCAGGGAGGGTCTCCCTGGGAAGAGGGCATCTGCTGACCCACAGGGCTCTCGGTCTCAAAGAGAGATCCAGAGCCCCGGCCAGCAGCAACTTCGGGAGGTCTCCCTCCTCGCTTGTTTTCCTGTGCTTGCCTTCATCTCATTCCCTGCTCTCTAAAACCATTCCTGCACACAGAGCACCTCCTCCCAGGGGCGGGCTCCCCAGTTACTGTGCCTTTCTGCCTCTGATCTCCTCCAGGAGCCCTGAGGTCATGTGAGGGGAGTGGCCTATGTCTCTGAGCACACCCTGCCCGCGCAGTTCCAAACGCATTTGGGGCTTTCACTCACTCCAGTCCTGGAACAGCCTTGGGGAAGGATGTGCTAATGGGTATCCAAGCTACAGATGGGGGGCTGGAGGCCTGGAGAGGTGGAGGAGAGCGCCCAAGGACATTTAGTGAGGGTCAGGAGGGGACAGTGCAAAGACAGTCTGATTTGGGGGCCCACTGTTAAGCTATAGTCTTGGGCCTTCCTTGGTGGGTGTTCTCCATTTGGGGAGGAACCTCAGATACTTGGACGCAGAGGGGATGCTGGCAGCCCAGACCAGGCAAGTCCAGGGCTTGGGTCGTGCCCTTTGTTGAAGGCAGGATGCAAGATAAGCGAGGAGGCTCAGCCCAGGGAGCAGGTGGGGCTCGGCAGGAGCTGGCAGCAGGGGGCAGATTTGGGATTAAATGCTCCTGGAAGACCTGCCGCCCTTTCCTCCAGGGCTTGACTCTGGCTTTGTACCTACCTTTGTACCTACAGTGTGCAGAATGATCCCTTAAATGTCAGTCACCACCCCGCCCCACCCCCACTGCCCTGGCTCTCAAGACCGGAGTGCAGGTCAGTGTCACCAAAGGGCAGTGGCATAATGAGTTTGCTGTGTGCAGAGGGAGATGGAAGAACCGCCAGGCCTCCTGGGCTGGTATTTACTCCGGAATCACTGACTCTGCACGTTGGAGGCCCTGCGTGCAGAGTATTCAGCCTTTGCGTCTCCAGTCTTAAAGGGGTAGGGCCTTGTTTTCTTCACTGGGGGGTGGCCTTGGTTTTTGCACACAGACTAGTGCCACCCGCCGAATCTCCGGAAACAGTTCTTCCTGCTTTAAAGCAAGGCAAGCTCTCAGAGAGGGCCTAGGCTGTGACGAATCCTGCTCTTTGTGGGGGCCTGTGTGTTTAAGGTACCCATAAACAAACTTGTTTTTCACCAGCCATTTCCAGCTCATCACTGAAGACCCCGCACAGGCGTCTCCCACTCCAGGAAGTCTTCTCTGATTGCCCAGGCTAGTTTGGTGCATCCCTCCTGCACTTCCTTGCGCCTGCCTGCCTGTACTTCCTGCCTTCACTGTACTTTGTTGAAGCCTTTGGCTCACACATCTGCCTCCTGCGCTGGGCTGCAGGCCTGAATTCTCCAACCCTGGGAGGTAGGGAGGGTGTTTGTCCCATTTAGAGTGAGAAGTTTTCTGAGGGATTAAGTCACTTACCCAGGTTAAGCACCTGCTGTGGAATTCAGTGTCATTTCCCGCAGGTCACACTGCAATTCCACACAGTGGCCAAAGGCTCTGCAGGCACCAGAGGGCTCAGGACATGACAAGAGCCCAGAGAAATGACCCATCAGCAGATGCACAAGGGGCCTGCTGAGTGTCCTGGTCATTCAGTGCCTGCCCTCAAGGAGAGTTGGACTGAGGACAGGGGAGTGGGGAGATACGGCCCGGTTGGGAGGTGCCAGTCAGCACAAGTCTCTGTGGCTGGAGCTTTGTGACGGCTGCTGGGAGCCATCAGGATGGCCTCTGGGAAATGAGGGGCCGCAGTGAGACGCTACAGAGCAGGAAGGGCATGGAGACCTGCAGCAGCAAATGGTTTGAGGGCTTGAACTTGGGAGCTTGAATCTCTGCTTAGCAAATTGCTGGCTTCGTAATCTTGGAGAATTTACACGATCTCTTTGTGCCTCAGTTTCCTGGCCTATAGAATGGAGACGGTGACTCTGATCTTGTTGGGCAGTGAAAAGCACTCCGCACAGCATTTGGGATGTCGTTGAGTGTTCCAGAAACTCCGTCTCTTATTATTAGCACAGTTGTTATTGGCAGCTTTGCCAGTAAGAAGGGCATTCCCGGCAGGGCACTGCTCCTCTGCGTCTGGCCTGGCTTGGGGTGGGTGGTTCTCAACCTTGCCAACTGTGTAACCGGATCCCCCATTGCTCTGCTGCTAATTCAGCCAAACGCCTTCGCTCTCCTTTGAGTCACTGTGTCTGTCTGAGGCCAGAGAGAAACACAGGGCTCAGAGGGCTCAGACAGCCTGCCAGAGTGGACAGCCTAGTGGTTGGCAAAGAGATGCCCCTCCTAGCTGTGGCCCACTGGGGCCCTGGGGACTTGCTGCTTCAGCCAGGCATCAGAGAGCTTTACAGGACACCCTTTAGTGTGCCTTTTCCTTCTTTGGGTCAGATTTCTGCAAGATACACCCATTCATTCATTCACTCACTCACTCATTCCCCCATCCATCCATCCATCCATCCATCCATCCATCCATCATGCAGTAAGGGCCTGCTATTGCTTAAACATGGTGCTGGAAAGTTGCACATTCTGATTCTCAGGTATGTCTGGGAGGGGCAGAGTTCCCGGGAGCCGTGCTGTTCCGATGGAGCACAGTGACCTGCGAGCATGTTTCGTTGTGACAAGTTATCTGAGGAAAAGATATTAGCCGAAGGCATAAGATGACCCCACAGCGCAAGGTCTGCCAGAAGCAGTGTGAGACCCAGAGCGTGCTCCTTCCCCCAGCTCATCTCAGGGATGCATCTGGTTTGTTTGCTTTTATCTTTGAGTTTTGGCTGACGGGCACCAGGAGTTTAAGAAAAATGTGTGGGGAAATTGTTTTTCACTTGAAAAAAATCCATGCAGTAGCTTAATTTGTCATGCAGACCAGGACTAAGATCACCCTTGTTCTTTTTTTTTTCAGACTCTGAGATCTTCAGCTCAGGGGCTATATCTCTTTTTTCCAGATCTTGCCACCAGGCTTGATAAGTGTTGAGCAAATGAGTGACTGGATGAACATGTAAATGAATGAATGAGAGGCATACCTTAGTTCAGTTTTTTATAGGCTGGTGTGTTTCTGGAGCTGAAGAACTTCTCTCTGGGGTAAACAAAGGATCTCGTGATTTCACCGAAGAAGGAAAAACTACTAATACAGGAAATAATTGTGATTGATACGCAGGAGAAACAATTGTATTCAGCTGCTTTTGAACAAGCACTAGTTGATGAGTGGGAGAAGGTGGCAGGCTTTGTGTGAAGCGGCCTCAGGCTCAGAGTTCTCTGTATGTACCCACCTGGGTTTCTTACACTTGTGCCTTCAGTGTAATCTCTTTCTTTCATCCCCACAAATATCCTCCCCTTGGCTCATTTCTACTCATCCTTTAAGATGTGCAGCTCAGAAAGAAAAGGAAAAAAAAACTTCCAAATTCTTTTTAAAAATGCAATCATAGCAATGATGCCAAAACACAATGAAGACAGTACAAGTAGAAATAGAAAACTACAGTCCACTTTCACTTATGAATATGAAGGCAAGTATCTTTAGTAAAATATTAGCCCAGTTCGGCAATACATTTAAAAACTATTGCACAATAAAATGGGATTTGTTTGGGATGTAACTTTTTTGTCTCAGTAAATTGATCTAAGGAGAGCAAGCACATGATCATGTTGGTAGATGCTTAAAAGACATTTGGAAAATTCAACATATATTACTTGAAAGTTTTCTTAGTAAAATTAGAATTGATGTATACTTTTTACCTGGGGAGATAGCTTATTTTAATTCAAAAGCCAGCACTGTACCTACTGAGCAAACACTGGAAGCATTCAGAGTAAAGAACTATCAATGCTATTATTTAACATTGCACTAGAGATACTAGCCAATGTTATTCTACAAGAGAAAAGAATTGGAAGTAAGAAAAATAGAAAGAGGAGGTAAAATTGTCACTGTTTTCTGATAATGTGACTAATGCCTGGAACACTTGAAAAAATCAAATCAAATATACCAAGAGATTCATTAAGGTGGCAACACAAAAAGTAATATACAGAAATGGATATACACATTAAAATGAAACCATATACCTGTTTACCATAGTAACAAAAAAGATAAAATTCCTAAGGAGAGTTTTAATAAGAAATGTGCAAGAGTTATAGGAAAAGAACTTTAAGCTACTCTGAAGGTAATTAACAAAAATTCAGAACAAATGGGAGGGTTTGGTGTGCTCTTGAATTAAAAAGGCTTTAACATAAAGATACTGATTCTGTCTATATTTATCTCTAAAATTAATCCCAAGGTAAACAAGCTGGTACTTGTTTAACTAGACAGATGGATTCAGACATTGAATGCTTAATTTGTTCCAGATTCTATTTACATTCTTTACCAGTATTTCCTTAAGTAATCCATTGACAAACCCTGAGTCATGCACTATTATTATCATCATGTCTGTGTTACAGCCGAGGAAGCCGAGGCACATCCAGGTTGAGTAACTTGCTCAAGGTCACACACAGCTGGCAAGTGGCAGAGCCACCCTGGAAACCCATGGCGTTCACCTCTAGCACCTTTCGCCATGCAACCCCAGTGCTGCGTTGTGAAGTGACAGGAAACGGATATTGTGATAGGAAAGACGTGAACAGATATCCAACTCATTGTCTTTTTTATGGGTAAATGTAGGAAAAAATGACTGCCTCATGGGATTATTGTAAGCGTTAAATGATTTCACATGTGCAGTGCGCCCAGTTTAGTGCAGAGTGGCCGCCCAGTAAATGTCAGCCCCTGTGCACCAAGCATGGGGCCCAACGGAGAGCAGCTCTCACATTCGCCCATTAAAGTGCTCCCTGTGCTTTATCGCGCTCCTGCTCTGTGTGGTCTTTGTGTTTGCTGCGAATGTAAAAACGAATAAATATTAAATGAATGAATACAGAACAGAAACGAAAAGCAAAAAATAAGACAGAGTCAGTAGCAGGACTGCTAGAATAGCCTTCCCCACCCTCCTGTTGACATTCTCTTCATCATGTCGATATTGACATTGTCATCAGTTGGTCTTTTTTATCACCAGGTAAAGGTGGAGAACGGGAAATAGTCACTTCCCAGCTCTGTGATCTTCACCATGTTACTAGCCCAACTCTTAGTTTCCTTGTCTATAAAGTAAGGAGGATAGTAATAGTACCTACTGCCCAATGGAATAATCCATACCCTCAAAAGTGGCTAGGCTAGTTATCAGTGTTCACTATTATATGGTTATTTGGTGTTATTGTGGTAGTATTGTAATGAGTTCATGCAGACCCTGTATGCTATCCATCCATCTGTCTACCCACCCACCCACCTACCCATCCATTTACTGGATCCATTAATAAAATATTAGGTACCTACTTTGTAGCAGGCCCATGGTAGGTCCTAGACACACAATGATACGACAAACACACCTGTGTCTTCCCTCTGGAGTTTATAGTGAAGTAGAGTGACAGTCCCTCCAGCCTGCACTCTCACCACTTTATTTCCAGAACCCTCTCAGAGGATAAACACAGTTGGCTTCCCATTGGGATGAAAGGGGACTTTTTCATAGTGAAAAGGCAGATTCAATAGGGAAGCCCTAGGGAATCCATTGTAGCTACCTAATGTGAAATGCTCAGCCCAGACAGAGAAGTTATCTGTTATGTAAATGTGTTGCCGACACTTAGAGACCTACCCTGGGATTTTTTTCCCTTTTCCTTTTAAAGTAATTTCCTCCTTAAATGTTTTCCAATTATATCTGCTCGGTATTGCCTTTCACAATGTTCGCCACATCCTGTGTCATAATCTGTATTCTACCTGCCCTGAAATGTTTTAATTCAATTTTTGCATTCTGTCCAATATGATGAATTAGAGCCAGGGAATCATTGACTAAGTGTCAGGAAAGATGGATCGAGGAGTTGAAACTAATGGCATTTGGGGACAGTATTTTTTCCGCAAATATCAGAGTCCCAAATGAAGAAGTAAGTTATGTTGCAGCCAAGCGCAGTGCAGAAACTTCAACAACACATGCGGACTTTTGGAAAGAAGAGAGTGAATTGCGTCTGCGTTTGGGTTCTTGGAGAGATTCCAGTTTTAAATAGAAGACCAGCTAGGGATGAAGGAGAACAGCACTGGACTGGGACTGATTCAGCAGCCCCTGGCACTGACACTGAACAGGTGGAAAGAAGGAAGACGGGCGGACGCATTTGGAGTCAGTGGTTGCTGGCAAGAGGTGGAGGTTGAAATGGTTAGACTTGGAACTTGGGGAGTCAGTGGTTGCTGGCAAGAGGTGGAGGTTGAAATGGTTAGACTTGGAACTTGGTTCGGAAAGAGCAAGAGCGAATGATGTGGACATGCTGGAGCCAGGCGCTGGGGGTGCTGTGGCCGGCCCTGGGCTCAGTCTGCGGGCTGAAAGAGGACATCTCAGGGAGATGGTGGCAGTGTGCGATGGAATCTGAAGGTCACTCTGGGTGAGCACCTTTGGAGATGTGGCTTTTTAGGATTGACTTGCACTGATGAAGCCTCCTTGACATGCTGTGTTACAAGGACTCTGGGATCTTTTTTTTTTTCTTTAATGTGAATATATAGAGCTATCAAAACCACATCCTACACACACACACACACACACATTCCCTGGATCAGTAACATTTTCCAAAGTGTGTTCTAAAGGGCATTAATCAATTTTGAAAATAAGGGTTTAATAGCAAGATATTTGGGGCAACATTTGCCCATCATTCGAGAGTCATACTACACAGTGGCTTCTTAAAGGCTCGGAGAAGCCCAACAACTTTTAGCCTTTCATCTAGCCTTTCCCAAACTCCTTTACCTCGTGGAACATTTTCGTGTTTTGGGGATTTTATCTAATAATACCCTTTAAATTAGTGTTCTACTTGGTACTGTTTGAGAGGTTCGAATAAGATGCTCAGCACGTCCTGTTACCCCTTAGCTCTCCTGTAAGCAGCCAGCTTTTGCTGGATGGGCTTGCTTCAGAATCCATTCCTCACGCTGGGCACCGCTTGGCTTGACTTAGTCACGACACTGGTGGGGCTCCTAGCTGGTGGGGCTCTTAGCTGCCAGGTGTTGCCCTGGCGTTGCTGTGGTTTGTGTGTTTGCAGCCTCCCCTTCCCAATTCAGGTCTCTTCATGATGGGGTTCCCTACCGCTTGCCTCTCCTTCCCTGTAGCCTCCAAACCCCACATCGACACTGTGCCCCACCTCGCTCGCACACTGCTCATTGCAAGTCTCATTGCCGTGGTCACAAGCCCCCGGCTCTTCTGGTCATTTCTCATCTCCATGCCTCTGTTCTCCTGCAGCTGTGAACCTGAAGACCACGTGCCCTTTAAGGCTGCTCGCCTTGGCACTTGCCTGGGGTCTTCTTTGTCATGCTGACCCTTCTTTACCCAGCTAATCCCATGTCCCCTTCACACCTACTTCACTTGTCCTGCCTCTGGCATCAGGGAACTCCAGTGATTGTTCTGTCCAGCAGTACTTTCTGAGCCTTGCTCAGAAGTAAGCCCTTGGTGCAGACGCCTGGCCGACCGTGTGCCTGGGCATGCTGCCATTTCTTGTTTAGGTGCCCCCTTCCTCCAACTGGCTGGAACTTCTTAGGGGTGTGGTTTTTTGCTTATTCCTTTCTGTTTCCATAAGGAGTTACATACAGATGCTCAGTAGATGTCATCCAATGACTTCGCAATGTGGGATTTTGGCAGGTCCTTCCTGCGTGATTTGCATTGGGATAAGTGGTAAGAACTAAAGGTTTGTCACAGGTAAAAAAACTCGACATTCTTAGAAAATAGCAGACGCTGTATTTAGAATCTCTGGTGGACTTGAACTACGATGTTGATGGGTCTTGTGTGCTTGCAAGTACATTTTGAGGGTTTTTAAAATTACACTTCTTTTTGCAGTATGCGATTAATACTAGTTTCTTTTGAAGTCTTAGCAATTTTATAAGTTAAAAAAATTGATGCAGAAAATCACCCAAGCCACAGCCAAAAGAGAAGACACTGTTAACATTTTAGAAGGTTTTTTGCATTTTTTCTTTGCTCAAGGTTTCATCACATAATTTAGAATTCTGCTCATTTCATTTACATAAAACATCAGTATTTTACAATGTTATTAATATTTGCTAACATAATTTTGTTAATAACATTTTCGTAGTTGCATAACGTTCCTTCTCATTTAGTATGAAAGTGTACTGTTTTCCTCAATTACATTATTATAAATAATACTAAAGGGCTATAATTCTGCCTTAGGTTTAGACACATACATGGACGGTTTAAAGGTCTAAGTGCATTTTACCTGAATTGACTTACAAAATGTCATTATCAGTGTATACTTTCTTTATCAATCATCGAGAATCCTGTTTTGCTGCCCTCTTGTCTGATTTTCTGGGTAAAAAAGGAAGTTTTTTGTTCTTTATTTTTTGAAAAAATTTTCCTCGGTTTTATTGAACTATAACTTGCATATAACATTGTATAAATTTAACATGTACAATATAATGATTTGATACATTTGTATATTGTGGAATAATTACCACAAGTTTAGATAACATACATCATCTCACATAGTTCCCAAGATTTTTTTTCTTGTGATGAGAACATTTAAGATGTGCTCTTAACAACTATCAAATATACAACACGCATTACCATCCCCGGAACTAATTTATCTTTTTTTTTCTTCTTTTTGTTTTTTTATTTAAATGAATGTTCAAGTACAGTTTTCGCCCCCTTACTCCCATTCAAGCCCTCCC
>PVIA01002981.1:0-185549 GCA_004024845.1 Tonatia bakeri | reverse complement strand
AAAAAAAAGAAATGACTTATTATATTTATGAGATGCATTCTAAGATATTTAGGGGTAAATGATTAGTACATCATCAATTTATTTACAAATGGTCCACAGCAAAGATATACGAGGGGAACCCCAAAACACCAGAATTATCTTCTGAAGGGTGGGCCCCTTTAGTACAGGCTTTGCCCACTAGGTGAGTGTTCTAGGAAGCCATCTGCATCAGTGTATCAGATGGTGTTGTGAGAGGTTGCATTTGGCTTCAGTGAATTTTTTCTGAAGAATCTTTATCCATTTCATGATGAATGATTTAAAGATGCACCTGCCTAGAAGGTGCTGAGTGCTCAGCAGTTTCTGAGCAAAACCCAGCACGCCCCTAGTGCCCCGCCCTTCCCATTCACCCAGCCGCACTCCCAGCGGCTTGTCTGTCTGTCTGTTTCCCAGATGAAAAAGTCTTCAAAGGGAAACATTTTGCAGAAGTGGAAGAGGTGAAACAAAAAACAGTAGAAGTACTAAAAGGCATCAAAATCAATGAGTTCAAAAACTGCTGAGCAGTGGGAAAAAATGTCTTGATAGATACATTGCATCAAATGGAGAGTACTTTGAAGGACAATGAAGTTTAAACGTGTAAGAATAATTATACAAGTTTTATAAATAAATTCTGGTTTTGGGGGGTTCCCCCCTCATACATATACATAAAGACAAGGGGAAACATGGCAAAAAAATTAAAATTTGTTGAGATTTTTTATAATAAAATGTTAGGGTGGAGAAATGTATTATGACAGAAAAAAGAGTTGGAAATATTTAGAAATATTAAAATGCAAGCTGAATACAGACAGAAAGGAGAAAAGAGGGAAAATTTAAAGACCAAGAGAATCAGACTAAGAGTTTTAATATCTAACTAACAACTACAGAAGAAATAAAGAAGTGGAAAATGTTCGGTCCTGGCTGGTGTAGTTTAGTGTATTGAGTACCAGCCTGGGAACCAAAGGGTCGCCAGTTCAATCCCCTGTCAGGGCACATGCCTAGGTTGTGGGTCAGGTCTCCAGTTGGAGGTATGTGAGAAGTAACTGGTCCATGTATCTCTCACACATCAATATTTTTCTCCCTCCTCTTCTCCCTAAAGATTAAAAAAATCTTTTAAAAAATAAACGAAAAAAAAATGTCCAGTAACAAAGTATCAAAGAAATAATGGGAAATTTTTCACAAAGCTGAAAAACATGTCTTCAAACTGAATGAGTCCAGTGATTACTAAGTGGGATAAATGAAAAAGAGATCGGTGGTGTTTAAGACCTTCAAGGACCATCAGAAAAGCCTACAAGCTTCTGCATAAAGCAACAGCAATAAGAACAGCATCAGTCTTACTCATGAGCAAAAATGAGTAGAATATGTCTTCTAAGTCCAAAGAAAAAATAATTTAGAGTATACAATTCTGCAGCCAGCCAAACTATCAGGTCAGGTAATAATGCAAAGCAAACGCACTCGCAGACGTGCAACTCGAACACTTACCTGTCCGCATACTCTTTCTTAGGAATTAAAGACGTGCGTCATTAAAATATTAACATCAAAACAAGAGGAAAATGTAGGATATAAGAAATAGTGAAAAAATAAAACTCAAGTTGATTATTTTAAATCAAGCCTAGAAAACAATCAGGAAGTTACAATAAGAAGGCAAAGATCCTGCATATTATTAGGGCTCGGAGTCGAGGTCACTGGTGGCTGATGAACTTGCAAGTGTAGACAGTGGGCTATATGAAGGTCAAGTTTTTCACTAAAACCACAAGGGTCTCTGGCCCAATGACTGAGTTTGATAGTAATCCTTGCTACAATTGTAATTTGAACGAATGTGAGCTCTAAGGAGAGAAAATGATGTTTTGCTTTTCTCCATATTTCTTTTTCTACTTGGGCCTCTCAGGCATTACTTGCCTTTCTGTTTTCAGACCACCTTGATGAAGCCTGCTATGAGGTCCTAGAAAGGGGCTCACGAAGTGGGTCTGATGTGGTGGATGCTGGCCCAGGAAGTTCTGTGCATGCGTGGCACCATCTCCTGAGAACACCCACAGGAAGTCCTATTGGATCTCTACTTCTACAAGGATCCTGAAGAAATTGAGAAGGAAGAGCAGGCCACTGCTGAAAAGGCTGTGACCAAGGAGGCATTTCAGAGTGAACAGACCATTCCGGCTCCTGTGTTCACTGCTGCTCAGCCTGAGGTCGCTGACTGGTCTGAAGGCACAGATGCCTTCTGTGCCTGTTCAGCAGTTCCCTACTAAAGCCTGGGGCGCTCAGCCTGCCACTGGAGACGAGTCTGCAGCCCCCACTGCGCAGGCCACTGAATGGGTAGGAACAACCACTGGGTGGTCTTAAGATGTTCTTCCACAAACTCAACAGAATGAATATAAGGGTGACAGAAAACGAAGAGTTTCTAAAGGAAAAAAAGTCAAAGATCTAGAACATCAATGTATTTAAAAGGACAAACGGAATGATTTTAAGCAATAGACAAAGAAGTAAAAGATGGGAACAGAGGCACAAAGATTACTAAAAGGAAAAGGGATATGATAAGGACAGCATGGAACTTTTCTCCCACGCAGAACAATCAAAAAATGAAACTGAAAATGCAATTATTTCTCTCACAATGGCATCAAAAAGAATATAGAAATACTTTTAACATGTAATACCTATACAATGAAAGCTATAACACATTACTAAGAGAAATTTTAAAATAATGAAAAGATATCCCATGTTCATGGATTATAAGATTCAATATTGTTAAGATCGAGATGTTCTGCAAACTATAGATTCAAGGCAATTCTTATCAAAATCCCAGCAGGTTTCTTTGTATAAATTGAAAATTTTATATAGTGGAGAGCAAGCTGACAGCTCTGCGAATGATCGGGGAAGAGGTAGAGCAAAAAGAATAAAAGAGAGAGCCCTGGCTGGCGTGGATCAGTGGATTGAGTGCCAGAGTATAAAGCAAAGGGTCAGTGGTTCGATTCCCAGTCAGGGCACATGCCTGGGTTGCAGGCCAGGTCCCCAGTAGGCAGTGCATGAGAGGCAACCACATATTGATGTTTCCCTCCCTCTTTCTCCCTTCCTTCCCCTCTAATAATGAATAAATGAAATCTTTTTTTAAAAAAAAGAGAAAAGACTCACAGACACGAACAACAATGTGGTGATTGTAGGAGAAACAGGGGCTGATGGAGGTGAAAGAGGGTATGGGAGGATAATGGTAAAGGGAAAAATACTATACAAATTATTTTTTAAAAAAGAGATTGCATGGTGGTGGGGAGCTGTGCAGAGGAGGGCAAAGGGGGAAGATTGGGACAACTGTAATGGAATAACCAAGAACTTAAAGAAAGAGATTGCAGACAGAAAATAAATTTTACCTAGTAATGCAAAAGCCCAAAACAGTCTTGAAAAAACAATGTCAGAGGATTATAATACTTAATTTTAAAACTTGCTATAAAGCTAAAGAAATCAAAACAGCTTCGTATTGAAAGCTGTTTTGGTATTACAGCTCTGAGTAAAAACTCTGAACTTGGGTGAGCTTCCCTGGCTGACAACCCTGTACATGGGCTGTCGTACATCACTGGTGGGAGAATTAAGCACGATCCATGTAGAACTAGGAGGGGACAACTAAAAGCTTGCACTTGTTTTTTCCTAAAATCTGTTCTAAGAATACTGTTTCCTTTGCTGATTTTAATTTGTAATAAACCTTTTTGTAATGAACTATAACCATAAATACAACAGCTTTTCTGAGTTCTGTGAGTCCTTGAGTAAATTATCAAGCCTCAGAGTGGTCTTAAGGATTCTTGAAAGGAAAAGAAAAAAAACTTATATTTTTGCCTTATACTCACAATAAATTAACTCAAAATAGATCATAAGCTTAAATAAGGTAAAAGTATAAAACTACTAGATGAACATTGAAAAAACTTGGTAACCTTGATTTAGGTAAAGACTTAAATATAACACTAAAGTAATGACCCAAAAGGAAAAAAATTGGTAAGTTGAACTTCATCAATTTTAAAACTTCAGCTCTTCAAAAGGCACTATTAAGAATATAGACAAAAATCTATATGAAAATATGAAAGGGATGAAAATGTCTTCATATCATATATGTAATAGAAAACTTGTATCTAGAATATATAAAAATTTCTTACAGTTTAATAAGAAAACAAAAAACCCAATTTAAAAATGGGCAATTTTTTTTTAATATTTCACCAAAGAAACTATACAAATGGTTAATAAGATGAAAAGATGCTCAATATCATTAGGAATATGCAAATTAAATATTGCTGCATACCCACTAAAATGACTTTAATCCAAAAGAATGACTATACCAACTACTGGTAAGGATAGCAACTTTCATGCATTACTAGAGGGACTGTACAATGATTCTGCCACTTTGGAAAACAGTTTGGCTGTTTCTTTCAAACGTTAAATACACACTCACCATATGACCCAGTAATTCTACTCTTTATTTCCACCCAGAAGAAATGGAAACATGTGCTCACAAAAATTTGCAGGCAAATATTACAGCAGCATTACCCACAATAGCCAAAAAGTGGAATTAATTCAAATGCCCTCAACTAGTGGCGAATGAATAAACAAAATACAGTGTTTCCATTTACATGGAGGGTATATATAGAAAAGGAAAATCCACACAAACAGAAAGCAGGTTAGTTCTTGTCTAGAGCTGGAGATGGGAATGGGGACTGACCAGGAAGAAGTGCAAGGGAACTTCTGAAGGTACAGGAAATATTTCAGATCCAGACCTGGTGGAGGTCCCATGACCCTATAAAGTTGTTTTAAAAATCACTGAATGTATACCTATAATGGATGAACTTGATGATATGTAAATTATGTCCCATAAGGCTGTTTAAAAAAAATTCCAGGAAAAACAAAATTCTGCATGAAGATATCATGGACCATATGTGAAGTAACTGAAATGAGACAAGGTTTTGACTCACTGGTGGAGTGTACAAAAGGAGACTCTTCACCTTGAGTGGGATTTATAATATTGAAATATAGAAAAGGAATTATCACCAGAGCACTTCTGTTTAGAAATTAACAAATTTTACATATTGTAAAAACATAAACATTTTTGCATATTAGTTTTCAACTTTTAGAATGAACCTGTAGACACAGCATGGAATATTTTAATTATGGTTTACAAAAAATACATTCAAGTTATCTCCCTTATGATGTTGAGCCATAGGACAGTTCACCGGGGTTGGCACAGGCTGAAGAAAGGAACGGGACATTCATGGGCTCATCTTTAAAGAGTGGGGTGTTGGGAGTTTGGAGATATGGTTGAAAGCTGATAAAGCCAGAGTAGTGGTTCAATTCTAATATTGGAAATTACAGTGGTAACTAATAGATAAACTAAAAATAGTGACTTTACCATCAAAAGTTAGGAAAACAGGGTACACTGGAATGTTGTATGTAAACTCTGCCTCATACATCACTATGAGTTCCCAGAGAGCGGCCAACACTTGGAATTGCCTCAATTCCTGCTCTTTGTGAGCTACAGTAGTTGGGGTTCTCCTAGATCTCTACGGACTCTTTCACTTCCTTAGTGTCAGTGCCCTCTCTGTCGTTATTTAGCTTACTCTAGTTTTTAAATTTTATATTCCATTCAATCAAAGGGACACACAATAAAAAATACTATGTGAAGATGTACATGTTTTATTATGTGATCTAATTAGTTATATTAATTCTACCTACTAATCAGTCTCAGTATTAGGAAGTCCTACTGACTGCAGCCATAAAACACCCTCCAATCTTAAAAGTTTATCAGTAGTTGATGTGATATTTTGACCTCATTTGCATTTAAACCTTTGTTACCAATTCTCAAACAATTATAAAATGGTGGGGAGGAGGGGTGTTATTTATTTAGTTGCCGTATAGATCACATACTACCTCCACTAGGTTTTTCTACTAGAAAAATCTGTGTGTGTGAGAACACACACACAAAAGGACTGGAAACAGATATGCTAACATGCAATCAGTAATTATTGCTGAGTGATAGCATAATGGGTGAAATTTATTTCCTTATTTAATCCTCATGGGTTTCTTGAATTATTTGCCAAAAAAAAAAAAATCTGTATTAATGAGAAATGAGAAAAAAGTCATTTATTTCCATTTTGGAAATTTAAAAAGGTTGGGCCTCATATCAGGAAAAGGCATGGTGGCCAGGGAAGGACAGAAGGGAGGAGCATTTGTTCATCAGCAGCCAACTTAGTTACAGTTCTGAAACATTCTTGTAAGTATTAGGTAAGACCTCGTCTTGGGGCTAGCCAAAATCATCTTATACGCTCAAAGTCCTTACACCTAGCAACCCCTATGCCTGGATTAGTTTCCCATGCTTCTCTAGCCAGGGTTAGAAACTTTCTGATAACATTTTAGTAGTAAAACCTTGAAAAACTTTAGAGAGGATCTTTACACTTCAACCCATTATTTGGAAATCAATAAAATGAACTAGGAATAAATAGTACATAATGTAATCCTAGTACAGCCTAACCTGCTGCTAAGTAAAGTTGCTTTCTCTTTTCCCTGACCAACAGTGTGGCTTGCACCCAAACAGTCACTGCTTGGGGCCAAAGTTAGAAAGTACTCAATTCCTAATTTATGTTCCATTGACGTTTTACTGTGGCAGGTATTGATCCTGGTTTATGCCATCAGATCAGATACTGCAGCCCAATTCAGGGCCAGGATTGGGACTGTAGGTGATCAGCCTTTACTTGTACCAGAGAAGAGGTGGTAGGAAAATGATTTATTTTGCTTTCGTAGAGTCTTTTATTACAGACACAGATGTTGAGGGGTTTCCCAGCTAGAACGAGCCATACAGTGAGACAGGTGAAATGTCCTGCTTTCCCAGAGTGCCATGACCATAGAACAAACTGAACATTCCAGGAATGACTCATTTGACCAGAGGAGCCAAAACAGCATTGCAAGCCAAAGAAGAAAAGAACAAGGATGATTTTTCAATAGGGTTACTGATGAACTTTGGGCATGGAAAAAAGAAAGGATGGAGGAATGATTGTGTACTTATTTAAAACAAGATAAACTCAAACATTATTAACGTCTTGTTCCAGAGCTGATAACAAGAGTGACTTGACTTGGCTTGGGCAACGTCCTTCTGTTATATATATATTTCTTTATTGTTTTCCCAGAGTATTTTCTAAAGAGACTGACTTCATTGTTAGAGCAGGACCATATATGTCAAATACCACACACTGCGTTCCAGGAGACCGACATTATTCTATTGGGCTGGAATGCCGTTGCATCAGATATGCTGGCTATAGGAACTATGTGGACCACTCCAGCCCTGAAGCACTTATAGACAACTTCTTGTGGTTTGGGGATTTCTAGAATGAATGCTCATTGCCTTGTTACACACAAGTGGAAGCTAAAAGAAAGAATGTGACATTTTAGAAACTATGCATCCCTGAAAAATAGGAGTATTATGGAAAACTTGGTTTTCTTTGACTTACATCTGAAACATGACAAAACAAAAACACAGAGGATACCAATAATGCTGGGTTAGGAGTACATGTGTGTTTGTGTGTGTTAAAAGCTTTAAATGGTTCCCTAAGTGACTCCAACATGCGACCAAAGTCATCAACCGTGATTCTAGGTCGGCCTGTCCCTTCCCTAGTGTCCTGAATGGCACATGTCGGCTGTTTCAAAGACAATGCTCGCTGAGCATGTCAAACATTTAAATAGAAATATTATGTTTCCCTACAGAGAAAATAAATTCTTGGAGAGTAAGGACTGTTTAATATTTCCCTTTGATAATTTACCAGCACCTGGCTAAGTAAATAATAAAAAGGTCCTCCAGAAATGTTTACAGAAATAAATCACTAGCCTTTGCCTGAGAATGGGGTTTCTCTGTGACTTAAAACGCAGACAAGAGTTTCTCAGATCACCAGTCCCTATACTGTGGAAGGTCCACTACCTTTAGTAATATCTGTATAAATGTCCAGGAGATTCACATTCCCAAAGTTGCCTTTGGTGTTAAGTTCATGCCCCTGCTAAGCATGTAAGACCCTCAATGTAAAGGAATTCCATTCTACACCACACAACAAACATAAAATCCCATATTGGACTTTCCAGTTCTTCAAGTCATCTTTATCATCCTGACACCAAAAATTTACTGCTTGTTTTGCCACCTCAGTTATCTGTCTTACTATCTCATTGGCTGGTGGCTCCCCAACTTCAGTTTACCTCCTCAGCCCCTACCTAGTCCCAACTCCCAGTGCTTTCTACTCAGGACAGATCTGTTCTCCTGGCGACTGCTATATAGCTGCAAGACCAACTTTGCACCTACCCACTTAGGTATTTTACTTTACTTGATGGGTATCTGAATCCTTTTAACAACACAAACTGACTGGGAGATTATCATTTTTAACAGCCCTCAACTGAGGGTAATGCTGCCCCCTTGCGGGAGGAAGCAGAAGGCTGGAGATGTATAATGAAACTAGTTTCCCCGATACTACTCCTTCAGATTTTAAATACTGTATCTAAAACACATAAGACCCAAAACTTGGTTGGAAACTTCAGCACTCTTCCATCTTTAATCCAGAACTGTACATAGATTGTTAAGGTGCTTCTCAAGTTTGAGGCCAACCCATTACATAAGGAGGAAATAATCAGTCATGTGCAAAAACTAGCTGTTTGGTATTTTACTTTAAAACACACTGTGTGGCATCTATTTTAAAATAGATTGTGTAATGACTGAATAGGCATCTGTTTCATATTGGAAATACACTTATCAGGAATACCACCCTCCAGAGGATTTTAGTAAGAACTTCAAAATGGTTATTGGAATCAACACCAGATGGTTTGTTTTTTAGCATAAGGGTTGTTAGCAATTATTTTTCTTTGGCAAAATAAATAGAAATAAGTGAAGTTCAGAATATATCATGGACTAGAAAGATTGTTAGGGCCTCACCATTGTTCTTGAACCAGGAGAAAACTCCAGTACCCTAATCCTTGGGCCAATCTAGAGCTTCCTTTCAGTCCCATGTCCTTCCCACATCACAGAGGACTGCCATCTGACCCAAACAGAACGTTGGCATCTAGTTACCACAATGGTGTTACATCAGCCTCACAGAGAACCTCCTATTTAAGAGTCTTACATAACTGCCCAAAGTCAGAGAGATAAAGACCTTCCTGATTTACAACAATAGGTAGCATGGCTATTTTGGTGTCTCCTTGCTCATAAAATAGGAAGGTTTGGCAGAATTTGGCCTAAGTCTGTTTTCAATATAAAATACCACCTAGGAGAAACATTGTGGAGGGAATGGACATATAAGGAAATTTGTGGAATTTTAACAAATGGATCTGAACACTGCTGAACAGTCAAATTAGCTAAGATCCGTTCACAATCCAAAGCTGTTCGGGCTGTGAACAGAGGAACTTGAGCAGTGTTTTTCAGGACAGAACTGACTGTGCCGATCCCACCACCGTGGGTTCAGACACCTGCTGAAAACCCCAGCCTCCTGAAATTTCTAAGATCTTGGGTGTTCCCTTCTCACCACTCTTCAGGGATTGTTTCATTTGTTTTCTACTGAGTTCTACTTTATTATAGCAACATCTTTAAACTATGACCCTCAGTCTTTAGTATGCATAAGAATTGGTTCAACAGCTCTATAAAAATGCAGGTTCATTGCCAGACTTTACTCCCTGTATTTCACTGTATTAAAGGTGGAACCCAGTAACCTGCATTTTTTATTCAGACTTTCAGGGGACTTAAATGTAAATGGCCTGGAGCTATGGTTGAATAAATACCATGTAGAATGTTCACTTGGGCTTCATTTGGGGTAAGAGGGTCATTCTAAGTAGCGCAGTCTAATGAGAATGCTTTTGTGCACCTGACCTTGAAAGGAGACTAGGTATTAATTTTCAGAGAATGAAGTGACCATTCAATGCAGGAAACCCTGAGAAGCATTTATTATATCTGGAATATATTACTTATTAAATATCATATGTATCTGCTTTCCTTCCAGTATATTATCTATATATTCTTGTACCATCACTCTGCTTAGAATGCTGCTTTTCTAAATCCAAACATTGAAATCCATATATTCCTTCCTTACAGGCATTTGGTTAGGAGATTTTCAAAAGACTTAAAATCTATTTGTGTTGTTTCTCTTAAGAATTGATTCTCAAGTTAGCCTACATAGAAGTCATCTAGGAAAAAGATGGATGCTTTCAGAAGTGATGCCTCATTTGTGAAAGCTACAAAAATAACTGGCCTCAGAGAATAGTGAGTGCAGTCCGGGTCCCAGAACAGACAGAGGGAGCCGACTTAAGCCTCTGGGGATCCTGCAGTACCACGCCCTGGCCACAGTAGCCCTGCATCCCACCCAAGCTGCCCATACATAACGCCTTAAGGAAGGAATGTTCTCTTGCATCAGAATCACCTGAGATTGTTGACAGGTCCCTGAGACACACCCCAGAACAGATGAATCAAACTCCTCAGGTAATAGGTGCCAAATTAGTGTTTTAATAAACAAAACAAATTTGGTGGTTTTTATTGACACTACAGTTTGAAAAAGACCCCTAATGCCACTCACAAAAATCTCTCAACCAAGTACCTGCAATTGTGCCTATGCAATGGACTTTTTTTAAGAGTCTTGGTACAGAGAAGTGACACTTAAGCAGAAGGAAGTAAAGCAAGAGTGAAGAGATGTGATAATAGAGAGAAATCCAGATATACTAGGGGAGGTTCAGAGTCAGGAAGATTTAAAGATAACAAGTGATTACCTAAGACAAGGCACTGTGGATAAAAGCACCACGTTCTAACTAGCTATTATAAAAAGATAATTACAGTATTAAAAACTGCCAAATGTGGTTCATCTTATTTATCATAATGTATATTTTAAGAAGATAAAAATGATGCCACAAAAATACAGATTCATGATGAGCAAAAGGAGTCAACAGGGCATATGATGTGCAGAATCTAACCACGGGCTGCTTAACAGAAGCACCAACTGCTAATCTCAAGCTGCAGGATAAACGTTCTGTTCTGCTGAGAGCCATGAATAAGAACACAGAAATCCTTTTCTGAATCAGGCAAGATTTCCCATGAGGGAGGAATTTACACAGCACAGTGTGGACTGGCACGACTGGAGAAAGAGTCTGCTAATGAGAAAGGGGAGTGCGGGAGCACGGACCACAGGTTGGCCTCTCCAGTTGCTCACCCACATGTATTACAGGCAGTGCCACAATCGAAAACACCATAGATCACGGATGTTTGTGGAATGCTCCAGTTGAAAGGAACCTTAGATCAAGCTGAACCTCCTCGTTTTATGGATAAGAAACCTAGGCGAGTAATTTAGCCTCTCTGAGTTTTGATGGTCCAACTCATTTGTGCAAGACTGCAGCCCATGCAACGAGTCTCCTTATTCAGTGCCCTTTCCTTTATACAATCACCCAAAATGTGACTGCTCTGCTAAGTCATGATAGACAATAAAATTTCATACAGTCTGCCTCAAAAATCTTAAAATCTGAATAAATGTTTTTCTTAATTTAAGCCTCAATTATTTGTTGAATAACTCTTATGTGAGAAATACTTACTAGATGTTGGAATTAACGCTTTCCTTTAAAAAAACATCTAGCAAAGGTGTTTCATGAGAGCATGGTTATTATGCTGTACCTTCTGTGTTGTATGTATTATTATGCACTAGGATGATAACAGATTCTGACACTACTGCACTTACACTTTGCACTTGTTATCTACTGAGATTGTCACAAGAACTGGAAACACATTTCCGGAGGATCTCCCTTAGCAACAACACTAAAGATTAAACAAGTGAAATGTTTTAAAATTGGGCTGATCTGTCAGCTATTGCTACTGCTATTGAATAGAATAAAGAGAGTTCAGGGAAAGAAGAGGTGACTGAAAGTTTACCTGGGTGTCTTTTCAGGAAAGAAACAGTCTACTTTCACTTTAGAGAATTCATCTATAAACTCTACTCAACAGGGAAATAGTTCTTAAGCTGTGTAGACCCTAAGGGTACCAGAAAGGTGCTTCGAAATGGATGGTGTGGGGGGACAGAGACCTACACAGGGGGAGTGTGGGGAGAGCAATCTCTGGACCAACTGAACAGTTCTATGTATCACATATGTTGGGGTCCCATAAACACTTTCATTCCACAGGAACAAAGTTAAAAGACACATGGATAAAAACTAGGGGGAGGGTGGCAATGGGAGGGAAGTTGGGGAGGGGGGGCTTGATTGGGAGTAAAGGGGAGAAAACTGTTCTTGAACAATCATTAAAATAAAATTGAACAAAAAAAAAAACTTTCATTCCTCCCCTCCAAAAAAATGTTTCTACTGCTGCTAAAAACCATCTGAAAACATCCTATGTCACCATATGACATCAAAAATTCTAATTTCTTATAATGGCAAACATAACACTTTGCAACAACTAAAAGCCTTAGTTTACAACTACACTTATTCATAGATATTTGCCTTCCTTCTCTATATATGAATATATAATAGATCACAAGAATTTATAGAAGTCTCTCAAGACAATCAAAACAAAAAGAACACTCTATTCAAATAATTGGTTTCTGTGTGGTATACATGTAAACATGAAAAGTCCTTAAACATGAAAGTCCTAGATACCTGTCAGTTATCTTTTATTTCTCTTCTAAAAAACCTCAGTAATTTCCCAGATGCTGGTCCCTTGAAACCTACCTTAACTGTACCCTCACTAGTAGGTTTTCCACACAGTGAAAATCACAGATGTCTATAAGGCTTCTCTAGTGAAAATGCCAAAAGAAACTGTGTGATGTCTATTAGCACCGCATAATTAAAGGTCCTGATATATTCTGGGAGGGTCTCTGTGGGGATTTTATCCAGGGGCTCATTGGGCATGCAGCTAGCTGAATAGATTGGCCCTTGCTAAAACTGAATACAACTCCATCACCGCCGAATGGATTAGTGGAACAATAATCAGCAATAAAATGCTATGGGGATCTGAGAAGTTAAATACATGGTAATAGTCATCCCAATAAAACTGTTCTGGCAATGACTAATGAATCACCTCAACTTAATAGGGTCTCCGTCATGCTAGAAAAGCAACAGAAATGGAGCCAAGCCACACATTAGAAGCTACTTGAAGCCTTTGGGAATCGATGCCTTCTCAGGTTCTATTAGACAAGTTCATCCAACAAATATTTACTGCATATCTGCCAAGTGCCAGGCACTGAGGGAGGTGAGTGCCTCTCTCTGGCTCTGTTCCTGTTAATGTAAAGTGCTGTGTTTCTTTGCCTTGTTTCCGTCAGTTCCCTTGCCTTAAGCCTATATGTAAGACCTTTCAAGGGTCACTGAAGTCAGGCAAGGGATAGAGCATGGCTCCAAAATTCTCTTCTGAACCCCCCAGCACTGCTGACCACTTGGATTAAAAACAAAAACAAAAACAAAAAACTTTTGAAGAAATTATCAGCTTGAGCCTCTTCCACAGCCACAGCTACAGTCCACAAAGGTGTCATTTCAATGGTAACTTTAAGAACCTGAGAAGAAATGCTTTCAGTATCCAAATCAAGAAGATAGAAGAGAGAGCAAAAGGCCTTTTCAATCATTCACTTATTTAAAAAAACTGTGAGCATCAACTATGTTAGGCACAAAATCAAAGAAATGAGTGAGCAGCACTCTAGCCTGAAAGACCTTAGTCTAAAGGAGCAGAAAAAAAGTGCAAAATATATATATATCACAGCCTAAAAGAAGCAAAAAAAGTGCTTGGGAAAGAGAGAAAAAGAAAGCAACGCTTAACTCGGCTGAAGGGAGGCACAGGGATTCACGGAGGAGGCGCAGTCTGCACTGAGGAGCCAGGAGGCACTGAGGACACCTGGGCCGAGGCCTGCCAGCCCCAATCCCACCTGCATTTTGTGCACGAAGCAGATAGAAAGCTAAGGAAGCTTCCATGGGATAAATTCCCCGTCTGTCTTCATATTTTTCCACAGTACCTTCCAAATGAGAACCTTAAGCACCACCTGATTATCTTCCCATTTTCTCCCGATCCAGAGAGATCAGAACTAACCTGAACACCTGGGCATTTTCAGTCACCTTTATGAAAGGTAGAAAAGCTGCTCTAAGAATGCTGAGCTCTGGAGGCTGGAAGGATGATGACCGATTCCCTCAAAGAGTCAAAATCAAAACATAGAGTTTCTTATCACCTAAGATCCTTCCTGATCAACTGCTTCTTGTTCCCTCCAGCCTTCCTCTACCAAGAAGGTTTGGTTTTTTACTTGACTGCAATATGCATTTTTACTGAAACTTAAAGTATGTGATGGTCAAAGACCCAGAAGGCCAGAATGGATAAGTGGTGAACTCCTACACTCATCCTCACAATTCCTACACAAACCCCAACAGGTTCCCGAGTGCAAGACTTGCTGTGGTCCCTGGCCTTGAATTCCTGGGGTTGGGGGCAGGGAGCACAGAGACTCATTATTTCCAAAGTGAACTAAAGGTACCCAGCAGCAATGAGCAGAATGACAATAAGGCCACCTGCTGATGGGACACCGAATAACTCCTGACTGCAGGCTTGCAAAGCAATGGCATAGCAAAGACATCTTTCCATGCTGGGCAAGTGAACCAGGACATAATGCTCAAGCCCTGAGTGCACAAGTGATATGCCTACAACCTTCACTGCTCTTCCAGCTCCTGAGTGCACCTGGAACTTTTTTAGAATACCAAAACCCAAGCCCCACATCTGACCAGTTAAATAAGAATATTTGAGGGATGGTGCCAAAGTGTCCTTTAAAAGCTTCCCAGGTTACCCTGACTGAACCACCACGAGCGGTGACCCAGTGGGATTAGACACAGCAGCAGCAAGAGTGTCCTCAGGCTTGCAGTGCTCTGCCCCCCTTGTCATCCCTTCCAACAATGCCACACAAGTAACAGCACCACTGAAATGAAAACCAGGAAGAGACTGTTTGCAGCGGAAATCAAGGGGCCCTGCCTCTCCTTTTGAGGGCCCCTGACACCTAACCATGGCAGCAGTTGTGTAGCAGAGCAGGTATCATTTCAGAAGTCAAGATTTGTCATCAAAAGAGAGAATGAAAGAGGATGGATCCATCCAAAGATATTCCCTCCTCTATTCCCTTTTAATGTTCTTTCCAGAGATTCTGGTTTAATTGTATTGGGATGGCGTTTCAGAAATATATACTTTTTCAAAACTCCCATGGTGATTGGAATGTTTGCCAGGTCTTACTAGCCCAAGGGTCCCAAACTTTGCTGCATATTAGAATCACCTGGGAAGCTTTTGAAACTCCAAATATCCAGGGCACACTCCACACAAACCAAATCAGAACCCCTAGGGGTGGGACCTAGGCATCAGCATTTTTAAGTTTCCAGAGTGCTTCTAATGTGCAAGTCCAAGTTAAAACCAGTGCTTTAAAGTCCCCTGAAGAGGAAGGAACACCAAAGAAGGAAAAATATCTAGATTCTGCTTTGCCACTAATTTGCAAGTGACCTTAGACACATCACTTTGCTTTTTAGGGCCTCAGTCTTCCCATCTGTAAAATGATATCCAAGATTTACTCCAGCCTTAATGCACAATCCTCTGTGCATGTTAAAATGCTTTACTAAGCAAATTCCCTCTACCACATGTGTTATCTAACCACAGTTCCAAATATACCTACAGCTCTCTGCTGTTAAAATAGGTGGTCACCTGCCTCAAAGATTAACAATCCTGAATGCCATCTCCAAATCTGAGGGGTACGAGTCTTTCCTATTCTTCCCTACCTCTCCAATCAGATTGAAGATGCAATCCAACCATGTCCTCTGTAGAATAACTGTCACTAATAAGTTTGAGCGAGAGTCATGGTCAAAATGTGCTCTGGGATGGTTTGGCTGTCACACACGTACAGAAAGCTGAACTTGATTGATACATAGTGTTAGTTCTTTCCCTGGAGCCCAGTGCATCAGGCGTACACTCCCTGTTAATCAAGACATACATCATTAGCTGTGAGTCACTGGGAATAACATGCATCAGATCAGGGTCCTCTGGATTTGAAACACTCTCCCCATATTGTTTATTTATTTCTAATACCAGTACACAGGCAACATCACTAAAATGAAAGCCAGAGACATCATTAGCAACCCAAGAATCAAGCCCCTTCTTGATAAGTCACAATTGCAGTGTGCAGACATAGGTATCGTGAAGTTGTCAAAAGAGTAGTGTTCGAGCCCCAACTCTCCCATGCACTAGCAGCGTGACTCTGGGCAAATGAACCTCTGCTAATGAGGTCCTCAGTCTCTTCTCTAAAACAGACAGCAAGCCGGCTACTTCTCAGAAAGGCAAGGTTTGGATGAAGCAACATCAGGGAGAGCATTTTGTAAAACATTATTTTTCTACCTTTTATGCTCTTGGACTCTCTTCTCTCACAACACATAAAAATTCATTTAAAAATATTTGAATTACACCCTGCTATGATACAATTCCCCCACAGATAGGTCCCATTTGATATCCAGGACACCGAGTTGATGTAATCTAACACATAAAAAGGAAGCAGGTCACATGGAGATGTTACCAATTAACATAGGACTTAGGAGAAGGCAATAATGAAATTAATAAGGAAACAATCACCATTCTCATTTCCAATTCTGTGTGAGTGTTAGATTTTTTCACAAGGGAAAGTGAAATCACGCACCTAAAGCAGAATCCAAATGCGAGACAGAAAATAGAAAGGACCTGTGTTGTTGAAAAAAAGTGAGACTATTCTGTGAAGCAAAGGCAACAGCAGAATGATAGAACAGTGCTGGCCAATAAAAAATGCAAATGCCTTTATCAAGATAACATGAAAAAGTATGGTTCTTCACTTCTCCTTTGTTCCAGTTCTTTCAAGATCAAGAAAAGCAAATGCATTCGGCTGTTGAATAAATTTTGTTGCTGATCATTAAACCGCCAGATTTCAGGGAAGGAAATTTCCATATTACAAAAGAGGCCTATTTCTACACAGGTTAGTGAGAAATGATGCACAGCATAAAAATGATGAAAATACGGACAGGGAGGAAGATTTCTCTGGAATTACAGATGAAGAAACTGAAATTTAGAGGTTAATCCTCCACAAAGCCAGGACTTCTCACCCCAGACTCAGCTCTCCTCTCCACACCATGAAAATGCTATTGAAAAGGTATTTGCAAACAAATAAAAATATTTGAACCATTTATCTGAAAGTCAGACAACTGTCAACCTCAATATAGTCCCAATATAAAAGTAATAATAGCAATCGTTAATCACATTCTATATTCCACATCCCAGGCTCTCCTTAAAATAATGATCATACATTGACTCATTTAACGCCCAACAAACTTGAGTAGATGCCATTATTTTCCCGTTTTTGAGATGATGAAAAAGAGGCCCAGAGATGGTGACCAGCTGCCTCAGATTACACAACTAAGAACTATCACAGCCAAGATTTAAGCCCACGCTATTGGCTCCAGATTCTACATGCACAAGCACTATTTGATAACCTCAGTTTGATAACGTGAGGGAAGACTGCAGAACTGGGGGGTGCGGTGGTGGCGGGGGGGGGGGGCAGGCTCAAGTTTGAGTGCAGTTGAATCACATGCCCAGAGGGTGGGGCCCCAAGCTTGAATTGAGATATTCCCAGAAAAACAAATTTAATGCAGAATTTCCTGGATTTCTGAGTTAGTTAACTGTGATTCCTACTACTCTCATGATAACCTGTGTTGCAATGGAAGCCTTGCAAAGGAGAAAATGTCACAGACAAAGCAACCTGCATCCTAGGAACTGATGAGAAGAGCAGAAAAGAAGGTCCCCTGATTTTGTGGGCAGGGTACACAAGGCTTTGAATGGTAACAACTTCTGGCTTTTTCTTCTAACAGAGTATATAATTTAGTCATTCTTTTCTGTAGTCTCAGAGTCTGGCACTTAATAAAATGTTTTTAATGATTAATGCATTCTAATTTTTAGTTACTGGTATCATTGTTCATTTAAGTTATATTTTTATATTAGCAACTCAAGAATAAATTTTCTATATTCATACAACCAAGGCTACTTTGGTCAGACTGTTTCTGGCATCTTTTATTTCTCATTGTCAAATGAAAAAACACATCTCATAATTAAAAAGAAGCACTATAGCCAAAATCCCCAGGAAAGATAAATAACTAGCAAATACATTAGTTCAGTTTCTCCTTGTGCTTTTATTGTAAAGAATAATGATTTGAGAGGTGAATACATTATATACATTAAGAATGGCAAACATTTCCATTCTATGCTCTAAAATTAACCACCAAAATATCAATGTGAATAAAAAACAGAAGCAGAGTCTCCACTTTACAAAACCAGAAGACATATATAACCCAGAGCCACAATATATTAAGATGGAAAAATCACGGAACAATGGTAACAACTATTTAGCCAAGAAATAAGCTAACATAATACAAAAAAAGTCTTGAGAATTAGAGAAACCTGCTGAGATCAAGAATTAGAAAGAAACATTATTTGGAAGTCTGTTTGAGAAGCAATTTGACCCAAGGTCCCTGCCCCACACTAACAAATGAACACCACCCCAGTCCCTGAGTGGGACAGGCAGTACATGCTGGGTTAGAATGAGCAAAAGAGACCACAGGATTGAGGACACCAGATGCAAAAGAGATGCTGAACCGAAACCAGAAGCTAATATTAAAGTTTATATGATAAAGAGAGAGATGTCTCCCAAATGCCCTTTGAGTAGTTTCAGAATTCCAGCAGTCCAGTCTTTACTCCCCAGATAGTAAATGGGAGAATATTTTCCCAGTAAAGCTGAACCACCCAAGAATAAAAACCCATAGAGCCTGAGATGTGAGGGTTTCCAAACAAAAAGCTGCATAATCATCTGGTTGTCTTAGGAAGCCCATCAGTCGACAATACCAATGCACAGTGGCTTAAACACCCCCCCACACACACAGATTTCTATCTATTTATTTTTAGAGAGGGGGAAAGGATGGACAAAGAGAAGAAGAGAAATGTCAATGTGTGGTTGCCTCTCGTGCATGCCTTACTGGCAACCTAGCCTGCTACCCAGGCAGGTGTCCTGACTAGGAATCAAACCAGCAACCCTTTAGTTTGCAAGCCAGCATTCACTCCACTGAGCCACACCAGCCACAGCTGCACAGTGGCTTTTACTCAGCTTTTAGTCATCAATGTGAATGAACAGCCATGGATCACTTGAGGCAAATGAACAATGCCTCCAACATGAAAGGTAGAAGGAAACAAATAGATAAGGGAATTGGAGAGCAATTTTCTCCAAAATTTCAATTCATAGAACAGGGGAAAAAACTTAAAAATAAAAATAGCTATATTTTTAGAATAGCTATATTATCCTCAGGGGGAAATAAAAGTATTGCATTTACAAAAAAAAAAAAGATGTTATTTTTAAAATGATCAATCAGAGAAAAGAATACATTTTATTTGTTTGGGGGGAATATATTTTAGTAAATAAAATATGATAACCAAAATAGAAATTTCAATAAAATAGTGGGAAGGTGGAGTCAAGGAAGTCTTCTAGAGAGTCAAAAAAGGAGACATGCAAAAAAGAACAAAAATATGAAAATTACAACATCAACGCAGAAGGTCTGTCATATCCATAATAGAAGTTACAAAAAATCCAAGAAAACTTCCCAGTAAAATTTGATGAAAAGTGTCCACTAAATGCCCATTACAATAAATAGAAAAGATCAATATCAAGGTATATATTCTAAAATTTCAGAATACCAGGAATAAGGTAAAAAACTAAAAATTTTTAGACAAATGGGGAGAAGTTAACAAAGAATCAGGAATATGCATTGCATTGCATATCCTAGCAACAGCTTTGAAAGCTAGGAATATGAAACAATTCTGAAGAAAAAATTACTCTCTATCAAAAATTTTATACCCAGCCAAGCTATTAATTAAGTGTGAGGGTAGAATTAAAAAATTATCAGATACACAAAATTTTAAGACTATCCCTTCCTTTTAACCTTTCTTAAGGGAACTACAAAAGAATATGTTCCAGAAAAACAAGGGAATTACTGGAAAGAGGGAAAGCAAGTGACTCAAAGTAATGGTGCATCCCACACAATAAAGAGAGCTTACAGGAAGATGGTGAAATGAAATGCAAAGATAATACTTGTAAGTTAGACTGAGCAGCAAACCAGTCTAAAAGGACAGGTAGAGCAGAAGGGCAGGGACTTGGGGAAAGATGTCTACAAGAGAATCTGAAACTGAATAACTTTGTATGAAAATTGAATTAAGAGGCAGTTCAAGATACTATTGGAAGATAAGAGAAACTAATTGATTCAGAAATATATAAATAAATGGAGAGAGAGAACAAGAGAGAATGAATCATTATCTCCATGGAAAACAACAGGTTGTAGCAGATAGAAAATATAATCACTTGGCTCCCTGGAGTACTGACTTAACCAAACTATATAAATCAATGGATGGATAAAAAGAAAAAGATAACGAAAATAACTTTCATAATAGGAAGTCTGTCTAGAATTGAAGACTAAGTAGATAGATGTAAATTATATCATTTGGAAACAAAAATAAATACACAAGATATAATTCAAAGAATTAAAGATGCTTCTAGAAAGTAGATCAGCAATGGTCAGAGAAGACAAGTGGGAGTAGAAATAAAAACCTAAAAATAAAAATAAAGTGGAAGTCTTTTTGGACTTCATAAGCTTTTTAGCATTATTTGATATTTTAACTACTCTTTGTATATGCATACATTCCTTCCAGGAAAATACAAATTAAATGTTTAAAGACAGCTAATTCCAAGACTTCAGGTTAGGTCTTTCATAAGAAATATAAGAACATGAATAAAATTCAAACCCATAAAACTTGGAAAACTTAAATACATTTTCCTTTAACTATGAAGACTACTGACACTCTTTCACTTGAAAGGAAACCAGTGATTCCTCTAAATGAGAAAAGTAATGAACTTGCAGCTTCCTAACTGCTGCAGTAAACATGAACCAGCCTGGTGATCGACAAAGTACTATGTTAGGGTTTTTTATTATTTTAAAAATAGAACATCTTTTAGGGAGTATCTGAACATTTTAGAGGACCTTTGAAGCTATCCTATGTTTAGAAAAATTGCCAAGATATATTCTTTCGTTACATCAGTGTGAGGTAATTACCCAGTCACTGGGAGGCTACCTCATATCTGAGTGTAAAAAGTGTTAATTGAGATGTCAACTGTTGAGCTTAATCTAGTAAACTAAGGGTTTAACTGGAATTTGCCCTCTAGGAGGGAAAAGAAAAAGATGTCCCAGAGGAAAAATTGTAGTTATTATACACAGGTTTTCCATGCCCCCCCACCCCACCCCCCCCCACACACACGGGACATGCATACAATCACACAGGATTATTTAAAGCTGGATGATCCAACTTCGAAAACTGTGCTGTGGACTATTGAGATGCTCAGGCTGGACCAGAAAGTCCACACTAGACCATAATTTGAGGTAGTTAAAGAAGACAGCTGTGTTTGCCTTTGGAGCACAATGAAAGAAAAGGGATGATCCTGGACACAAAAAGTTTACGCTAGAACATTTCTTGATCTAGCATCCGAAGTCATGACTGCAGGACCAGAGTTATGGCTGATGGGGCCTCCACCATCATGATGATTCCCACCAAGGACAGAGTCTTGCTCAGTACCCTGGATTACCTGAACTTGGAGGTTATACTCTGTCCCTACAGAAGCAGAAATATCAGCAAAGAAACTAGACTCTTCAGCAGCCTGAATATTTTATTGAATTAAATAACCCATCATTTATAATCATTGAAATATTTTCCATTGAATGAATTTATAACTTTCTAACCAGTTCACATTAGTGAACAATTTTAACATCTTTAATTTTATTTTTTTTAAGATTTTATTTATTTATTTTTTAGAGAGAGGAGAAGGCAGGGAGAAAGAGAAAGAAAGATCAATGCACAGTTACCTCTCACATGCCCCCCACTGGGGATCTGGCCCACCACCCAGGCATGTGTCCTAGACTGGGAATCAAACCGGCAACCCTTTGGTTCACAGGCCCAGCACTCAATCTACTGAGCCACTCCAGCCAGGGCTAACATCTTTAATTTTAAAATAGCATTGTAGAGAACATCTATTCTGTCCTTGTACTACTGCCTTCATTATCTCTTCCAAAACAGTTGCAAGGGCTTCTTAAATGGTATCATTTTATCTGGGCTTAGCTCTTTCAAAATGATTCTCTAAATAATAGCCTCTCTAAACCAGTTTCACTATGAAATAATGTCTAAGTTACAAACAAGATATAGAATTCTTCATGACCTAGACTCTGTTGACATTACTTATAATTTGATTTGGAATGCAGTATTCTTTTACAACCTGATATGAAGATTAATCTCTGTTTGGAGAGGACTCCTATGAACCTGGCTACTAATGATTCTTTCAAAGGTTGTTACTGTGCTTCATCAGTGAAGACTATAAACACAGGATTTACCCAGAATAATAAAGGAAAACGTGGACAATGTTTTCTGGCCTTGTTAAATTTGTCATTCAAAATTTGATAGCATAAACATAAAATAACACATGATCCAACCACATCTTTTCTGGAATCATTGCATTCTTAGAATTTGAACTCTTTTCACGTTAACCACAAACCTGCCTTTCACATATGGTCACCAGTAAGAAGGACAGATAGGGGCTTGTGGGTCCTATAAGAGGTACAGATCCATTTACACAATATTCATCCCTTATGACCAACCTCAGAGAGCAGTGTCACCATATTGATCGGAGGCAAAAGAGGACGTGGATTGGAAGGGCCCACTGGTATCACAGAACAAAGGTCTTGCGAGCCCATGCAGCACTTAAAGATACCATTCCTGGAAGACATCTGACAAGTGGTATGGAGCCTGCAGAAAGGTGAAGTACGAATGGAGGGAGCACCCAGAGTAAATGCTAAGCGCACCCCTGATGTAATCACCTGCCATAGGCTGGAGGAGGCACTATGGTCAAGATACATGGGTAAGCAAGAGATGACACACAAGGCCACATACCTGGCTCAAGCCCAAAGTGGACCATCAGAAGCTCAGAAGCCAGAAATCACCCAGAGTAAAGATGCAATGAGAGTCACCCAAAGTCAGCATGACAGTACCCTTCAGGTGGCCCAATCTCATCTGATATCAGAAAAAAGCACACTGTAGCAGAGCCATCTGCCAAACTCCTGGAACCAGTGTGGCCACAGGCCCCTAGACTACCTTGAAGGCATGATTTCACTGAGGCATCATGTCAACCCCATTTATCCTGCAATTTTGGCCAATCCCAGGCCCAAAAAGTCTTACAAATTTTTCATGAAGGCACTTCAAAGCATGAGGCCCTCTGAAGCCTGGGACCCAGGCAGTGGCTTACTTGCCCTGGTGCAAGGTGAGTACTGGTGTTCACATTCCATTACATATCTCATTCACTTCACAGTCTTTATTTGAGCACTTTTTTCAAAGTCTGTATAGTGAGTCATTGGATGAATCAAGTACAGCTAGTTATCTAACAGCATTACTGATATAAATATTTACCCAAAATTTGAAATAAAAAAGTCTGTTCCTCAAAAATTAAACAGAATTACCAGCAACTCCACTCCAAGGAACATATCCAAAATAATTGAAAACAGCTATTCAAACAACTATACATGCACAAATGTTCCTAACAGCATTATTTATATTCACAATAGCTGAAAGGTAGAAACAGTCCAGATGTGCATTGTTGGGAACCGCCCTGCCTGATTTCAGAAGCTGTAACTGCCCCCCCATGGCTAAGGCTGCGTGAGCCACCTTCAGACCAGAAGCCACTAAGGAGACAAAGCTTATCTCCCTGGCAGGGGCACTGCTTCTGCTCCTTTTACTTCACCCTTCCTGGCCCCCAATGCTTGATCGGTTAGCCAATGACAGGTAAGATTCCTCAAGGAGGAAAGGACCTAAGACAGGCACAATCACAGGGAGGCCCCAGGGAAGGACTTGGAGGGGCTATAGCAAAAGGGGGTGATGGACCCTCACCCCTTGGCTTTGACATAGCCTGAGAATGAGGACTCATTCTGTCTGCAAGAAGTCTCCTAATCTCTTGGCTGCCTTACTCCCCCTGCCTGACTTAAACCTGAAACAATGCCTTAAGCCTGAAATAATACTGGTGGTAGGTGTAGCCCTGTGCTGGAAAGGGTGGGTTCCCTAGAGCAATCAGTCCTAAAAAAGAATGCATAAAATCTTGTGAAGCCTACTTTGCTAATACCTTCAATTTAAATGATAAGGATCCAAGCCCTTATGAAATGAGTTTGTTTCCCCCAAATTTTATGACCCTTTAGCTATCTGATCCTGACTCAGAATAGGCCCTCAGAGTTCTTTGAATGTTATCTATTGTTGAATCATTTCTGCCTGACAATGATTGATGAGCTTTATTCCTGTACAAATTGAACCCAATTAAAGCCTGTCAAGGCAAGGGTCAGGGCACTCTCCCCTTGAGAGAGTGGCCACCTTGTCCCTTTTCCTCCACAGGACTCGGTAGTCCATGTGAATTTCTCATATCTCACCCACAATATTGTGGACTCCACGAGACAGGGTCCACATCAGTGCATCAATGCATGAACAAATTATGGTATGTACATGCAATGAAATATTATTCTGCCACAAGAAGGAATGAAGTACTGATGCATGCTAGAGTATGAAGGAACCTCAAAAACATCATGCTAAATGAATGAAGACACAAAAAAACAAATTTTATTTTATGTGAATTTTACCTCAATTTAAAAATATTTGGACCTTGAAAATATTTATTCACAACAAAGTTGATATTAAGTAGTTATATGCAAACATAAAATCAAGTCAACTATGATAATTTATGGTCATGTTTTTTATTATAATTTCTTATAGAACAAAATATCACTGAGAATATACCCCAAAATATATTCAGTTGTGATAATGTTCAGAGAATGGAAATAGTGTTGAAAGGAAAAATTGCTGGAAAAAAATCTGTAGAAAAAAATACTGAAAAGAAAGGAATTATATTTGGAATTATATAATAAGGAATTATCAAAAAAAATTTATATACTAAGGAAAAGAAATACAGTCCAGGAGTTGGCCTTGGAAACTACAGAACAATCAGAAATCCACTTTAGAACCAGACCTTAAATATATTACCTTAGTATGGTAATTCTCAATAAAGATTACTGCTATCATCCAATAAATATATTACAAAGAAAGATATAAAAGCAAGCACAAACTACAAATTTTCTGTGTTCTCTTGTAGGTTGTTCAAGAAAATTTTGCTGGAAAGATGAAGCAAAAATGTGATTAATTCATATAGTTTAATCTTATTACAGCCATTATCTTATAAGTGGGGATATAATGCAAACGAGGCTGTATTTCTTTTCAGACTGCTTTTATCAATTCTAGATATTAAAATAATTATTTTAGGCTGTTAGAGCCCACAGGCAAAATAAAATAGCAAAGTAACTATAATACAAAACATAAGTAGGAAAACTGGGCTTAACACACCCCTGCCAGACAAAGAGACTGATCATCAGTCAAGAAATAAGCACATTAATCCTGAAGGAAGGAACATCTGCATTTCTATAGTGCAAAATTACCCCTGCACTAAAGATTGTGTTGTTGAAGAAACTTCATATATTTCTCACCAAAATAAATTTTTAAATACCCCAGTCCTGGGATTTCTTTTGTATAGAAATGAAACAAAAATCATCCACTTTCACATTCTAATAAATTTTTAGAAGTAATTGTTCTTCAATAAAGATAAAAAGCTGTACTATTAATGTGCATGGTTTTCTAGATATTAAAAGCAGTGCAATTACAGTTATGGTAAATGGTATCATTTTTACCTGATAATGATCAGAAGTCAAGAGTTTAAAACATAAAGCAGAACATACTTTGCACTTTTTAAAGTCAAGTAAGCAATTTAAAAGTTGGCTTTGCTATTGCAAACCCTGGACTCTCTCTGCCCCAGTGGTGGCAGGAATGGGAGGGACTGTTAACTAAGAAGTTCCATGCCCTGCCCTGGTGTAGCTCAGTGGATTAAATGCCAGCCTGTGAACCAAAGGGTTGCCAGTTCAACACCAAGTCAGGGCACACGCCTGGGTGCACGCCAGGTCCCCAGTAGGGGTCTTGCAAGAGGCAACCACACATTGATGTGTCTCTCCCTCTCTTTCTCTTTCCCTTCCCCTCTCTCTAAAAATAAATAAATATTTTTTTTTTTAAAAGAAGTTCCATGTCTTTTCTTCTTTCATTAACACTCTTATCTCCCCAAACCAGACTGTTCTTTCCTTAGGAAAAGATATAATTCTCAGTTATCTGAGAAAATGAGAGTCATCTATAAGAAGGATAAATTAATTTCACAATTAATCTCAAACTCCAGTTTCAACTCCATCTTATTAGTGTCCTAGGTTTATTTAACAGCTTCACTAAACAGAATCTGTAAGTTAAGGTAAACAAGTAATCTTTTAATACACCCAGAGTGATGGCACCTTATAAAGCTTTGAACGCCCTCTCATATTCCCAGGTGCTGCTCTGTGCCTGCTGCTGATGAATCCCGACTTGGAGACCCATGCTTTCCGATGGGGAAGCTGAATGAACCACAATTTAATTAAACCATTTCGGTTTTCATTTCCTTGGGTATTTATGAACCAAATTCAATGAAGCCAGAGACTTTACCCAGGTGTAAGAAATGAGGGGAAAGATCATTACCCCTGATGTGATGGTAACAGGAAACTCTAAGAGGAGGGGAAGGGGGGAAGCTCAAGTGGAAGTCAATTTTTTGATAACCTGGTCATCAGAGTTTAATGTGCTTATGACAATACATCAGAATGTTTTTGAGCCTTTAATGATATAATGTGATATTTTCTATGAACCAGAAACAAAAATCTATGGCATTACCATATTAAAACATTGGCATATTTAAAAACCAGTGAGTAGCCCTGGTTGGCATGGCTCAGTGAACTGAGTGCTACCCTGCAAACCACAGGGACACCAGTTCGATTCCCAGTCAGGGCACATGCCTGGGTTGCAGGCCAGGTCCCCAGGAGGAGGTGCACAAGGGGCAACCACACACTGATGTTTCTCTCCCTTTCTTTCTCCCTCCCTTCCTCTCTCTGAAAATAAATAAATAAAATCTTTAAAGAAATACTTCAAAAAAAACAGTGAGTACACAGAAAAATGTTAACCATATTATTAATCAGAGTTATTTTGGGATGCCAAGATTATATTTTCTGTACTTATCTGTATTTTTACTTTTTCAAAATAAACATGTATTGCTGTCATTAAGAAAAGTAAGTGATAATTAGTTACTTAATTTTTAAAAAGAGCAGCATACAGTGCCACTGAGCTGACAGTTGTAACTGGTTTTCAAACTGTCATTGCCAGGAGAGGCCGAGTACGCAGCATACAGACTCCTTGTACAAACTTCAGTTTTATTTTGTTTAATCAAGTTTCACTGGGGATTTTTTAAAGATTCCACTGATTTCTTTAAAAAATCTATTTCAGACAGTTTTTCAGAATGTATTACATAGTAAGACGTAGTTAAGAAAACTGAATAACTTAGAGGTGATTTTTCCATGACTCTTCTACTCCCCCCCTCACACGCGCGCGCGCACACACACACGCATATGCATCCACTTTCCTTTCATCATTATACTTTTTTCCTCCCATGAGTGCACCTCAGGCCTTTCCTGGTTCTTCTAGTCTTACCCACCTTGATTCTGCATCACAAAAGCCAAGAAACTGAGCAGGGTGAGGCTGGAACTTACCTAAGGATAGGAGAGGAGGGAACACTACACTCATACTCAGATTTCATCACATTCATTCTATCCCTGAGCAGTGGAAAGAAATTCATCTGAGTGGCTTTTTTTTTTCAATTTCTACAAGAGGTAAAATGCCCAAGTGTTACTCATGGGAGTTAGAGATTAACTAGTCACACCACCCTCAGTAACCAGTGATAAATGAAGTTATGTTTTGCATGTTAGTCTCAGGTACTCAATATTTTTTCCCCCTCCAAAGTTTAGTGAGCCTGAAAATGTTGAACTTCACCTGAATCCTCTCAGCCTTTTGTATTCTGGGAAACAGCTTGCCACAAAGAACCACCCTTCTCCATCTGACTTAGGTAAGACTTACTGTCCATTCTTCGCTCTTTATATACGACCCACAGATGACTCCTTTGTTTACTAGTGACTTGACTGAACCTGCCAACACTGCCAGCTTTCCAGGTTTTGTTTCACGAGTGATTAGTTCAATTGTGTATCCCCTTAAAGCTAGTTAGGCACAGAGATGAACATTTCCTGGCTTACACGGGAGAAAACGTTCACATGAGTGAGTGGGTGTGAGCGTGTGCGTCTGTATCAGAAAGAGCGTCCGCGGCCTAAAAGGGACATGGGGAGTTCACCAAATGTAAGTACATACTTCAGATTCTGTAACAGAAAGGTCCTGACTGGGCGTTACATGTTGGTGTTATCGTCGTGTTCAGGGGCACACGGTCTCTTTGGATGGAAACGCTACCAGACGTCACGGACATGCAGATTTTGACTTTTGACTTCTTACGTGATCACTGTGCTCTGTGTCTTCCTCCCACCACCCGTGTAGTCAGAAGCTGTATGTAATAGGAGCACCGTGTCTCTCTTAAGCACCAGCCTCTATTAAGTATAAGTTGAAAGAAATAGCAGTCTAACAACCAGTATAATCCTTTACAACCAAATCTTAGGCTTTGCTGAAAAAAAAAAACATCAAAAAGAATCTTTTCATAACCCACACATGCACTTCTTGAAACCTTTTTTAGAAGGTTTTAATAACCTCTTTTAATAACCAAAAACCTTTCAGTTGACTTCAAGTATTCTTTCCCCCTATCCCCAAATGCCCAAGGACAAAATCAAGACAACTAGCTAATTATTCCATAATTATCATGTATATCTGACAGGCAAAAGAGCATGTTGGTGACCAAACTGTGTTATGTCATGTAATCAAAAAAACAAAACTTTTTAGTGAAGCAGCATGGCAAAGAGGAAAGAATACAGATGAACTTGAGGTTCAAATCCAAGGTCCATAATTTATTAGCATTGTAATTTAACCTCTCTAAGTCTGCCATGGAAAAGAGACTTACCATGCCAGGTTTGCATGACTAGAGGTCATGCATGTGAAGCCCCAGGTAAAGCCTGCCTGGAATGTGACAGGTACTCAATGACAGAACCTCACTCCCCCTGGCCAAGGCTGAGAGGTCCCACATTAAATGAATCAATGCCTTTGCCCAGTTTGGGGAGGACTGCCTGTGTTTCGTAACTAGTTGCGTCTATGTGTGCTAAGTCAAATTCTCTCCAGTGAGTGAAATTAAAGATGTAAATCATGGGAACTATTAATGGTCAAATTTCCTGTCAAATGGAAAAAGTCTGTGCTAAAAAATGAGAATGAAACTGACACCCAGAGAGAAGTCTAGGGAGGGACTAAGAATTCTGACATTGTTCAAGCCCTTGGTTCCACCTATCCCTCTGTCCAGTTTCAGACTTCGTATACTTGGCTGTGCTGAAGGTTCGGTTTCGTTCACCTATATTTCCCAGAGTTTAATTAACACGGGCAGTAATTGTTATTCTTCTAATAATAGGCAAGATGTCATTAAGTAAAACAGGGAGAACTGAGAATAAACATTCTCTTCCCCATTTCATACCCTACTTAATAATTTATTCCATCACTAATTCTCTGCTTTAGATTGTATAACAGAAATCCAAGACCATTAAATATAGTTGATAAACTTTTCCAAAAGGCCCTGGCTGGTGTGGCTCAGTGGACTGAATGCCAGCCTGCAAACCACAGGGTCACCAGTTCGATTCCCAGTCAGGAAACACGCCTGCGTTGTGGACCAGGTCCCCAGTAGGGGGCACATGAGAGGCAACCACATATTGATGTTTCTCTCCCTCTCTTTCTCCCTCCCTCCCTTTCTCCCTCCCTCCACCCCTCTAAAAATATATAAATAAATAAAACCTTTAAAAGATAAAAAAAAATTCCAAAAGATGCTTTTTTCTACATATTTGGCTTTACCTTGTTGGAGTTCTTCAGAGAGTGAATTTCGTCTTGCTTCAAGTTCTCATCTCCTCAGTGCAGCTTTTGTAGTAAGCTAATGGTTTTGATGTATGTCCAACCCAGGCTGCATAATAAACTATTATATAGGCTGTTTCACCTGGGAAACACATAGAGATAAAGGAAATGATTTGATTACTTGCTTCATACAAATTGCTGCTCTAAAAATTAGTTTTTTCCAATGTAGAAAATAAGATCATATTTAATACTCCTTATCTGGCTTAGCCTTTTTAGCTTTCAAGGGTCTCTGACTGAATATTGACATGCACAACAGCAAAACTCTGCAGCATACATAATAGAGAAGTTGCCGACTATGCACACAATAATACATCTATTTTGCCACCCTGCATCCAGAGTTATCATTAAGAGTTGTTTCCAGGGGCTTAACAATCAAAAGAATCAGAGATAAGAATGAGATACTTTGGCACTTACAAGCAAACACTAAACCCATTCTGACTTTATATGATCTGGGTAGCACTTAGGTAACAGCCAAACCTTAACAGTAATGTGTTTCATGAAGATAATGTACTGAGAAATAAACCACTATAAAAAAAAACCCAAACCTGTAGCCTACATATGAGACACCAAAAGCAACGAAAACACAGACAATGCCACTGCATACCCATCATGCACACGATGCTCCTGAAATGAGAGCCCTGCCACCAACAGTGGTACTTTTTCCAGAATTTAAAGCTGTCTAGGTTTTTACTTTTGATTACCTTTAAAAATATTTAAGCAAAATGTTTTATATCTTTCAGAAAACTTATTAGAAGCTTCATCTCTTTCATAATTAAAATAAAATACGAATGGCGAATGAGACTTTGCCTTCTTTGCCAAAAAGCAGGTACTGCTTTGATCCCTAGCCAGAAAAATCAAGCGTACGAATGCATACGTCACCTCAAAGCCCAGTCTATATCCCCTCCACCTACGCAGAGGTCACTTGCACAGAGTTCCCATTTACCACATGGCCTCCTGCAGCATCTCCTCATTTGAGGGAACCCTCTGACCACACAGGGGAGAAAGGGCACAGGCTGGAAGTACCAGGAAGTGAGTGCTCCAGGAGCAGCCCTTAACTAATGAGGGTAGGAATTGGTGGGTGACCTCAAATTCCTCATTACTCAGGCTGACATTCAGAGGCTCATTCCGTCCCATCTCAAAGGGTAAGACTGATCTTTCCTCCCTTCCCTGTTTCACATCCTCACTCCCTCACAAGTGCCTCCTGGAGTCACTCCCAAAGAAACTACTTGCACTCAAATCCTTATCTCAGCATATGGCTTTGTGGGGAACCTAAACACAGCCCATCTCCAACATATCTCCCTTCCCTTCTTACCACCTCCTTCCTACTTTCACCCCCCAAAATGTATTAAAAAGTTTATCCACACAATTCTTTAAAAAATAGTTGATCTCTATTACACTGAGAAGAGAAAACCAAGAATAATGAACCATCCCTTTTGATATCCACAAAGATTTCACTTTTAGCAATGCACCCACACAAATACACTCACGCCAATCTGGAAGTCACCTAAAATAGCAGGTAGGTTCTTCTCATAAATATAGGAAGAACACCCAATTGTATCTGTAAAGCTGGATTAATGATAAAGCATTCCCATAGAGAGATACACAGTCACTACTCATTCATGGATGAACAGATAAAAGAATGCATGAATGACTACCTTCCAGCTGCAAAATTGAGCACATGATTCACGAAAGCAAGATAAAAATCGGAAAGGTTGTTAAATTGAATGTAAGGATCCAAGTAGAAGAGCCTAGCTCCAGCTCACTCACTTACAATGTAACATACACAATGTTACATTCATTAGCCCTGTGCTCCAAATTGAATCAAAAGGGTCAGACATGCCAGCATTAAGAGCTCTGGCCCACCAGTCAGGACAGCTGGACTGGAAGTCCAGCTCACTAGTATCTGATACAACATTTAGCAAATCACCATCTGTACTGGAGTAAATTTCAGGATGACATTTGTGCCTTACAGATTATTAGAATAAAATGAAATGGCCTTGAAATTGCAGTTAATTAGGTTCTATACTCAATGTACCAGTATTACCTGAGGACCTTCAGCTATTACTTGTTTTCCTTAAAGAGAGTAATCCAAACCCAGTCTAGGAAGTTTGTTGTTGTTGTTGTTGTTTAATAGTAGAAAGTTTTATTCAAAATGAACCCTTAGGTAGAAACTCAACTTACATGTATTCATTTACCCAATCAACAAATATTTATTGTGCACCCAGCATTGTTCAAAGTACTAGGGATGCAGCAATGAACACAACAGACGTAAACCCCAGACCTCCTGGAACATGCTGGGAAACTGCTGTGTAATTGAAGGGTACATATGAGCTGGGAGAGGCAAAGGGAATGGTGCCCGGGGCTCTTCATTATGCTTGAATCGTCTGGAATCCTTGTATAACTGCAGGTACTACCTGCCCCCACCCCTTTCCTCCAGCTTTGCATGCTGTAGGTCTCAAGAAAGAAAATCAGAATTTTCAACAAGTACTCCAAACTACTTGATGCTGGTGATTCTCGGATGGTCATTAATAAACATATTTGAGGGATACCCCCATTGAACTGGAACCTGAGAAGTTTATGAAGTGTAATTAGAGGTATGCTTTGTGCTGAAGTCACAGTTAAGTAAAGCACAGCATTAAACTTCCTATCTTAGGTCCTAAAAGTATTCATAACAGTAAACTGAGCAGATGAATACTTGTTGGTTGCTCCTCAACTGAATTCCTAGAGTGCCTGACACACACTCACCCTAAGGATCTAGTTCTGCCAGTGTTTCCCACTCTCAAGTAGCTGTTCATCAGAGATGAGAGCTGTGATTTGTATTAGTCTTTTATCTATGGTGCTACTACTGTACTTGTCATAGGGCAGACACAAAATGCTTGTGAAATCTTTGAAATAAATGAGACAATGAATGAATAAACAAATGAATTCACAAGTAAATAAACCAGTCTGTCTTGCAGTTCTCATCTGGCAAATGATCTTTCTACATGATGTCCGACTTCCCTTCCAAATCAATAAACCTTGAAAGAATAAAAACAACCAAATATTAATAATTGCTGCTTCCAAAACTCTGCCCCCCAAAATGACAGATTACTCTTTACCACATAGCTTGTAAATCCTGGATTTGGCTACATTTCCAATCAAATCTGCAAAACTGTATCTATCAAAAAGAAAGCTTGATGTAATGCAGATTATAAGAGTTTGCTTGTCCTCCAATACCAGAATTATAGTTTCCACACCACGTCCTCTTTCCACTGAAAAGGCTTTTAACCTTTAAAGTAATTCCAAGAATTTGATAATAACCAGCCTCCCTCTGGAAATTTACTTGGTATTACTGCCCTCTGCTGGATAGAATTAGAAGTTTTCACATAAATGTACATAATTTTCCAGATTCCTGGTAGGAAGGGACTTTCAAAAATATTCTTTTGTGTACATGTCCCATAGTTGTTTTATCCATTCATCTACTAATGTACACATGGGCTGCTTCCATATCTTGGCGATTGTAAATAATGTTGCAGTGAAGCCAGAGGTGCTTATGTTCTTTCGAATTAGTGTTTTAGGTTCCTTCGGCTATATTCCCAGGTTGGAGTTCTACTTGGCCATAAAAAAGAAGAAAATGTTACCCATTTGCAACAGCATGGGTGGACCTGGAGAACATTGTGCTAAATTAAATAAGCCATTCAGAGAAGGACAAATGCCATATGATTTCACTCATATGTAGAATCTAATGAAAAAACTGAAGTAACAAGCAAAACAGAGACAGACTCACAGATGGAGAGCAGGGTGACAGCCAAGGCAGGGGAGGTTAGAGGGTGAAGGGACTGAGCAAAAAGGAAAAAAGACTCAAGGACATGGACAACAGTGTGGTGACTGGGGCGTGGGGAGGGATACCAGGGGACCAAATGGCAACGGGAAAAAATACAATAAAGATTAAATTTTAAAAAACAAAAATATTCTTACATATTGAAACCCAGGGGTAAGACTAAGGATTAGTTTTTTATTTTTCCTTTTGCCTAAGGCTCCACATCTTAGCACAGCATTGCTACTAACCCTGCCTTTACTCAAAATTGCAATATTTTGCCCACTGTGAATTATTATACATTAATTTCAATTTTTAATATTACATTAAAATAGTGTTTACCTTGATTAATGAGTCTTTTGTGTCCCCTTAAATTTTGCACCTGAGACAAGTGACTCACTCCTTGCCCCAGTCCTAGTCCTGATCACATCACCCCCTAAAATACTTTCTCCATATAGTTGGTCAGCTATGTTTGAACACTTCAGAACAGCTTTGCTCACGAGGTCAGAGTTCCCTAAACCAGGCTCCCACAGAGCTGTGCACCTTTTCTTGCATAATCTCTAGGTAAACATCCATCTTCCACTGTGGACTGTGAGCTCTGTGAAGGCAGGAACTGTATCTGGTATCTGTTCTAAGCATGGGATTTCCAGCCCCAAGCAAAGGCCCACATTGCAAGCCTCCATAAACATAAGCTGAGTGAAAAAATAAACATCCTCCTAGAGCAAGAAGGAACAATTATGTAGCAGACTTTTCCATCTTTGGACAACTCTGTTAGGAAGATCTTATATGGAGAGAGGTATAATAAGGACTATGACAACTGACATTTACTGTCCACTTGCTGCACGTCAGACTTTGTGTTAACTAATGTATGATCTTATTTAATCTGTACAACCACCTTGTGATACACGTACCTTTATTACCCCCAGTTCAATAGGAGAACAATGTAAGGCTTAGAGAAATACAGAAATCAGAAATATTGCTTCCTGTAGCTTTCACACTGGTTCTAGGATTTTTCCTCAATAGCACTTTCAAATATCACATAAAAATAATTCCAACTCCCACCAAAAAAGGGTTATATATGTTATGTGGAAGGCATTATAGTATACCTCAAAAAGATAGAATGGAGGAATAGAATACATTTCTCCCTAGGATCTTCGGTCTCAAAATACGGAGATTTTTTAAAGTATACAAATGATCATTTAAAACTGTAAGGCTCAGTAGAGTCAAGGTAAAAAGAGAAAGTCAAATGAGAGAGCAGTTATAATCCGGTTGGGGGATCAATCCCTTCACAGGCGGTAGCAGCAGATCAAATACATCTCGAAGGAGAAAGAAAATACTAACAGGCGGCGCTAGAGGTGAGAAGAGAGGGAGAACAGCTCGGAGGCAGGAGTCCTGGTGCGCAGTAAGAGCTGCGGGAGGTGTTGGTTTGTGGGGGGCGGGACTGTGGGTGGGTGTGTACAGGAGTCCTCCAGTTTGCCCGCAGGTCAGCACACGTGGAAAACAAAGAGCCACAGGGCTCTGAGGCAGGCTGGAACACACTGACGAGGGCTCCCTGTGCCAGGCTCAGGAATCTGCACTTAAGTATATTCTACTAGAATGAAAGAAAGTTCTGGAACAGAGGAGTGCCACGATGCTCGAACCCTCCTCCCCCACCAAAAGCCATCAACTCAGGCTTCTGGTAGTTCCTCGGGCCAACAGGGATACCTCACCCATCTGTGCCATTACTGCTTCTAGGCTTTGTTATCTGCTGGAACTGCAAAGACAAACAAAAGGGTCTGGGAGCTTTGTTTGGGTAGGGGAGGGCAACCCCTGGCAGCAGCTCAGCCAGCCAAGGCAATGGTAGAGGGGGCAGTACCTCCCCCCAACACTGCTCCCAAAGGGCCTGTGTCGGAAAGGCAGAGCAAGCAGTGCACAGGCACCTTGGCGGTAGCAGTTTGGGAGGAGCCGGGACATGGGCTCTCCAGGTCCCACCGCGTGCACAGTACTAACATCTGTACGCACACCCAACCCAGGCACTTAGATCTGCAACAGAGCTAATCAGGAAACCTTGGAAGACCTTGGTGTGGTTCCCTGTGTAGAATGTCGTCTCAGAAAAGAACATGATTTAGTCAGGGACAGTGACAAAAATAACTTTTTTCCCAAAATCAACAAATAACTTGGAAATGATTAGAATCACTGATGAATGGTGTATAGTAGAATTTATAGCACTTGTTTTATGACAAACTTTAGTTTAGTTAGTTAGAGAATAAGAAGTAAATTTCTCATTTATTTATGCATATAAGCATAGTGGTTGTTGACTGTTTTAAATATCACTCAGGTTTACAGGCATTCATTTGCACGGAGAAAGGTGGCTGGCAGGGAGGGCCTGGGCAGCGCCCTCAGTGGTGGGTGACCTGACCTGGGTATATCCCTGGCCATTACCTCCCATTCCACTGGGCTCTCTGCTGCAATATTGCTAGCCCACTCCCCTAACTCAGCACACTGATATAATATGAATCTAGTTCGCTTTTTCCTTCAGAGATGGAACCACTATAACCAGAACACAACAGCTTTATTAATTAATTACCTTGCCTAAAGTTTAGGGAAGATGTACTCATTCATTTTAAAAAGTGCAACTATTGAAGGCCTGTTATGTTCCAGGCACTGTACTAGACTCTGGGGACACAGTAATGAGTGATGGGTAAGTAAAGGAATCTATAGAGGAAGACACACCAACCCAGTCTTAAAGCATAGGGAAAGCTTTCCCGAGAAAGCGGTCTGAACACTGAGACCTGAAATGTGAGTGGGAGTAAACATTAGCCAGACTCTGGAGTAGGACGGGGAAGTGAGAAGGAGAGGAGGGGGAGAGGAAGAACAGTGTGTGAAAAGGCCTGGGAGAGAGGAAAGAGAAAGTGTGGTCCTTTGGGGGAACTGTGGTTGTTTTTAAGGCTAGAACACTGAGAACAAGGTGGGGAAGAGTGAGAGACAGCACTGGGATGGCAAGCAAGGCCCAGTTCACAAAGGGCTTTGTGAGCCAGTTCACGGATCTGAGCTTTATCATGGAAGTAATGAGAGGCACAGAAAACAGTCAGAAGAGTGGCGTGATCACACCTGCATTTGAGAAAAGCACTGCAGCTGCAGCACAGGGACCGGATGGGACAGAGGTAGACTGGAAACAGAGACAAGGAAGGATGCTTGCTGCGGTAAACAGACATCCAGAATTAAATGAATGACTGAAGTTGAGAGAAGTGAGTGCTACAAAAACTACTTATTGGAAAGAATTGAAAGACTTTGGTGATTGATGGACAGTGTTATGAACTGAATGTCTGTTCAAAATCTCTGTGTTAAAACCCTAAACCCCACTGTGGCTGGATTTGAAGGTGGGCCTCTGCGGAAGTAATTCGGGCTAAATGAGGTTGAGAATGAGGCCCTGAAACTGAATTTGCCAGCACCTTCAACTTTGACTTCCCAGATTAAAGAAATGTGAGAAAATAAATTTCAGTTGTTTAAGCCGGCCAGACTATGATACTTTGTTACAGCAGCCCAAGCAGGCTAATACAGATGGAAATTCGCAGATGGAAGGAGTCAAATGGAACATCCAGGGCTCCAGATGGATCACTGGCCAGCTGGGTGCTCCAGCCACTGACAGAGAAACACAGGAAAAACAGACTTATGGGGGAGGATGCGTTCAGTTCTGGGTAGAGCGCTTTTGAGAGTTTATGGAATATCCTCATACAGATGCCCAGTAAGCAGTTGGATATATGTCTAGAGCCTGGGGTGGTACAGAGATACAGATTTAGGAATAATATACATATAGATGACAATTAGAACCTTAAAAATTAATGGTTTTTTTATGGAAGTGTATGAGCATGAGTGAAAAAAACTGAGGACCTAAGTCAAAAGATGACCAATATTTAAAGAATGGGGAAAGGAAAAGAACTCTTAAGAAAGATTAAGGACAAAAGAAAAAACAAAAAGGATAGTGAACAAAGCAAAGGAAAAAATCAAGAAGGCAGGCATAGCATCAGATGTCAATGGGAGACTCAGTCAGACAAGGGCAGGGAAGGGGTTCCTGGGTGCAGCACAGGCACATACTGATGACCTGGAGAAAGGACATTTGGGGGGTGGGTGGGCAGTGCAGTTGGGGTGCAGAGAGTTAAGGGCTGAATTAGCAGACTAAAGTCTGAGAGAAATGGAAGCGAAAGAACATGAGAAAGTAAGGTCAATGTATATTTATGAATTTTTTTACCATTGAGTTGTAATTTTAAAAAGCAGATGTAAATTGTAAGACAGAATTCATTAGTAGAAGTCATAAAGACATACTTTATTTGCACAATGCTATTTTTTAAATTAGGTTATTTGGCAGGTTAGAAATGAAATCACATTTCAACCTCATGTGGAACTAGATTGGTATATTTTGTTTAGATTACTTTTTAATAGAAACAAAGCCTTGTGAATCTCTGAAGTTTCAAAACCGTTACTTTTGTCTATTTGTACAGTGACTTGAGAACAACTATAAACACACTTTGAAACCAGGCCAGTCCCAGTAAACTTATCTCTGTATATTGTAATATTGGTTTTCATTATTATTATTCAGAGGTAATAACAGTCTGTACATTATTAGAAACAAATGATCTATATGGGCCCAGAACATTTCTCATTTACTGTTGAGACAGAAATCTCTGGGTTACAGTAAGAGTCCAGGAAGAAACCAATCCCATCCCTGTCCTTCCTCTTTCTGTCCTTCAGTAGTCCGCCAAATGTGAAGAACCCTGGACCAGCAGCTGGCAACATCATAGCTAGTGTTCACTGAGATGCTTCTGCTTACCTGTGAGTTTTAATTTCTCTGCAAGAAGTCTCTCCCTGCTCTCAAATCGTCAAATGTACTGAAGGGTTCTGTCACCCCCTTCCACCCTCCAGATTCCAGAACTTATCCCATCTAGGACCCAAATACTGGTTCACATTCCCTCTGATCTCCTTATGCTTCCCTCATGTCCAGCCAGACATTATCCAATAGCCATGCAGGAGAAACCAACTCTAATCATTGGGAACCACCCTGGTTTCAGGAGCTATAACCCCCCATGGCTAAGGCTGAGTGAACAACCTTCAGACTAGAAGCCACTAAGGAGACAAGGCTTATCTCCCTGCAGGGACGCGCTTCTGCTTCTTTTACTTCACCCTGCCTGGCCTCCAATGCTTGATCAGTTAGCCAATGGCGGGTAAGATTCCCCAAGGGGGGAATGACCTAAGACAGGCACAATCACGAGGAGGCCCCAGGGAAGGACTTGGGGGGCTATAGCAAAAGGGGGTGATGGACCCTCGCCCCTTGGCTTTGACAAAGCCTGAGTCCTCATTCTGTCTGCAAGAAGTCTCCTAATCTATTGGCTGCCTTACTTCCCCTGCCTGACTTACACCTGAAACAATGGCAGAGCGAGGTGCAGCCCTGTGCTGGAAAGGGTGGGTTCCCCAGGAGATCAGACCTGGGAAAGAATACGTAAAATCCTGTAAAACCTGCTTTGCTAAGAATGGTCTCAATTAAATGATAAGGGTCCACCGAGCAGGAAATGAGTTTGTTTCCCAAAGTTTTATAGCCCTTTAGCTAACAGACCTTGACTCAGAATAGGCCCTTATAGTTCTTTGCATGCTATCTATTGTTTGATCCTTACTGCCTGACAATGATTAATGAACTTTACCTGTATTCCTGTGCAAATTGAACCCAATAAAAGCCCAAAAATGCAAAACAGAAAAGCCAGCTCCTCTTTCACCCACAGTTGGCTCCACGTCAGCCTGTCCCCACCACATGAAGGAGAGTCTCATAAGACAGCAGGCTGACACGGGGTTACAAAATACATGGGGGGGGCAGGAGTTTGGGGTTTGTTTACACCTCCAAACTTTATCTTCCACTTAATAAAAGAAAAAAAGACAAACAAGGAAAAACAGCACTTGGATATAATAAGAAAAATGAAAGCACCTGCCACCCAACATCATAATCACTGGGGACAATTTTGGTATGTATCTTTTCAATTCGTTACCTATCTACATGCATGTATTTCTACTATGCCTATCTTTTAGCACCTGCAGGTGAAAACTGGCTTCAATTCAGTCATTCACATATCCTTTGCATAACATTATTCATTTCTGAAAAATCTTGCTATGTGAATAAACAGTAATTTTTAAATTTCCATTAATTTTAATGGGAAAAATTATGATACATTCCATCCCAACCTATGAGACCTAGACACTTTTCACATTGCTAACTGAAAAATGAAAATGAGTAGTCTACATAAGCAACAGACAACAGTATTTTAAAGGATATGAATATGGTTTATACCCTGAAATATAAAATAAAGATTAAGAAATCACAAAATGAGGAAAAAGAAACTTGACAGCAGTGTTGTTTGGGGACAGTTGTGAGTGAGGCATTCTTTGGAAGATGAATTCTCTCTACGCCATGTCCTTGACATGGAAAGGGCACACAAAGATGCCAAATTTTCACCTCACTTGGTTAGTGAACATAGACAAAGCAATCATTTTGGAATCACCAAATACAGCATCCAATTCACTGTTTCATACTGTATTATTTTATTAGAAACTACCTATTGAGAAAATTTGTGAGTGTTCACTAGCCTAAAACCATAGGAAAAATAATTACATTTTTAAGAGTTGTCTGAAAAGGGGTATAGTTGTTAATAAAGACATTATGGGAATAAACACATTATATGAACAGTCATTTTATAAAGTAAATCTATATATGAAAACATCATTTTATGCCAGTAAATATGATTCTGCATCAATATTTTAAGTGGCTACATAAATCTATTATTTAAATATGCCAGAATTTATTTAAATAATTTCCAATTGTTGGAAATTTAGTTGGATTTTTATTTTTCAGGTTTCATTGTTATAAACAGCACTGTAGATGGATGTTCTTGTGGATAAGTCTCCTAAGAGATACTTCATGTGCAAGTATTACCTTTGACCTGGAGCAAAATCCCAATTCTTCTGTTTCTCAAGTGAGTATGTTTTTCTCTATGCCGAATCAAGGAGACTTGAATCACATTTGATTTGCTACATATAGATTCTAGGCAAACACAGAAACAAGCGCTGAAAGACTCCCATGAACACACAGTTTACACAGTTGCTCAATTCAACTGAACGCAGTTCTCACTCTACAGTAACTGCTTGGCAGTTTATAAAATAACGGGCCTTTTGAGACATAGAGTCAAGAAAAAAAAATGTAGCTCTTGTTCAATTTACATTGTCCTAATGGCTTGGATTGGGAATCCCTTCTTGCTGCTTCAACAATTCAATGCCTGTGGGCCAGAGACTAGGAATTTCCCAACTTTCTTTTCTTAACTAAGTAAGGGGAAAAAACTGTATTGTGCTAAAAAAAAATGCCTGGCTTTAACTTTTCTGCCTTTTTCTTTTTCCCTTTCTCTTTATTGAGTCATGTAGTTAATTAATATGAAAAAGCTCTGGTAAACTATACAGCGATAGTGGTGTGTGTGTGTAACTTAGCACATAAAAGCAAAAATGTACCTGGTGACAAATGGAACTGAAGCAAGACTCCATGGTCTTTTAAAGATACAATTTAATCTGGATAGGAAACTAATACTGAATGTGTTTTCACATACAAAGAAATAAATGACCTCAACTCCATATTTCCAATTCAGATGTGCCCTTTTCCTGATGAAGCATAGGGCCTGGCCAGGCAGGACGCTATGTCATAAACACATTTTCTGTAGAAGCTACCATCCCATCTCAAATCCAACAAGGTCCCTTAGCTACTGTCCCCAGTACTTCATGTAAAATGCATAGCATATTTATGTAATTTATCCATCTTGTTCACAAAGGATAGAGCAAAGTTTATGTATATTTGTCGACATAATACAGAATTAGTGAGGTGAACTGATTTCCCATTTACGGTCTCTAGAGTTATTTTCTTGAAAAAGAGATGTGCTTGGATGTAATCTTCACAAACAGCAAATTGTTCTCTATAAGGACATAGGCATGGGAAGCAAAAGGTTCCCCAGACACAGACATGGAAATGTCAAAGAGGTATTTCTGTTGCTTAATGGACCACTGGAGTGTGTAGTTTCCACAACCCACAACCTCCAGAGCAATCACCAGCAACTTCCAGCCACTATCTGCTATTGTGGCAGCAAGAAGCAGAAAGTACATCTTTCCCTCCCACTTGTGCACTCTCCACAAATGCCTCTCAAAGACAGAACTTGTGAGAAAGCCAGTTGGCAAAGGAGCCTGGGAAATGTAGTTTGTAGACGCCCAGACACAGCAGCACAGAACCAAACATGGAAGAGCAAGTGTTCAGCTTGGAGGCAACAGATAAATAACTGGTACTTTTCTAAAATTAAAAACAGAAACAGAAAAATAAAATAGAATTAAGGAATTCAGAGGAAATGCTGACAATACAAGGACATTAGCCAAAACAGCTTTTTAAGTGATGATTAATAACTTCAAAAAATAAGAGAAGGAATAAAATGCATACAACAGAACATGGTATTTTTAAAATAAGGAAACCAACAAAAGAAAGAGTTCTTAAAAATGAAAATTGTCATAACCAGAATTTAAAATCTCAAAAGAAGGTTGGGAAGATTAGGTCAAAAAATCTCCCATGAAGTACTTCTGAAAAACTGATCAAAAACAGAGAAAAGACAGAAAAAATAGAGTATCTTTTGAAAACTTTTGTCATTTGAATAACAAAAACTCCAGAAAAAGAGAACCAAAAAAAGTGGAAGGGAAACTATAAGAGTTAGAAGAAAATTTCTCAGAATTGAGGAAAGTAAATCTATAGTTTGAAAAGGTCCACAAAGCACTCAAAACACCACAGAATGTCATCATAAAATGTTAGCACACCAGAAATAAAAATAAATCCTAAGAGTTTAGATAGAAAAAAGAGTAGGACACAGTAAGGACTCAGAAACAAGAATGTCATCAGACAGCTAGAGGGCAAAACTGAGGGGGAGCACAGAAAAAGATCATCAAAATTCTGAAAACAAATTTATTTCCAACTTAGAATTCTTTCCCACCTACATTATTGAACAAAAGATTAAATAAAGAATACAGGGCACCCCTCAGACAATGTATCTCCTCTGCATCGTTTCCCAGAAAGCTACTGTAAATACAGTAAAGGCAGAAAGCACACCAAGAAGTCACAAGATTTAAAAAAAATAAAATAAAATTTTTTAAAAGGTGAGGGGAAGAGAGTAGTTCCTAGATGGCAGCTGTCCCACAACTTAGAGACCAGCCCGCCCAGACCGGCACAGGGGGGTAAAAAGAACCCGAGAGAGGTGCTTCCACGGAGAAAGCTAACGTTATCTGATGGGTGTGGCCACACAGAAAGGGCATTTACCAGGCCTTCGGAATGTTTGGGAAAGAAGTAATGACAGGCACACACAAAATAAAATACATGAAAAGAAACACAGCTATTACAAACTCCCGGAAAAATACAACACAAAAAGTTACAAAAGAAAGAACTGTAATCATACTATAATTCATGCTAATGCTATGAACAATATTTACATAATCAAAATAATGTAAACAGTGAATATTAATTTCATCAAAGTGTATAATATGATTATGTTAAGAGGACAGGAACAGAAGCTAGAAGGGGATGCTAGGAGCTTTGGTGTTGAGGGATGTCGGCTTTTCTAGTAGAAACTGAATACTTAAAACTGAAAAACTAAGATTATAATTTATGCACAAGGATCCAATTTACAGACAATAAAATGAACACTTTTCAATTGTAACAGGTTATATACATACTACTGACAGTGGTGGGATTCCAGTCCAAGTCTGTCGTGCTTTTAAGCCCTCTGCGCACTGATTCCGCCTCTCTGCTCGTGGCACCTTTTATATCTTGGGTGTTTGGGACCTAAAGCCTACTCCTTCAGGTGTGCATTTCTAACACCATGGAGTCCCACATAATGTCCAGTTAGGGATATTACTCAGAGATATTGCAGAGAAGAATTTTACCAAACCATTTGTCTGCATAATACGCTAATACAGTGTATCTTTTGACCCATATCTTCTGAAAATAAATTATAATACCAAGAACCTAAAATTTTTGAAAATCATTTTAAAATAGATTATTCTCATTTTTACTTCTTAAAAATAATAATTAACTTTTTTAATGATTTGATACCATTGCTTTTATAGCCTCACAGAAATGCCACTTTTTTTCTTATCACAGGCTACTTTAGAGGAATTTTAAAGTCTGAAACAGTTCTTTGACATCTGTAAATTACAATCACCTGAGAAGTTTTTAAAACTACTGATCCCTAAGTCCCACTACAGACCAATTAGAAAATCAGAATTTCTAGGTGTTTTAAAAGTAACTAGGTGAGTTTGTAATGTAAAACCTGTGTTGAAAACCACAAGGTTAGAACGGTGATCCTCAAAGCATGGTTCCCAGATCAGCAGCACCAGCATGCCCAGGGAACTTGTCAGAAGTGCAGATGCTCAGCCCAGACTCAGACCTACCGAACCAGGTATTCTGGGAGTAGGGGCCAGCAATCAGTGCTTTAACAACCCCTCTGGGTGAGTCTGATGCACACTTGTTATTAGTTTCCTACTGCTCTCATAACAAATTACCAGAAACTAGGAGGCTTCAAGCAAAAGAAAGTTATTTTCTCACAGTTCTGGAAGTGCTGGTGGGACCACATTCTGCCTGAAGGCTCTTTCTGTTCCTCGCCTCTTCCAGCTTCCGTTGACCTCTGGCATTCTTTGTGCCTGCATCACTATGATCCCAGCCCCCAGCTTCACGAGTCCTTCTCCTCTGTGTGTCTGTCTTATCCTCTCTGTCTCTTACTAGGACACTCATCATCGAATTTCTCGCCCATCTAGGGATCCTTAATTATACCTGCAAAGACACCCCTTCCCCTCACAGTCATAGGTTCTGTGACATATCTTTTGGACAGGCCACCATTCAACCCACTGCAATGCTCCAGTTTTAGAAGCACTAGTAGAAGAGGAATGAATAAGGAATTCCACATCAAAAGATACTCTTTTCATTGTTTCTTCTTCATAGTCTTCATAATTCATTCCCTTCTCTTCTTTTATCTAATTAATTGTTATATTTTTTCTATTTTCTTTCCAGTGTTTACCCATTTTCTCCTTTTGTACATTCCCTCAAGAAGAATCTCTCCATCATTCCTTGACCCTTCTCCCTGGAGTTTTGTTCACACTGGAAACCTTTGGAGAATAGCAAAGGTATTCTCCAAAATGAAGCTGCCTCTCTCAGATGACATATCAGAAAGCACACTGCACACAAAGGGTGATCAAACTGATTTTATAATTAATACTGCAGGCAACAAATTCTATATACAAATAAGAATTCTACATTTTTATCATGGTAACTAGTGCCCTCTCATGGCCAAAGTAGAAACTGAGAGTAAAAAAAAAAATAAACATTCTTGCTGATTAAACGTTATGTTGAGCATCTAAAGTGTGTCAGACACTAGATGTTGATGTGAAAAATCTAGACAAATAAACTACACATCCTGCCTTCAGTTATTCAGCTTTTTCCCATATTGTTTCCAAAATTCCAGGATAATCTTTGATTGAAATGTTTATTTCACTAGAAAGTCTATGAAAACTATTTCAAGTTCATTTGGCTAACAATGTAGATTTTCTAAAGAGCAAGATTTTTCTTGCCCAAAAGGTACCATATTTTGCGATGTATAATGTACTCCAGTACATAATGCACACCCACGTTTTTGGACCAAACTTTCAGGAAAACAATCTTTTGTTTTAATTTATATGTACTACCCATGTATAATGTGTGCCATTGTTTTTCCCTCAAAAATTTGGGCAAAAGGTGTGCATTATACACAGCAAAATACGGTATTTTCAGAATTTCATAATGTATGAAAATAAATAAAATTTACAACTATAACTCAAATCAGAGCCCCAGGGTGTGAATGAATCATGTCTATTGATATGGAAATTTCAACTCTTTGAAATTCCCTTATCTATAATGTATTTATTATACATCTTTTTTTCCTTTGAAAACAAGCAGTTAGTTTAATTTAGGTAAATGAGAACACACATTTCCCTCTCCTTGTTCCCCAAATCCCACTGAAATAATAAAAGGAACACAAACATGATAATAAATTCTCATGCAGAGAGTTGAACAGTGGAAAAGGGTACATCCCTGGACCAAAAGGAAAGTGCCGTTGTGATAAAATGTGCATGCGGGGCAAGTGTATAAAGGACTCACGTCAGACATGCACAGACTTGGTTGGTATCGTGTCTTCCAAGGGCTATGTGGATATTCACAAGATGAAGAGATTCTTAAGGATGAAGATATAGGGGGAAAAGAACTGGAGGGGTTCAGAAGAAACAAGAAATTAGAGCAAGCTGTGACCAAACAATATATGTTTTTGGAGATCTCTCAAGATACTGGGGAGACACTGGATTTCCAACAGCATATGGGACTCATGTTGGAGCAATTCTCTGAGTTATTAAAGCATCAGGCAACCTCCTAGGGATGAACGATGTAAGGACCTCAAGACAACAAATTGCTGGATTTCAAATAGCAAATTTTGCAAATTATTTGGTTTTGTAAAAAGTGAATGAGAACGATCTTGCTTTCCCTATAGTAACTTACATTTAATATACTTTGTTGGCTGAAAAAGAAAAGGTCTAGAGGGTGTGGGAACTGACTACTAAATGTGTTGTACTCAGGAACATTAGCCATCATACATATCATTGTGGAAAAAATAAATCTGGGCTAATACATTTCATGGGATTTGCTCTGGAAGCCTGTCCTGATGATTCCCCTGATGTATTGTTCACAGTCCTCCAGCTGAGGGAGGCTCAGCCAAGGTTTGGTCCACATTTACCTAAACGATGAGGGTAGAGCATGAAAGAAAAAGACCACTCTTTCAGGACCCTCAAAACCAAGCCTGCCTACCTACCTCAAATAGCCCCAAACATTTATGTTCCTTGTTATGGGAGAAACTGTGACTGCCTGCCCCCCAATCCGCCTGTTGGAGGCACAGTACCTCAGGATGTGACTGCATTTGGAGACGGGCCTTTAAAGAGGCCATTGGGCTGGACTCTACTCCAGTCTGACCAGTGTTCTTATAAGAAGAGGAAACTTGAACGGACACTGGGACGCACACACACAGCATGTGAGGACATAGTAAGAAGATGGCCATCTATAAGCCAAGGAGAGAGGCCTCAGGAGAAAGCAACTCTGCCAACACCTTGATCTTGGATGCCCAGCCCCCGGAACCGTGAGGAAACAAATGTCTGTTACTTAAGCCCTCCAGGCTATGCTACTTTGTCAGGGCAGCCCTAGAAAACTACTATATTCCTCAAGGTATGATATCTGATTTTTAATTTTCTGTCAATTGGCCTAGGCTTGTTTGTATCTCTTATTTTGCTATTAAAGTTCATCCACCAGAGATCCCCAAAGCACACCTATGATCAAAAAAGTTTAGATTTTACTAACTGCCAGCAGCAAGGGGCTACCCACACTGTGAGAACTTGACACATCTCAAACTAAGGCAGTTAATGAAGAGTGTTGATGGCAGCGGTTCCCAACCTTGTTGGCACCAGGGGCCGGTTTCAAAAAAGATTATTTTTCCACGGACCAGAGTAGGGGGATGGTTTTGGGATGATTCAAGCGCATTACATTCAAGCTCACCTCCAGCTGTGTGGCCCGGCTCCTAACAGGCCCGGACCAGTACCAGTCCACAGCCCGGAGGTTGGGACCGCTGGCTTATGGGGTACTGGGGGCTGTGGTTTGTCATCGGATGGTGTTAGGGCAGAAGATACTAAGCAAGGCCTGAGCAGAGATGGGTCAAAATTTCTGAACTAGGTGAGTTACTGGAACAATCTGTGGTTTTTATCTCTAAAAGACACAAGTCCTTATGTATAGTTACTATTAGAACAATTTGGTGACTTATCTTGAACACTGGGCTCTGAATGAGCTGGTGTCAAAGGAACTGGAGCTAAGTTTGTCCTGCAGGTCACAGTTTGGTACAGCTAATCTGTTCTGCTAATTATGATATCGTTTTCGAGCTGTGGTTTCTGTTTCATTTCTCACTGCGTAGACCTCTTTGTGCTTAAATGCAAGTGATCTCAGCTATGATCGAGAGAGCAGATATGGATAAGTAAGCACTGCATCAGTGAGGAGTGACTATGCTTACTTTCTAGGCGATTCCAAAATTCCTTACCTGTTTACAAACTGTCGATGTCCTATGTTTAAAAAAAAAAGGCACCTTGGAATCTGAAAAACTAAAGTTTTGATACACTAAATTAACACAAATTTACTTTTTCATGTTCACAGAGATCCAAACAGTAGAATTACATTAACAATTTAGCTCAACAATTAAAAGTAGGGCTTTAAAGTCAGGCAGATCTTGATTCAATTCCCAACTCCCTGGCTTGTCAGTTGTAGAGTTATTTACAACAAGTTGGCAAATTATTTAATAGCTATGGGTCAATTTCATCACCATTAACATGGCATAAATAATAGTATTTCCCTCATAGGGTTATTGTGAAAATTAAATACATTAATGCACGTAGTCTACTTACCTGTTGCTACATAACAAACAACTCAAACTTAGCGGCTTCAGACAGCAATTTTATTTTGCTCATGCTTTGGTGGGTCAGGAATTTAGTAAGGTTTGGCTGGGCACTCATCTCTGCTGCACGAGGCATCTGCGAGGGTGGTTCCATGAGGCTCGGAGGAAGATGGATCTCAGGTAGAACAGCACCCACAGCTTGGTCAGAAGCCTCAGTAACTCTCCAATGGGCTCTCCACGGAGTGACCTGGGCTTCCTTACAGGCTGACAAATAGTTCCAAGAGTTCGTGCTGATTGAACAGAAGTTGGAAGGCTTTTTTTCTTTTCAGTTAGCCTTAAATATCGGAGTGTCACTTCCACCGAATTCTACTGATGAAGCATGTCACAAAAGCCAGCATAGATTCAAGGGGAGAAGAATCAAATGACAGTGATCACTGCATGGCACCGTAAAAATCTGTGGTCATCCTGAAGGTGCTATACCAGGTGTTTGACATAATAAGCACTATACTTTGTGAGCTATTCCAATCTGTAGTTACTACTAAATCGAACGCAGGACACAAGATAGCTTTAGTTTTCTAATATCAGCATGGGAACACAAACTAAAAGTTTTTTTGATTTCCTGATAGAACTTTTGTCATTTTTTAACCCCATATTGCTCAAGGAATGTTTTCCCAGGCCTCTGTAATAATCATAGCCACCACAGATGTTAATGACAGTTTTCCAGAGATGTGTGAATCCTAGCAAATCTAGAATTTGTTGACACATTTTTAAAATAATCATTTGTCTCTAGATTTCTCAAGAAACATATTATGAAGCACTCTCTATACCAGCTGTCACTTGTAATGGCTGTCAGGCAGAAGACGGGGAGATGGTGAAGAGCTTCCTCAAACATTGTTAAACCCTTTCCTCTCTTCCCAGCGGGCCCCCCCCCTCCCCCGCTGCCCCGTGCTCTCTGCTTCCATGGGCTACAACTAAATGACTGGTGACCTAAGTGCCTGAGATCAGAGAATGAGTGTCCCACCTTGACAAAGTAGAGATTACCCACTGGATCATTTTTCAATCCCATTTTTTGAAAAGGGAGGAGAGGAAATTTAGGGTGACAATAAAAACTGTCTTCAAATATCTGGAAAAGATGCCATATAAAAAAGCAAACTTAATCCCAAAGCAAAAAATAAAAAACTTAAAACTTGAATTAGTATGCAGAAGTCATAGGATAGTAGACCTTAGTTCAATAAAAACAAATATGGTCTTTCTCTTACAGCTCTACAAAAACAGAACAGGATGCCTCAGAAAGTAGCATCCTTCTGCCCCCTGGAGGACTGGTAGCAACATTTGGGTAACTATTTGGTGGGGAAGTTATAGACAGGATTCCTGAAGCCTTTGGTCAGGAACAGGTTGGTCATATCATGTCCACTGTCCTCCAACTCTGGGAGTATGTAATTTAAAGTTTAAATGAAATTCAGTTCTTGTTTTATTGGCTTTTTAAAAGTCTACAGTTCTATAATCTACATGAAAAAGTCATGTTACTATGTAATCTCTTAACCATTGCTTCGCAGGTGGGCAACTGGTTGGCAAATCAGCAGTTCTATCCAACAGAATTTGGGAGAGGAGCAACTCTTGCCAGTAACTGTAGTATGTGCACCCCACCCCCCGCCAAGTGTACCTAAGGAGTACTTACTGGAAGAACCATCCTACTGTACCTCTGGGTTGTGTCAAGGTTAAAAGTCTAAAGGTGCCATTCAAATAAGTGAAAACAGATATATAGGAATTGGACATGAAAAGAAGAGACATCTATTGTTTGGGGGTACAGAAAAGTTGATGCACAAGAAAACTCTGCCTTGAATGTGCCAGAACTAGGTAAGAGCCAGTCTTGGCATGTCAACAGAAATGCTTGAACCATCAGCCTGGGAAAGGGCTTTGGTGATGAAGGGAGCAGTTATCACAAGACTGAAGACCACCATAGATCATTCACACAGGAAATGTGCCCTATTCTTACATAAGAGTAATTAGAATGTTAACTGTGAAGTCACCAATGGCCTCTATGTTGCCAAAACCAGTCACCACCCTCTGCCCTAATCTTATTTCTTTCAGCAGCTTTTCCTCTTGCTTTACAGTTAGCCATTCCTCTTGCTTTTCTTAAACTCTTTTCTCTCTTGGTTCCAACGACTCCACACTTTCCCTGTTTCTTCCTCACTCTGTCTATTCCTTCCAAGTTAGTTTCCTTTGCTGGCCCTTCTCTGTGACATCACCTCTAAGGGTTGAAGTCTTTGGGATCCCATAATGACAAGCATTCTCCCATATTATTAAACACCACCTATACCACCTGAATACCGACTACTCCCAAATATTTATCTTGAGACCAGAATCTCTTCTTAGAGCTCCTTCATCATATATCAACTGCCTGCTTTGCATTTCTACTTGTGCATTTTACACATCTTAAATTCAACATGTAGAAAACACATTATTTAATTATGCCCCTACCCATACTGTTCCTTGTACTACCAATGCCTCCACAAATCCACTGCCAAGTCCCTTCTATCTCAGTAAATGATGAATCATCATATAACCAGTTTTTCGGTCAGACACTCAAGTATCATTCTTGGCTCCTCATTCTACCATATCCAACCTTCATTACCAAGTTCTGTCAAATCCGCACACAAAATATATCTAGAATACACCCACTACCTACCTTTTTACTGCCAGAACCCTAGCGCAAGCTACCTCGGACACCACAATGGTCTTCCTAACAGTTCTCTCCCTCCGCACCTTGACAATTCTCAATCCACTCTCCACACAGCAACCACTGTTAATTCTTTTGAAAAATATTTTTTTCACCAATTCAAAAGTACCTATGCACCCCAATGTTCATAGCAGCATTATTTACAATAGCCAAGTGCTGGAAATAGCCTAAGTACATATCAGTAAATAAGTGGATCAAAAAACTGTGGTACATTCACACAATGGAATACTATGCAGCAGAAAGAAAAAAAGGAGCTCCTACCCTTCACAACAGCATGGATGGAACTGGAGAGCATTATGCTAAGTGAAATAAGCCAGGCAGTAAAAGACAAATACCCTATGATCTCACTTATAAGTGGAACCTAATCAACAACAACAACAAAAAAAAAAAACCACAAATGAGCAAAATAGAACCAGAGACATGGAAATAAAGAATAAACTGACAGTGACCAGAGGAGATGGGGGAGGGGAAGCAGGGGGCGGAAAAGACAAGTCAAGGAACAGGAACAGAGGACTCACAGGCACAGACAGTGGGGTGGCGAATAACTGTGGGAGGTGGGAAGGCCAGGGGAGGGGAGAGCAATGGGGGAAAAGGTGTGACAACTCTAACTGAACAACAATAAAAAGAAAAAGAATTTGTCTTTCTTACATATGTATTTCCATTTTTCCTCCCCCAAAGGGCTTAAGAAGAAAAGGGCTTACAGAATTCTTACTCAACTATAACAACAGCCTACGTATCAATCTATACAATTTCTAAGAGGTAATGTTTCTATTCTCATTAATCTTCTTTTCTGTTGGTCTTTTCCTTTTCGTATGCCGATAAAATGCCTAAGGAATATATCTACCAGTGGAGTCTAAGTTTTGACATGTGTGCTAGCCAACTAGTTCCATTGTGGTCTTTTTAAAAGATAAATTGATTTATGTGACTCTTTTGCTTACGAGTTTTCAGTGAATTCCCCTTTGCACAGAAAAGAAAATCTAACTTTTTCCTGGGGCTGATGAGGCCTTCACAGCAGTACTTCTCAAACTATCTTTGGTAAAGGACCAGTGTGTTTGTTTTTAAATTTCCAACCCCTCCCTTTAGATACACTTATAAGATATAATTGAAATGAATTACTAGAAAAAAATCAAAATACAAGTCCAATTTTTTATTAGATTGAACAGATATAAAACCACTCTGTCAAATCATTTAAAAGATTTTAAATATCTATTTTCAATTTCTGTATTTATCCCCTGATAGGCCAGTTCAAGGACTGCTACTAACCTCAATGATTTGACTCTCAGGCCTAACTCTCCAACTTTGTCTCAAGGACTCTCTTTTTCTTCCACTCTGTGCCAGCCTTCCTTTCTATATCTGAAACAGAAGAAGCTCTTTCCAGCTTCAAGGTGCAGCCCTTTCCCTGAAGCTAGAAACTTCACCATCCCCCACTCCTCTGTTCAGACAGTTCTTTCTCATCCAATGTCATTTTAATTCTATCTCCTCAAATGATAATCTCAACTGAAGTAAGTAGCCCTGTTATTCTCTAACACAGCACTGAATGCATTTCTGCATACCACTTATCCTAATTCATACTATTTGTTTGTCTACTTGTTTACTATTTATCTCCAAAAGTCAACCTCAGTTCAATAAAGGCAAGAACTATCTCACCTTTATTCACCATCAATGGCTGGGGTATGCTAGGCATACCAAAGAGATTTGTTGATTGACTGAATGAATGAATAAATGAGTGAACTTTCCTGTTAGAACACACTAGCAGCCATGCCATCTATCCTCAAACATTCAGCATTTGGGCCAAGCCAACCCAGTCAAAACAAACTACAAAAGTATACCATCATTCTATGGCTTTGTTCAACAATTTATTTAAATCTGAAATATCCTGGAGGACAGTACTAAATCCAAAATATTATGTAATGACACAACTGCCTGCCATTAACTGATCTAGTAGTGCTTTTGTGCAAAAACAAAACAAAACAAAACGAAAAAAAAAAAAATACCTGAGCTAGCAAGCCTTCTTCCCAAACTGTGCATGTCTGTCCTAACTAGTCTCAGAACTACCTGAAGAACAGACTGTATGGCATCATCTCTGTTTTGCCTAACTCAGAAATCTTGGCAGAAAAGTGTAAATATTGCTCAAAAACACAAGAAGCCAAACAATTCTCAGACACTTGGGTGAAAGATTACAATATAACATGCAATAGAACACTTAAGGCAAAAGTTAGGGGAAGGGTTTTTTTTGGAAATTAGGACATTCAAAACCAACAATGTACACCAGAATTCAGAAAGCCACATGCATGTCCAGACAGGATACTTGCAGAGAAAAGACCTGACAAGACCCTGAGTTTTCACCTCAATCTGATCCATGGGTTATGAGCCAGCCTGGCTAAGTGCTGAAGGAGGGCCCTAGCACAGAGCCAATAACTGGAAGAAGTGGTGTGTGTACGTGTCTATCTGTCTGTCTGTCTGTCTGTCTCTCATTGTTTTATTTATATCCTAGAATTCAAGGAAATTTTAACAAGTTGAATGAAAACTAAGGGAACAAACACTTCAGTCACCTTCCACAATGAGAAAGGTAATCTTCACAATAGGAGCTTCAAAAAATCACTAAACAGACTACTACTGCCTTCAACAGGTAATAAAAAAAAAAATCCCAGGGCAGGAGGGGAATCTGATTTCCAGTCTTACTATTGTATAATATTCAACTGTCTGGCTTTCAACAACAACAAAAAAATCATAAGGCATACAAAGAAACAGGAAAGGATATACCACTCAAAGGAAGAACATATACAGAAAATGTCCTGAGGGACCCCAAACATCAACATTACTAGACAAAGACTTTAAACAACCGTTTTCGGTATGCTCAAGGAGCTAAAGGAAACACAGGCAAAGAACTAAGGAAATCAAGAAGATGCTATATGAACAAATTGAGAATATCAATAAAGAGATAGAAATTATAAAAGAAAGAAAACAGAAAATCTGAAACTGAAAAGCAAAGTAATTGCATGAAAAAACTCATGAGAGGGGTCCAAAAGCAGGTGTGAGCAGGCAAAAGAATCAGCAAGCTTGAAACTAAGAAAATTGGAATTGCTAAATCTGAGGAGCAGGAAAAAAGAATGAAGCCAAGTGAACCGAGCCTAAAGACCTGTCGGATACCACCAAGTGAACCAGCATCTATATTGTGAGAGCCTGAGGAAGAAAAAAGGGGAAAAAATATTCGAAGACATAATAGCTAAAACTGCCCAAATTTGATGAAATATATCAATATACAAGCCCCAAAACTCAACCAACTCCAAACGGCACACTCAAAGAGAGCCTCACTTAGACACATCATAATCAAACTCTCAAAAGCCAAAGACAAAAGCACAATCTTAAAAGCAATAAGAGAGAAATGACTTACCATGTACAAAGGATCCTAAATCAATTTATGGATTTCAGAAACCATGCAGGCCAGAGAACAGTGAAATGACATAATTGAAGTGGTGAAAGAAAAAAGCTGTCAACCATGAATTCTATATTTTTAAAAATGTCCTTCAAAAATAGTGGAAAAATAAGACATTCTTTTTTAATGTTAAAATATTTATTTTGGGATGAATGGATTATAAAGAAATTTTTATTGTTATTCTATTACAGTTGTCCCAATTTTTCCCCCTCTGCCCCCCTCCGCCCACCCCCCACCCCACTCCCACTGCCAATCCCCAAACCATTGTTCATGTACATGGGTAACACAGTCTTAAATTAACAAACATTGAGGAAGTTCATTACCAGTAGACCTACCCTACAAAAAATACTAAAGGGAACCCTTCAGATTAAAACAAAAGAAGACTGAATGGTAACTCAAAGTCATATTAAAAAAATAAAGATCTCTGGTAAAAGTAAATACATGGACAATTATAAAAGCAAATTTTATTGTAATTTTGGTTAATAATTCTACATTTTACATTCTATAGGATCATCTGGCTATTCCTGAGTTATAGCTTTCTGTAATAAACCATTGATCTAGAAGTAAAATGTTTCTCTGAATTCCGTGAGCCCTTCTAGCAAATTAATTGAACCTAAGGAGGCAGTTGTTGGGACCTCTGATTCATAGCCAGATGGTCAGAAGTACAGGAAAAAGTCTAGGGCCTGCAACTGGAGTCTGAAGTGGGAAGGTGGGTAGCAGTCTTGTAGAACTAAACCCTCAGCATGGGGAATCTGGTGCTGTCTCCAGGTATTACACATAGTATCAGAATTGAGTTGAATTGTCAGACACCCTGGTGGTATCTGAGAATTGCCTGGTGGGAGCCCCACCACACACACACACACACACACACTCTCTCTCTCTCTCTCTCTCTCTCTCTCTCTCTCTCTCTCTCTCACACAGAAATTGGGTCCTGGAATCCAATTTAATTGTGAACGTATATATCCTTAAAGCACACAAACTTCTATATAAGCAAGTAAAAGTATGTCCTACATCATTTTATATGGTTCAGTTTGAGCCATGGTAGATAATTAAAAATTAAATGTAAAAGATAAGAAGGGAGGTACTTAATGTTTATTGAATGAATAATATGACAAGAATTTTCCATGCATTATCTTTTAAAATGTGCACAACCATTCATTTTGGAGAGAAGGAAATGGACTCAGGAGGTTAAGTGGCTTGCCTGAAGCCATTCAACTAGTCTGTAGCTAATCCAGGATTAAAACTCAGCTTTCCCTAAAAATTAGAACATTTTTCTCTATGCTGTACTTTGTAAAACATGCTGTCTTCTGTCAGTAAAAGGGGCAGTCAGAATATTTCGCTCTATTTTGACTTTTTCTGAGAATGGCTCATTTTGTTGGAAATTTCTGAGAATGTCTATAGTGACAGCTTTGTTAAAAATCTACTTTAAAGTGTTTTATATTTCTGAATCATGGGAAATGGTTCAGTCAATGAAAAAATCTGACATTTTGGACCTCTTGCAAGCATTTGAAAATGTTCAATTCTATATAAATTACAAAATAAACAAACTTTTATACAAGTTTATATATTTTCTTGATTTTTAATGTCAAGACTGCTGGGGAGCAATTATTCGATTTCAGAATCCAAATAATATTGATTATACCTCAGTAATACCCAAAACTAGCCAGAAGTAATCCTATCTGTTCCTGAAATCCAAAGAACACTGTATGTGTATTTTAAAAGTACTCAATCCATATGTACTAGGTCTGTCCAGAAAAAGTGCAACCGCTGTTAACGAGAACAGTTTGTGTGCATGTAACCTGGCAGCCAAGGAGAGTGGTCTTAACATGCATGCGTGAACATCGACAACTTCCCTGTCAGGGAGGGTGGTAGACCCCATTGAGTGAGCATGTGTACTGCGTGGCCGTTGCATTCAAAAGGACTGAGCAAGTAGAGCAACGCACCTGCATCCAATTTTGCATTAAGCTTGCACATTCCTCTGCAGAAACTATTCAGATGACTCAGAAGCCTGCAGCTATGGGCAACTGGTGATTGGCAGCTTCATCACAACAACATACCTGCCCATGCATCACATCTTATGCGGAGTTTTCTGGCAAAATCTCAAATCAACCAGGTGATTCAGCCCTGCTATAACTCAGGTTTGGCACCCTGGGACTTCTGGCTTTTCCCGAAACTACAATCACTTTTGAAAGAGAAGAGATTTAAGACAGTCAAAGAGATTCAGGAAAATGTGACAGGGAAGCTGATAGTGATTGGGAAAACTGTATGAGGTCCCAAAGTGCCTACTTTGAAGGGGACAAAAGTGTCATTGTCCTATGTACAATGTTTCTTGTATCTTCTTCAATAAATGTCTCTATTTTTTATAGTACATGGCTGGATACTTTCTGGACAGAACTCATATACACATATGTAACTTGTATAACCTTTATTTATATATTTTATATTAATATTATTACATAATAAAAAAAATACCTTTGGTTTGCCTCCCCGTTTCCTGACACACAGTTCCGAAACACAGAACGGAACTCTTGGGATCTGTTAAGGGATGTGTCTTTTGTCTGCTGATGCCTAACTAATTGCTGGAGGCTCCTGGAGAGCCTCGGGATGGGGCTGGTTGATAGGAGAACCAACCTTGAGATTAGCGGGTTGGAATTTCCACCCTTCTCCTCCACCCAGGGGAGAAGGACGGGAAGTTGAGTTAATCACCAGTGGGCAATGATTTAATCCAGCAATTTTCAACCTTTTTCATCTCATGGCACACATACACTAATTCCTAAAATTATGTAGCCCAACAAAAAACATATTTCTTGCCAATTTAACAAAAATATAGGTATAATTCTGGTTCATTTACACGACAACTATTGTTGTGCTGGCTGTTGTCATTTCTTTATTTGACAATCTAAGGGAAAAGCGGTCTTTGTCCCTCACTAAATAGGCATTTCATGTTTTAAAAATTCTTATGGCAGCCCTGGCTGGTGTAGCTCAGTGGATTGAGCGCGGGCTGCGAACCAGGTATCGCAGGTTCAATTCCAAGTCAGGGCACATGCCTAGGTTGCAGGCCATGTCTCCCAACAACCACGCATTGATGTTTCTTTCTCTCTCTCTCTCTCCCCCCCCTCCCCTTCCCTCTCTAAAAATAAATCAATAAAATCTTTATTAAAAAAATTCTTATGGCACACAGTTGATAATTGCTGATTTAATTAATCATACCTATGTAATGAAGCCTCCATTAAAACAAAAACAAAAAACAGGAAACCAAAAACGCTAACTGAAGCGTTTGGAGAACTGGGCAGGTGAATACACGGAGCTGCCTGGAGAAGGGTGCACTCAGGGCATGGAAGCTCCTCGCCCCTCGCCCAGCCCTGCCTTGTGCAGCAGCTCTGTCTGGCTGTTAAACACAAGTACGCTTTTGCTGAGTTCTGCGGGCCATTCTAGCAAATTACCGATCTCTAGGAGAAGGCTGTGGATGCACATGATTTATAAACAGCTGGTCAGAAGAACAGGTGCCAACCTGGATTTGTGATTGGCATGTGAAGAGGATCCAGGGGGCAGTCACGTAGGACTTAGCCCTTAACCTGTGGGGTCCCAGTGCTAACCCCAGGCAACAGTGTCAGAAATGAACTGAGTTACAGGACACTCAGATGGTGTCCAGAGCGTTGGAGAATTGCTTGGTGTGGAAACCCCACACAACAGTGTAGAAATGTGTGCGATAAAAGGAAACAGTTTCCCTATTTAGCCTCCAGTAAGGCCTATCACAAATTTTTCTTCCACACAAAAATCCCTAACACCAAGGGGCTGAAACTACACGGACCCCGTACTCCCCTGATCCTTGAAAAAGCCCTTACCTCGACAGCAGCGCGGGGTCTGGCGGCCTGGGAGGGGCAAGGAGACCTGCGGCCCAGAAACACCTTTTGGAAAACGTTACAGCATCAAGAGTGCTCAATACCCTGTGGCAGGAGGTGGAGGACACGTAGCCGGCCCTGGGAGCCCTGGGACGGCCTGGAGCTCCAGATGTTGCAGGCACTGAAGTTAACACCAGCCCCACCTTTCCACGATCGCGGTGCACGAGGAGGAGCGGGACCTCCTCAACCAGATCTCGCGAGGCAACCGGCTCCGGCTGGAACGGGCACTTTCACAGTGAATGCTAAACTGTGGCACCTGCTAACACTCACGTCCTCTTTCCACGTTCTGGGTGGGTGGATGTGGCGGAACCCAAACTAATGCCTGCATGGAGATCCCCGGACGGGCTGCACTGCAGAATCCTTGCAGAAAAATAGGGATTTACAGCTCAGTTATCATCCAGGCTACAACAGGGATTGGTGCACCTGGGCCTTGGGTATGTGTTGCAGAAAAAATGAAGGTTTCCAGGGTAAATGTTCAGGGGAGGAAAAGGCATTTGAAAGAAGCAGGGAAATTATGAGCACAGGAAAAGGTCCAAGCAGATGTGAGAGGGTAGAATTCAGTCACCCTCACCCCCTGGCGAAAATGGAAATAAAGGTAAATACGATTTTCTGATGTGGCTCCCAGTAACAAAAAAAAAAAAGATACATAGTCCTTACTAAGCCTGTAAATAAATGCTCAAAACTTTTCATAATTGCCAAAACCCATAAATAACCCAAATGTTCAACAACAAACTTACGTTTATGAAATGGAATATTACTTAGCAATTAAAAAGGAAGGAACCATTGATACATGCAACAAACTTGAATAATCTCAAAGACACATTGTGTTAAATAAATCAGTCTCAAATATTACATACTGTATGATTCCATTTATGTGATGTTCTGGACCAGACAAAATCTACTGGATTGGAGAACAGACCAGTAATTGGTAGAGTAATTGATGGGATCTAGTCTGGGGAGGTGCCACTATGAAAGAACAGCACAGAGTTATGTGGAACTATTCCATGTCCTGACTATGGTGGTGGTCATACAAATCCACATGTGTGGTAAAATTCATAGAATTTACGTAGATACCAGGGTAAAATCAAATTGTTGTATAACTTTTTCTAAAAAATTAAACACTCTATGGCAGGTACTATGCTATCTGAGGTAATAGCAATGAGCTTGATACAGCATAAATATAAACACAAAGTAACTACGGCACAAAAAAAATCAAAATAGAATAACTGAAAAGTAAAAACAGCAAATGTTATAAGAAATTAAAGAAGAAATAATTTCTGGCTTAACTAAACAGAAAATGCTTCAGAGCAGAGGTTGTACTTGACAGACCTAGGCAGACCTAGAAGGAATGGAAAATCACCAGGTTAGAAAATGCCACCGTGGGAAGCTGCCTACAGACCCTGCCCAGGAAAAAGATGAAGATTAGGGTCTGGGGTTGGCCTATCCGGCCTAACAGGATGCAGCTTTAGCTTGAGCCAGCTCTAGCCAGTCAAACTCTGATACCCTTTGCAGGTTTTTGCGTTTAAAAACCCTGATCTAAGAACAACCGAGCAAGTCCCAACCTCCCTTGGTTGGCTCCACTGTCCCTCTTATTCCCCACTAATAAACCCCGCTCTTAGTTCACTGCATCCGTCCAGTTTCTCAAGCGACTCTGACCTCACGGTACTGGATCTCAGTTTCATGTGTAAGAGAAGGCAAATGACAATAATTCCATGAGGAAAATGGTCATTCAGATTATCATGTCAGTAGCACGCAGGGAGGAATGGAACAGAAAGTGCAGAGGGCTGAAAGTATGCCTGGTTAGAAGACAAAAGAATTTGGGGAGAGCTTGACCTGGGGTGTTGATCATCTAGCACAGTAAGCCTTTCTAAGGGCTGGACGTGCACCTGTAGGAGACCCTGGAGACCAGGAGAAGGTTGGAGCAATCTATTTTATTTTATTCCCACCAATTGAGGTTTTCCCATCATTTACAAGTGGGTCCCATCTTCATCTTCCTTGCTGCAATGTTGGCTCTTCCTAATCACAATTATGCTGTCTCTTACCTTCAGCTTATTCTCAGATCTCCAAGAACCTCCCTTCCAAGCTTATTTTATTTTCCAGCAACCTCTACTTAGATAGTATCACCCCCACAAAAAATAAGACACACAAACCACCTCGTGAATCCAAGCAGCAGTAGTGGACATGAAAAACATTTATTTGAGAGCCACCATTTTGGAGTTAGGATTGACAAGACTGGTTTGTAAATTGGATGTAAGGGATGAAGGAACAGGGAGGAAAAAAACAAACACGGGTTTAGAGGCAAAGTTCTAAAAACATGAAGTGTAGCTAGTGACTATTTTATTCTTGTGCAACAATTGCATTTGAATATTAGTTTGCTTAAATCAGTATTTATAAGTGAAACCAATTTTTCTTCATTTAAAAATGCATGCAAGGCAATAAAACAATGTTTGAGAACAGGCCTTTCCAACTTTAAATAAAAAACTGAAAAATACTTTACGCAACAGCATGACATACCCAATTTTTTTAAAGATAAAAAATGGACAATCCTTCATATCACTATTAAAAACTTATTAGTGTGGAGCTGAGGAAAGAATTTTCATGAGTTTTATAAAATAGAGAACAAGAAAGTAATATGTGATTGAAGAATTCTCTCAAAAATGAGTAAAAGCATACCATTTTATTGTGCTTCCTTTTATTGTGCATCACAGATGTTGCATTTTTCACAAATGGAAGAAGGCAAAACCCTCAACCAGCAACAAAGGTTTCAACTTGCTCTGTTGCAACACTCTCTTTATTACAGTGGTCTGGAATGGAACCCACAATACCTAACGAGGTATGCTTGTCCTTAACGGCATTTCTCACGATAAAAAAATTTATGCTGAAAGAGATAAAAATGACTCATATAGAGAAAAAAGTTTGTTATTCAGTTTGCAATATAAATAAAATTTGGTAGTACTGAATCTATATTGTTACAGTTTTTGTATTAAACCACAATTGTATACAACAGAAGAGACTCTCAAGGTAACTTGAACACAATATTTTTCCTATTTCTATGAATGCATGTGAAATTGTTATGAACACTTCAATAAAAATATATGCAAACAAGTAAAATAAGCAAGGCACATCAATAAAGATTGAGGAAATGAAACCAGACTTTTATTGTTATTCCTCTGAAGTCATTACAAAGTTTATAGGGCTCTTGGCTCAAAGGAAAACATAATAGCTACAAGTATCTACTGAAACTACCTATTTACCATGGTTTTATTTTTAGGATCCTCAGGGGATCTAAATGGCAATGTTGCTAAACAAGTACAAAATAAAACCATTTAAAATATTTAGTTATTATTCTTCAACTTAAACAGAAATCACCTTAAACATAAAAAGGTTCATAAATATTTGCTGAATGTACAGCAATATTCATTGCTGATCAATGAAATGGAGAGAAAGTACTGCGAACACTTATATCCTGTGATTAAACATACTGCACAGAATGGTCATCTTATTGTAGTAACTCAGACACTATAAGGACACAAGTTTCAACTTTTCATCAAGGCTAGGCAGGGGGGGCTGGATAGAAAACATGGATAATAAACTCAATCATTTTAAGTTTCATTTTGGCTAGCATTTCAATTTCTTCCCGTATTAACCTTTATCAGGAGACAAAAGTAAATATATATATATTTGAAGACCCTTCCCATTCCCTCTGTGTGTGGCTAAAATGTAGTAAAGAAAAAGAAATGGGAGGGTGGCGAGAGCGAACTCTAAAGGAACTGGAAAATCCCTCCAGGAAAAACACGCCTCCAGTGGGAAAACGATCTCTCCCACACGTCAGCACGATCTAGAAAGAAACACCCATGGCAACTATCTCAGAGGCCTTGCATCTGATTCCTCACTGGTGATCAGCTGTGTCATTAGCTTTCTGTTTCCAATAGGAAGTCACTTCTTGGCCTCATGCTCCATCTATTAAAAAAGGAGAGAGGGACCAGATACCGAACCGGATAAATAGCATCTGACTGTTCAAAAACATTTAAGAACAGCTCTCATAGTAGCAGTTATAGTTTTCTTGCAGAAATTTTGTAGTGAAGAATAGATGCTTAGTGGTTAGAGGTAGTAGTAGGATAATTAATCAATGAATTCACAGGACAATACAGAAGAAACCACTGCTAAATAAAAATGGAAAGAGATAAGACACAGTTTCCCACTTTAGGAGAGAAAGGTATTTACAAATTTCACACAGTGTATATAAGTGGTGACCAAAATATTCAAAATATGTGAAAAGCATTTGACTTACAGAAGAGCAATACCGCCAGCACTGCTGAAAACAGATCTAAGGTAAAAACCTCCCACCACACCAGAACACACTCACAAACTCGACCTGGGTCCCAGTACAAGAGCTCTTCGTGCCCTTTCATCCCGGGGCCCACCATCCGAACCCTAGCCCTGAGACTAACAGCAGAGGCTCCCCATGGAGCCTGCTGCAGATGAGGGCCACCACACACTGGAAAGTGATGGAGCAGCCACAGTGGGTTCTGCTGTAACATGAGCTTCCCAAAAGTCGGGTCCTTGATCAAGGTCCTTTAAAAATTGATGCAGCAATGACATTTTGAACTCCCGTTAGAAGCCAATGTCACCTGATCCTTATTACAGGTTTGTCAAGTGGAATAAGAGTTCTGGCTGATGCCTCAAGCCTCAGAAATGCCACAAGGCTGCAGGCCAGCTTCTCCCTGAGCACTGGCTGTCATGGCGATGCCTTCTTTACCTGAGAACTCAGCGCTGTGGATTTCTCTGAAGCTCTTTCTAGTTTCAGTCAATGACTGTTCTTTGGCTGATCCTTCGTACAAATCTGTGTCCAAATAGGCCTCACTTTCTCATCTCAGACTTACTCCTGGTATAAAAAGGCATTTTCTTGTGGCCCCAGAAGTCCCCCCTTTGGAATGCAGAATGAAATACTCTATTTAGTTCTTACTCTACCACCTTCTTGTTCAAAGTTAGTGAGGACTGTAGGGTACTCAACTTTTAAGTGCCTTAAGAGTCTTTAACTCATTGACACTAATTAAATCCTTGATGCTTCATTCTCATAGGAGAAACATATGCAATTGCAAAGCTCATCAGTTTGACTAGATGGACTGTTTCTGTTTTGAAAACATATAAGAGCAAGACAGTAATATCAAAGTGCCTTCCAATTTGAAATCCTCACATACCAAATCTTGGGCCCGTGGACTTTCAGGCCCATCAAACCACCTTCGGGTGGTTTTACAGCAATGTAAAATGGAAAGAGTGGCAGAGACATTCTCCTCACCTGAAATTTGAATTATTTTAATAATACATAATGATAACCAGTTTTTTTCAAGGCATATACCTCTCCTCTGTGACTCTCAATAAGTACATTTACATCGAAAATCGATACTACCACATGTAAAGACGCCTAAATGATTGAAAGGAAATATCATTGTCCTCCACTCATTTTTTTGTTATTTTAGAATATCCCATTCTTCACAATGGTGGTAACTTTCCGAACCTTTTTGACACATCCTTCATACACACACATTCATTTGCTTTTAATGAAAACTTGCTCATTGGGGCATATGAGTATAGCCAATACTTACTGAGCAAGGACTCTGCCAGGCACTGTCCTAAGTCATTCACATAGCTCATTTTATTTAATCCTCTTAACTTTAGGCAGTATGTAGCATTTTAAAGCTAAGAATGCTGAGTGTTTTAGGTAATCTGTCCAAGGTCATTCAGTAATAAGCAGCAGAGCCAGACTTGAATCCAGAGTTTCCCTCCAAAGTCCATACACTCTTAGCCACTTCTTGAAGCATTATTTTGACTTCATATCAGAACTATGGGTAAATTTAAAAGGTCCTCATTTCTCGTTTGATGTTCAGCCTTTCTCCGCCATCTCTCTTCTACTTTCCTTCCTGCTCTTTAGGCTAACTCCTACTTTGGACTTCCTCAGTTGTCTTTTCCAGCCACAGCCAAAACCTGGCCTCATTCCAGCTCCCAGCTGGCAATGGTGTAAGTGAGGTGGAGGCTGAGCCTGCGGGAACCCCATGCAGATGGTTGTTGGCAGAAAACAACAGAACTGCATGGAAGAATGAGGTTACCAACATGTCCACAAGCTCCCAACATTCTCTCCGCAGGGATGCACTTATTTTCATGGTTATATGGAAATACGTGAGTTCTTAGGGAAATGCTGAATTTAGCAATGCAAACTCAGAGGAGGGTGAACAACTGCTAATCTAGACTTTCCCTCTTTAATATGTATCATTTCATTGCATAGAGTTGGAAACTTGAGGGATACAACCTGCTTCATTAAATCCCATTTCTGCAGTATTACCAGGAACCAAAAAGTTTTGCCAGAATTCTTCTGGGGGGAGTAGTGGGGGAAGAGATCCTTTATAAGAACAGGCTCTTAGGGTTGGTTTAAATAACACATTTACCTGAATTAGCAAATATGTTCATTTTATTAGATGCTATGTCCAGGAACTGAGAAGGAAAAGGAGCTGATCTGTCTCTGCATATTTTTCTGGCAGAATGTGAATGGCAGCATCTGCCAGCAGCAGCAGGCAGCAGGTGCATTAGCTCAGGAGTCAGCCAGACCTGCACTTCCACCTTCAAGCACGGTGACCTTGAGCCATTTGCTTAGCTTCTTCAAACCTCATCTTCTCTGGTTCTCTGGGAAGACATAGGAGCATTAATGTTCACTACCCCGGCGAACATTTGCTGGAAAGGTCAAATGACATCATGTCATTGAAAGTGCTCAGCACAGAAACTGGCAGAGTAGGCATTAAACAAATGGTAGTTTTATTTAACTTTATGTCATTTTAAGGGAGGGGCAGATGTAAAGGCTTGTTATTAAGAAATAAGGAGACAGAAACCATAAATTTGTGGTTTGCAATTTTTCCTTCACTTGAGAAAACTGTTCGCCAATGCTGTATTTTCAGTTAAAATAGGGAGAGCAGAATCTTTTGCAATACTTCTTCCACCAAAACCTCAACTTTTGGTAATCAGACACTTCAGTCAGGCTGCTCAATGTAGGGCTGCTCTGCATGCTACTGCTACATACGTATTTACAGCACCAATGTAAGAGAAAATCAAAGTCAGTGGGGACATGCTGATGATCAGATGGAAATGTTAGCCCCCCACAGCCTATTAGAAAAGAAACCATCATCTATGAAGATGAGAAATACAGGGCTCACGATAAGAAATACAAGTAAATCTGAAAGCCTATACAATCAATAACATTTATAAAGAAAGCATATATGGCCCTGGCTGGTGTAGCTCAGTGGATTGAGCACAGGCCTGTGAACCAAAGGGTTGCGGTTGGATTTCCGGTCAGGGCACATGCCTGTGTTGCAGGCCAGGTTCCCCCAAAGCAGGGGGTGTGCAGGAAGCAACCACACATTGATGTCTCTCTCACTCTTTAAAAAAGGAAAATAACAAAAAGGAAGGAAAAAAAGAAAGCATATATAAAAAAATTGTATTTTCCTCTAGCTAAAATTATCTGAGATTTTACTTTCAGCATTATTTCCAATTTGCTGTGCAAGATTAAAAAACAGGGTCACCACTGCTTTGCTCAACATTTATTTCCCTTTGGGTAAAATAGCCAGTCTACTGAAAAAAGGCCATTTGGGGGACTCACTGAGGAAACACAGAAACTGACAGCTGTAATGCATGGCAGCACAATGATACACAATTTGTAACAGACCAGTCCCAGAAAGGAAACTAAAATGGGAAACTCCGATTTTTTAAAAATATTCTTTGCTTGAGGTCTCTGGGCTGGGAGCTGTACAAGCATCTCACTAGGCCCAAGGTGCTGACAGGCATTATCCACCTAAAGAACTCAATGGCTGGGAGAGTTCAGGCTACTGTGACTGTCAGACAGCTCCGGTTACAGCAAAATCTCCAAAGTCATTTTCAGAACATAATCAAAGCTCTTCTCTGCTTTGAGTCAGAGTAGTGGCAAGTTCCTAAAACCAATTTTTGTCACCGAGTTCAGCATAAAACGATCTCTGAAAAAGCTCAGATCAGCTAGGCTGAATAAACAAGAAGCAAAAGTAAATTTTACCATGGAGTTTCAACCACAGCTAAACTCATTGTTTCATTTCACCAAAAATGCATGCAAATACCTAAGCCCACCCTCCACACCCCAACAAACTACAGTCGGCCAACTTTCTAGAATTCTCATAGGTCTGATAAAGCAATGCCAGTGAAGTCCCCACTATTCTTTTCCTCAAATATATAAATATCTACACCAAAGACTGAATATTTTCATAAAATTTATCTATATTCATGCAAACTGTATATATCTACCCATGTTAAAAAGCTAAAGGGTGTTTAGCTGGCATCTATCCCAATTACGCGAGGCCCACAGCATACTGGGACAAACACTTTCTGTTAATGGCACAAACCCATTTTTAAAGAACAAATCCTTAATGGTTCTTCAGTGAGGACAGATATAATTTCAACAATGATTTTGCATCTTCAAATGTATGCTTATGAAGAAATACAAACATTTAACTCACACTGAAGAACATATCTGTTTTGAGAAATCAAATATCCTTTTTAATTAATTTCAGGTTTTGTGCTCATTTTGGCTATCACTACTTTACAGATTTCTTTCTACTAAAATGTAGCAGTAGCAGTATTTTTAAAAGGCCTCCAACGGGCTTCTCAGGGTATCCTTTCACAAGGCACCCCGAGGGAGAAAAACTGAACAGTCACAGACAGGACACCCTGACAGAGGCAGTTATTTGTTTCCTGAGCAAACCCACTTCCTCCTTCAAACGTTTCCGTCTCTTCACCAATGCGTTTTCGAAATTAGTATCGAAGTCTTCTCACAAAAGAGAGTCCTGGGCCTAGCGCCTAGAACCTGGACAAATGCCAATGGCCATGTCATTTTTAATTCAGAGTAGTGCTACAAAATTAGAATCTCAGATGAAGTATCACTTCAGTAACAGAGAAGGCTCCCTGAACTGTTGAGGCTTTAGCAAAAGAATCCAAATCATTATCATAGAGCCCTGCTTTGAGAAAACAAATGTTACTACCAAAGTAAGAAAACTGAGAGCCAGAAAATTTCATGGCTCCTGGCTACTCCACTATGGAAAACTATGGCATCTTCCATAATGAGGAAATCATTCCTTTATTTTTAAATTTTATTTACTGATTTTAGAGAGAGAGAGAAAGGGAGGGAGGGGGAGAGAAACATCAATTTGTTGCTCCATTTACTTACGCGGTCACTGGTTGCTTCTTGTTTGTGCCTTGACTAGAGATCAAATCCGCAACCCTGGCCTATAAGGGCAACACTTCAACCACCTGAGCACCTGGCCAGGGCAATCATTTTTAACCTTTCAAAACTTAAGCAAACTGTAATGAGCAGCTAGGTGTCTTCATACTAAGTATAACCTTGGATATAAAATTGAAAGTCTCATAATTATTAAAGTTATATATTTTATTAGAACTGTATCTTCTGGGTGATTATTGTCTTGACTTTAATCAAAGCAGATATAGAAAGGTGAACAAAGATTTGGCTATTATGACTCTTCCATGCTAATAAAATTATTTTTTAAAATATAAAATCAGTCTTTACCTAAATATAAAAAGCTTTATTTATTTGCCAGCCAAGAGTAATACCAGAAAAACAGACAAAAGGAATAAAGTCTCTTAAAATGTTTATTTCTGTCAGAATAACTGACGATTTCCTGTTATCTTTTGGTTTATTATTATAATAAGCATGTCCCCCCTTGAAAAATCCATCCAAAATATCTCAATTCTTGAGGTAAAGAATTTTAACTAAAAAAAAAATCCTAATTTTTTTAAAGAATAAATTCTTAAAATTCCTTTAACTTGATAAATAGCAATAATCTCTTCTTGTTCTACTCTAGTGAACAAAAATGTACTTTACACAGCAAAGTATGCAGTCACTTATTGGCAAACCAAAGGTGAGAACTATTCATTTACATGTTCTACTTAAACACAGTGCAATACTGCCATGTTCGTACAGACTTTAAAAAAACTGTTACCAACACTCTTCTGGCAAAGACAAGGTTTTGGAATGGCAAAAGCAACAGACGTTTTAGCTCTTCAAGCTTCGGAAGCGAATTAATCTGAGTCATCTTCATCAAGATAATCTTCAGCATTGCTTAATGTTCGAACACCATCTAAACAACAAAATAGAGGGAGAAAGCAAAGGAGAGAAATTAAAAATTGCTTGGATTTTCTTTTCACATTCAAAGCTCCTAACAATTCAACAAATTGTCATCTTCCTTCAGACCTGGAGGATGTACTTTGCCCAGGATCTTTCTCAACTTTTGCTTTTCAGCCTAACTGTTCAGATTCTGCCACCTCAGAGGCTGACAAACACATCTGAGTGCACGTACCTTGGACATGCAGAAAGGTAGAGCATGAGGGACTGAGGAGCTATCGCTCTGTCTCCTACAAAATACACCCTGTCCAACGTGGAGCACACAGGGAGCCCCGCCCCTCTGACAACTGTGCTGCCAACCCCCTCTCCCAACGCCAGCGTGCACACGCTTCAGTCAGTCCACACCCTGTGGTCTTACCTGATGACAAGGTCACTAGGGAGAAAGACAACTACTGAGGGGTAAGAAGGAAAAGAAAGAAAATGAAAACACAGAAGTTTAAGTTTCATTATTAAAAAAAACATTGATAAAGTATACTCAGAAGCGAAAGATTGAAATGAAAAATAAATAAAGGCAAGTTTTGAAATAGAAAGAGCCACACCTCATCAAACGTAAAATCAACCTCGAACAGAGCTCCAAAAGGAGATATCAGACCTTTAACTATTTACCTACTCAATTGGTCAAATGTCTACAGCAACAGGTTACCCTAGGTATAATTTCATGGGCGGGGGGGGGGAGGAGGGATTGAAATGCACATATAAACATGTCAGAGCTTAATAAATATATGGTATAACACCCTGATCATGGTCTCTAAGCACTGCATCCCCATAAGTCGTTGGAGATTTGACTAATTTCGAGTCTGGGACAGAAAATGTACAAGTGCACCAGGAACCACTTGTCGTGCCACAAAGCAAGGCTTCTGCCAAAGACAGCATCACATTAAAAGGGTTCAGAATCTGACCTGAAAGACCTCCACTAGCCAAAGATATCAATAAAGGTACTAATTATAAGGGATTAAAAAACACCAAATATTTCAGCACACACCAGAGGGAATCTGTTGGTCCCCGGTGGAGAAACGCAGGTAAACTGACCCAGTCTCTTTAACGAATAAATTACAAAGCTAAAAATGGGGGAAGAGGAAGGGGAAAGGAAACAATAATTTATTTTTTTTAAAAAAACCTAAGAGATATACCTATCAATTACCTAATTTACACTCTGACTTACGCAAAGTGTAAGTAAATAAACAGATAAAAAAGTAAGCAAAGAATAAACAAACAGGCATAAGAAAATGGCAAATTTGGAAAATGACACGATAATATTAAGGACATTAATTTTTGGTATGTTAATGATATTGGAGCTTTTTAAAGAATTTTTACATGTTTAAGAAAATGATTATTGAGAAAAAGGGAGGGACAAGGGAGAGTCAGAACAGGGGGATAGAAACTAATTTATTTTATATGAGAAAAGGAAAGGCAGAGGCGAACAAGTGCTGTTAGCAGAAGAGAGGTCAGACTCAATGGTTTCACCTCCCAACTATTAGAAGACTCCAGAGTCATTATGTTCTTCTCCATTCTCTTTACGAGAGTTCTGGAGACCTGGGAGAAACACACTTTGTTCTACCCCGCACATCCCCACAAACTTCAGTACTGGCTGCCAAGTTGGGAAAAGCAGCTTTTTAAGCTAAAGGCAAAAAGAGAAACAGCAAAGTTCTTTCCCCTTCTGCTTTGCTACAACAATCCTGTATTTTGCAGTCTTTGAGATATTCTTTGTGCTTCAGTGGTTCCTTCCGCACTTCATCATAACCTCGTTTCTCCTGCTGCCAAGAGAAAGATGACTTGCTGTGGTGCGAACTCTGACCGAATGGAACTCACAAGACAGAAATGAGCTGGGCAAATGAATTTCTTTTCCTTCCTTCCTTTAACAGACTGCTCCGAGGCACAGTTTGTCTAGAAACTTCTTGTATGGACAAATGCTGAGTCATGAGCTGAATCTCTCTTCATCACCTATCTTGGAACATGACCAACAAGATAACATATCGCCTAGCAGCACTCCCCAGCCTCCCCTACCTCACTTCCGTTTGTCCTCAGTCTCACTGCACTGGACTTAACGTGTTCCAAAGCAAGGATCAGCACTTAAGATAGACAGACACATAGACAAACAATAAATAAATAAATGGTGGAGGAACGAACAAAATAACATGGCTAAATGTCATAGAAATAAAGTTAAAGGGAAGAAGTTAGACACAAAAAAGTAGATACTGCTTGATTCTGTTCACACCAAGTCCAAGAACAGGCAAAGCTGATCTATAGTGAAAGAAGTAAGGATGCTGAGGCGGCTTCTGGAGTATGAAAAATGTTTTTTATCTTGATCAGAGTTGTGGCAAGTATGTGTATACACAGTAAAAAACCTCATCACTTAGCTTTACACTTAGGACTTATGTGCTTAATATACAAATATGACCCTCACCCCATCTCTATATCCTTCAAGTATCCTTCAAGGTAACTAAAACAAGTAAATTATTTTGTCCCTATAAAAAATCCAAGATGTGGCCCTGGTTGGTGTGGCTCAGTGGACTGAACACCGGCCTGCGAACTAACGAGTCTCTGGTTCGATTCCCAGTCAGGGCACATCTCCCCAGGTCTCCCCAGAGCGGGGTTGTGAAAGGAAACCACACATTGCTGTTTCTTTCTCTCTCTTTCTCCCTCCTTTCCCCACTGTCTAAAAATAAATAATAAATCTTTTTTAAAACTCCAAGATGTGCTTTAAAAAGTGGACAACAATATCAGAATATACCTTTTCTAGCTTAGAGTTCATGCTGGCAATTAGTTCAATATTCAAACTGTCATTCCAACTAGGATCAAAATATAAACTAAAACTTTTTAACTGGATGATTGGAGAAATGAAGCAAGAAAAAAAAAAGGTAACATGCCAGCCAAGATGGAGGCTTAGGTAGATACACTTTACCTCCTTGCACAACCAAAAGAAGGACAACGACAAATTTAAAAACAAAAACCAACCAGAACTGCCAGAAAATTGAAATATATGAAAGTCAAATAACCAAGGAGTTAAAGAAGAAACATTCATTCAGACCAGTAGGAGGGCCAGAGATAGCATCTGGGGTGGAGAGGTCATGTGACAAGGCGGTAGCTGGAGGACCAGGCAGGCAAGGCAGTGGCTGGTGATCTCACATTTGCAAGAGGATAAACTGGAACGAACAACTGGGGAGTGAGACAGATCACACAGCCCAGGGTTTCAGCACCAGGAAAACAAAACCTCAAAATCTCTGGATGTAAAAACTTGTGGGGGTTGCGTACAGGGAGAAACTCCCAGCCTCACAGGAGAGTTCACTGGAGAGACCCACAGGGTCCTAGAATGTATACATGCCCACCCACCCAGGAATAAGCACCAGAAGGGCCCAATTTGCTTGTGGGTAGCAAAGGAAGTTACTAAAAGCTAAGCAAGTGGCATTCTTCCCTCTCTGACCCTCCCCACATACAGCACCACAATGCATCAAGATGGATGGCCCCACCCTGGCAAATACTCAAGGATACACCCCTTACCATGTAACAGGTGAGCCGAGACAAAGAAATGGCCCAAATGAAAGAACAGAGCAAAGCTCCAAAAAAAATACAACCAAGTGATGAAGAAATAACCAACCTATCAGATTCATAGTTCAAAACACTGGTAGTCAGGATGGTCACAGAAATGGTTGAGTATGGTTGCAAAATAGAGGAAAGAGTGAAGGCTATGCAAAATGAAATAAAGAAAAATGTACAGGGAACCAACAGTGAAGGGAAGGAAACCAGGACTCAAATCAATGGTCCAGAGCAGAAAGAAGAAATAAACATTCAACCCAAACAGAATGAAGAAACAAGAATTCAAAAAAAATGAGGAGAGGCTTAGGAATCTCTGGGACAACTTTAAATGTTCCAACATCCAAATCATGGGGGTGCCAGGAGGGGAAGAGGAAGAGCAAGAAATTCAAAAGTTATCTGAAAAACTAGTGAAGAAGAACTTCCTCAATCTGGCAAGGGAAATAGACTTCCAAGAAGTCCAGGAAACTCAGCAAATCCCAAAGAACTTGGACCCAAGGAAGCACAAACCAAAGCACATCACAATTACATTACCCAAGATTAAATATAAGGAGACAATCTTAAAAGCAGCAAGAGAAAAAGAGATCATTACCTACAAAGGAGTTCCCATAAGGCTATCAGCTGATTTCTCAAAAGAAACTTTGCATACAAGAAGGGGCTGGCAAGAAGGAACTGGAAAGAAGCACTCAAAGTCATGAAAGGCAAGGACCTACATCCCAGATTGCTCTATCCAGCAAAGCTATCATTTCAAATGGAATGGCAGATAAAGTGCTTCCCAGATAAGGTCAAGTTAAAGGAGTTTATCATCACCAAGCCCTTACCATATGAAATGTTAAAGGGATTTATCTAAGAAAAGGAAGATGCTGGTGGGAGGGGGGTACAGGGTGGAGGGGAATAAAGGGGAGAAAACAATGGGACAACTGTAATAGCATAATCAATAAAATATACTAAAAAAGAAGAAAAGAAAAAAAGGTAAAATGAAAGTTGAAATGTGAAAATTTATTTCTTGGCTCTGTGTGCCCACCAGTCCTCCAGATTACCTCCTTAATGAACCCCTTATCCAATCAGTACATATTTAGGAAGGCAGACTAAAGGCTCTTGGAGCGAACAGAAAAAAAGTGCACCCCTTCTAGCCCTGTTCTACAAGGACCGCAAAGAGGCGAGGGATAGAAGACTTTGCCACCTGCCTCTCCCCGATCCCGCTGCTCATATTGAGGTTTCTGGGTGCAACTCTCTAGGGGTAAGCAGGTTTGGTATCTTCCTTGCCTGTCAGGATCAAGCTCATACTGTGAATGAGATTCTGAGAACCCACAGAGCAACAGGAAGTCCGTGGTGGAGAAAGGACATTAAGCCAGGGTCCTACTTCCTGACCCAACCAAGGCAGCAAGGATTAGGAGGTCCACCTCAAGCATGTCTCTCCCACAGGGCTGCAGACATAGCGGCGCAGTAAAAACCTACCTGGGAAGCACCACTCAGTTGGTAAAACACTTTCTCACTCACTTAGTAGAACCTATTTGATTTATGCAGGGGTAATTACTTTAAAGACTTGCTCTACCAGTGACCACTAACGGCTTAAATAATTAAAGAATCGCACACTGCTCAGTAGTTTACATTATATAGCGGAAGTTAAAAGACACGAGAATGTGGAATAAACACACACCTGAAATAAAGAACAAAAAGGCACAACAGATTTGTGAGGAGGGTTATGACAGGAATGTGGTGATGACAGGGAAGGAGGAGGATTCTGGGAAGCCTCCTTGGTGAGCTATGAAGAGAAGGAGACTGCAAATTTTGACTGGAACAGGAAACCAGGGCACTGACTTTATTTTGCTGCTTCTGCGAGGAATGGCATATGCATGGGACAGTATAACATTGCCTTCTCTCGTGACAAGGCACATCCTCCCAGCATTTGTTCAGGAACCGCCACATTAGAATTGTTCCGGGGAGACACATTCAGTAGGCCACATACCGAGAGGTCAAATCAACATCTGGTCCCAGAATAGAATCAAGGATGATTGCAATCGTGTTTAACACTTTTTTTAACACCCCTACAAAACAACCGCACGGACCTTTCTTTTTTTCCCCAAACCTATTCTCCCACATCACTAGCTATTTTTTAAGAATGTACAACCAAACTTCATCTTTAAAAACTGTACATAGGGCCATGATATATACAATAAATGCCAAAATGTTTACAAAGTCTAGGATGATCCCGATTATAGTTTATTGATACCCCCATTTAAAATAGAAACAAAATATAATCATGGGGTTGCTGAGTGCTTAAGTCAAAAACATTTAGCTCTCTCCACTAGTAAAAACATATCTGAAAAGAGGTAATGGAAACCAAGGTGATTAGAATTTGGCAGTAAGAAACAAAGAAATATACAAAAATGAGTATATTTAATTTATTTCTTCAAATTTGTTTGCATGAGGGTATCGTGCCGGGTCAGAGGCTCTGACTTAGGTCAAGGATATAAAATCTACCTTCAGAATCACCTGAAGAGTTTACCAAGAAAATGATTTTCCCAATACTAAGCAGATAAATCTTAGTTAGGACGGCGCCACAGGAGAAAGAGGGGCTAAAACCAAGTACCTGTTCCCTGCTTCTTCTTCAGGAGAGTTGCACAGGCAGCATTGGTAGCCATGTCCAGGGCCAGCTTGTTCTCATTGTTCCGTAAGTCTGTTCTAGCACCTTCCCCAACACAAGAAAAGTAAATTAGATATTTCTGAAGACTATAGTAGTAGCCAGTATTCTTTTCCCAGAGGTAGCTTTTTGAAAGCAGAAAAACTCTCTCAAACCAGTAATATGAACTATATGTTCTTATTAGCCAATGTCAACTTGATACATTTAATAAAAAATAATTAAAAATGTTTAAAAAATAGTAATGATGTATTTGGCATCTTTAATCAGGGAGCTTGCTGCTGCAACTGTGAGAATTATGCACAATCAAAATATAGCCTTTCCCTCCTAGTACCTGCAGAATTCTATGTGAACGTTTCAGTGAGGAGTTCACTGTCCCTATAGTAAACCCTAAATCAGGTGGACCCCAATAGTCAATGTGCCTCGGCATGAGTGTTTGGAGATTAAATTCAATACACCCCTTGCTTCTTATGTTCAAGAAGGTCTTTGGAAAGTACCATGTAGGTTGAACTTGAGGGGATTAATATTTTCTATCTATAAGTATATTGTCATGTAAACTGGCAGAATAGCATCATAAAACCCAGAGGCAATCAATGCATACTTCCTGTAGCCCATCTTCCACACATTTTTTTCCTTGCCTTATTGTATTAAAGATTATATCATGAATCATCGTTAAAGATTCAAAAATATGGAAGTATGCTGGGCAAAAACTATGTCCCATTTCATCTTCCAACAAATCCATCCTTCCCCATTTTCTGCCTTCTCCAGAGGTAACCATTCCCCAGACATGGGCATCAGTTATGTCCTCTGGGTGCATGAATGCATTCTCAAACATGTATGTACATACACACAAAATCATACCACAGGTACTGGTCTGTAATTTCACTTTTTAATTTATGTACAATTGACATATACAATTAGTTTCAAGTATATAATATGATTCTATTTATTTATATGGTGAAATGATCACCACAATAAGTCTAGGTCACATCCTTCACCATACAGTTATAAAAATATATAGTTTTATGTGATGAGAACTTTTAAGATCTACTCACTTAGCAACTTTTGGATATGCAGTACAGTGCTAACTGTAGCCATCATGCTGCACACACATGCCCGTGACTTATTTTATAACTAAAAGTTTCTACTTTTGACCCCCAAGATTTTTCTAACATAACAATTTATAATGCTACTGATTTCTTAGTAGTGTGCATACTTATAGCTCAATCCATTTAAGTGCTTATAAGTATCCCCTGTTGTGGATGCTCCAAATTTTATTTAGTCACTGCCCTATGGAGGAGTACTTAGGCTGTTGTTCCTGCTTGTCATTATCACAAACAACACTGCCATGAACCTCCTTGCAAACATCTTTGTTTATATATTTCTGAAGGACAGTGTCCTAGAAGGGATGTTGAAATGTAAGAATATGAACATTTTTAATTCTGCCAGCTACTGTTAGACCACTTTTCAAGAAGGCTTCACCAGTTTATACTTTCTGCCATGATGTATGAGTGCCATTTTCCTTGCAACCACATCCTCTTCAACAAACAAAAAACAAATGTCTTAAAACTTAAAGGCACAAAAATATTAAGTCCAGAAATAAAATAGTACATTTAATTAGGAATATGGAGATAATGTGTGAAAATCTGTCTCTGAGCAGAATCAGATCTATCCTCAGGGCTGTATAGAAAACCTTCTTCCCTACAGGCAAAAATCCTTAGGGTTTCCCCGGCTGGGTGGCTCAGTTGCTTGGATCATCATCCCACACATCAGAAGGTTGCAGGCTCGATCTCCAGCAGAGAATGTTCAATGGTACGGGAGGTAACCAATGGATGTTTCTCTCTCACACTGATGTGTCTCTTTCTCTCTCTCTCCACCAATCGATGTTTCTCACATTGATATCTCTCTCTCCTTCTCTCTCAATCTCCCTCTCTCTCTCAAATCAATAAACATATCCTCAGGTGAGGATTTTTAAAAAATCCTGAGGGTTGATAGTTCTGCGACTAATCATTTCTTACATTAAATTATACTTTGGAACTCATACACACTTTCTATCAGGACAGGAAATCTTCAGAGACAGCAGTGCTGAAAAGAAACAGCCATTTCCTGTGTCCCTCTCACCCAGCACTGCCCAATAGAAATACAGAGTGAGCCACATATGTAATTTTGAATTTTCTAGTGGACACATTTTCCAAAAGTGAAATTCATTTAAATAATATATTGTATTTTACCTAGTATATCTGAAATGTTCTCACTTCATCATGTCACCATTATAAAAGTGACTGAGATATTTTACATTTTTTTACTAATTCTTCTAAATCTGCAGTGCATTTTACACTTACAGCACACCCCAATGGACACTAGCCTTATCTCAAGGGCTCAAGAGCACATGAGCCAGTGGTGGCCAGAGCAGATGGCACAGCTCTCAGCACAACCTTTTGGGGAAGGGGAGCAGGGAAGTGGTGTCCCATCTTTTAGACCTAGAGTTTACATCATCAACATACTTTAAATCAAAAACATTTCCTCCCCTATATCCCAACAATGCTCCAAGGAGCCCTAATGATAGTGCATCCATATAACATGTGCCCTAGGAGCTCAAGCATCTTATACTATAGCCTTCTGGACTGGGGTGTGGTACGGGGTGACACGCCTGGTCTCTGCAAGGGTTCATTAATATTTGTGGGACGGATGAATGAATGGACGGTCAGTCCATAATTTCTGAGTTCTCTTTAACTTGTATGAAAACAGAGAACCAAGGGATCTTCTCCCATTCTCTGTATGTCTAACAGCTGCCCAGCTCAGAGCAGACACTGCAGCCATGGAAATCTTCCTTATCTACCACGACTTTCCTGTGAGAACAGGAACCGCAGAAACTTAACCCACACAGCTTTCTCAGAGCAGACAGACAGACGACCTCCTCGGTCTGTTCATGCGTGCACACACCCATGCACGTACACACACATCACAAAACATGCATTCTAAGGTCCTTTAACCCCACAGAAATGTTCAGTAAGTTTTATTAAAATTAATATATGTAATTTTAAAGATTACCACAGTTTTAATTTAAAACTAAAAACTTACACAAATCACCTCAATAAGTCCATCTTATCATAACAACTCTGTGATGTAGAGGTTAAAAGTCCCAGTTTTAAAATAAGAAGCCTAAGGAGCCTCTCATTCTTCCTATTCTTTCAAATGGTATAATCAGATGTAGTCTATTTTTTAGGATAAGCAAAGACCAGATAAATGCAGCACACTTTACCTTTTGCCAGAAGCAACTCGACAATATCTGCATAACCCTTCCACGCAGCAGCATGCAAAGCTGTGTCTCCCAACTTGTTCTATGGTGATGAAAGGAGAGAGTATTATTTTAAAATTAGAGTGTGGACTGAAAACACACAGGAGTTGTGGCTTACTCTACTAAACCTCAAGTAGTAAGAAAGTTATCTTCACATACAATTCCAAAGAGTGGAAGGAGACTCGAGAGATGGGAGGTGAGTGACGCTGGGAGGGAGACTGGGAGGGAGGAATGGAAACTGCCGTGCCAAACCCCACGTGAAGTGGAGGCGCCCGCAGAGGAAGACACCAGGAAGAAGCAAGCAGATTCCCCTCAGAAGCCTGGTGTGAATTAGGAACTGGAGATGCGTGCAGGCACTGGGGCAGGAATGAGGCACGGGGGTGAAAACAAGGCCACCGTGTGAAAGCATTTGTAAGAAGTAACCTCAGAGCCCCAGATCACCTGCCGCTCTCCTTGCTGCCAGATGAGCCAGTACAGGTGCTAGAATTACCCTGTCAAGAAATTAACCAGAGAGTTTCCAAGCTCACGAACACTAGGGACAAGAAAAGATGGCAATGAGGCCAGGAAATAAAACCAGGGGGTAGGTGAAAAACCTAACGACTGAGCGGCAAGCCTGCTCTCCCAGCAGTATGGCCTGCTGCCCCAATGCGCACAGTCGAGCATGCACCCCAGGCAGGGGCGGGAAGCTGAACAGCCCTGCATGCCACAGAGAGAATGAGCACTCATACTGGTGCCTGGGGACAACCCAGCAAAACACCGGGACTTCACCACTTTGCTCCATGGAGAAGCCCACCAGCCAGCAAGCCCCACTAGCACACAGAGCTTCCAATTTCACCTAAACATGAAGGATAAACAAAGACACTGGGTATTTGAGGAAAGTCTCCTGTATCTGAGGAAAAACCAAAACAAATAAAATAAATGAATCTCTGGAGGAAAAAGACACAGTACCGTGCATAGCAGAAAATGTTTTAAAAAGCTGTAATTAACATCAGAGATAGAAGATGGTACTGAATAATGAAACAAGAAAAAGATGCTATTAAAAACAGCATTTGGAATAAAAGAAAGAGCTTGGGGTGAGCAGAATTCTAAGAGGGCCCCTAAGACTCCTGCTCCCTGGCACACACCTACTGTATAATCCCCTCCCCTTGAGTGTGGACGAGCCCTGTGAACATAACAAAATACCACTCCCATAATTAAATATCTAATCAGTCTATGCTGAGTTCATCAAAAGAGAGATTGTACTGGGTGGGCCTGACCTAATCAGGTGTGCCCTTTCCCAAAAAAAAGGTATGGTATAGTGCCAGGCACAACCTGCTGGCCTTGAGAAAGAAACAAATAGTCATGCTGTGAACTCTCCATGAAGAAGAGTGGTCTCTGGAGGCTGAGGGCCTCATTACTACCAAGATAAGAAGCTTGATTCCCCTGGTAACCTGAATGAGCTTGGAATACGATGTGAACTTCACACGAGAACCCCACTGCAGACAATACTTTATTCCAGCCTGTGAAACCTGAGAAAAGACTCCTCTGTGCCATGCCCAGAATTGGGGTCTACAGAAAATATATGCTAAAGGTATTGTTTTAGGCTGCTATGTCTGTGACAATTTGTTACATAGCAATAGAAAACTTATAAAGAGCTCTGGGCCATTAAAAACATTACCAAAATAAAACATGAAGACAAAAGCAAAGAAAGTCTCAGAAACTGATAAAACTGGAGGTTGAGCATAAAAGTCCAATACAACTATTAATAGATGTTCAGAACCAAAGAAGAAAAGAGTCAGAAAACTGACCATAAGAGAAATAATACAAGATATTTTTCCAGGCTAAAAATAATGCATCACCATTACTGGGGAAAGACCCACACTGTGAAATTTTAGAACACCAAAGTTACAGACTCCAACCAAGGAAAAAACAAATCACACACGAAGGAATGGGAATCCAAACAGAATCGAACCTCTCACAGGCAACCCCAGACAGGAGAACGCCATAGAGGCATGCCTGCGACTGAGGAAAAGCATTTTCAACCTATAATTCTGTCAACCAAATAATCAACGCCAAGCTGCCCTTTCTCAGGCATCTACTTAAAGATGGCCTTCAAGAAACGGAAGACACAGGATCCAGGAAAGTGAAGGCACAACCCAGGAGACAGGCGAAGGCCTTCCCGGGAAGACAGCAAAGGGCATCAGAGACCAAGCTGCTCAGCTTCGAGAATGAAGATGGTGGCTTCTAACAGTGCAATTCCAGGGAGAGAGAAGAAAGCAGCTGATTGTCTTACACATTATCGAAAAGCGTATCGAGAGAGTATAAAACAGCATAGAAGTGTTTGTGAGATACCAAAAAAAGGCTAGTAAGTATAAAACGTTACATAAACAGTGAACAATATTTAAATAGCCATAATCATGTAAGCAATATACAGTAAGGTAACTAAGAACTGTGATACAATACGTTGGAAGGACCACCAGAAGAAAGGTTAGGTGCTGCGGTGCTGAGGCACTGGGAGAGAGTTCAGCAGTTGACAAACGTAAACCCTCACCTTCCCAATAGGATGCCAAAATGCATATGAAAATGACAAATTCTGAGACAGCTCCATAAGTCTTTTTCCTTGGTAAGATGAAGGTAAGAAAAAAAAGCTAAAAGCCAAAAGTGATATACAAGGAGGAATGTGGTAGGCACTTTGGGCTTTATACAATTTGAACTTTAGTACAATAATAATTTTTTTAACTATGTACTTATAGTATTTTGATTAAAAGTTTATGAGATAATAAACGGGAAAAGGTCGGTTCAAGACACTATGATATGGTTTTTCATGCTCATGGGCTGTACAAGGAGAATGAGGCAGGTGTGTTAAATGACTTTCCTATAAACAAACTTACCTGCTGGTTCAGTTCAATGTTTGGTTGAGTAAATAGCATTTCTACTATATCTGAAATTCAAATAGAAAAAAATAACTTTTTAATAATGAGAAGTAAAAGTCTCACAAAACTAGGCATATTAAGTTTAAAGAAGAGAATTTTTTAGAAGAATCTTGAAGAAAATTCTTGCAGTAATACTTTAAGAATGTATCTAAATAGAAGACTTAAGACTTTAAAGGGTAGAATTCTTTGAGGAAATTTTTTTCCAAATTGTTTGGCTTTGCATTTTCACATGACATCTATTATAGAAATATTTCTACACTTGCTATGATACTTTATATCACTAGTTGGTGTTTATTAGCTAAAATAAAATGGGTATCTTTTGGGAGACAATCATAAATTTCCCTTTTACTATGCTATTTAATTTGCTGGGTTCTTTGTTTCTCATTGTTGTTTGGATTACATTTTTGTGTTGAAGAGAGAGATATAAAGAGAGTGAGTGTGGTATAGAATTTGGCCTGTCTGAAATACATCTAGAAATTCCATTTAACATTACTGCTATTCGTTATAACAGAGACAGTCACCAACTGAATACCCAACTCAAGCAAATGCTCTTTCTCCTTAGTCTAACAGTTAGCACTAAACTTGAAATGTGTATCATAAAAGCATATCATGGGAAAAGCTATGCTAGAGAATTCAATTCTGCCCCATTTGTTCTGTAAGATTAGATATTGGGGTTTGTTTTTACATTACTGTTGTTTTCCTGTAACTCTGCCCCATTTGAGAGGAAAGGAAGCTTCTACCCTTTCAAGTCAAAGCAGCCCATGTAGGGAGGCTGACCTACTGTGTTATAAACAAAGCTTCCAGGAGCAAGGCTATTGGCTGATGTTCCAAAGGATTTGAAAAGAATAACCAACTTTTTTTCATTTCCGTAAATCTGACTCCCGTAGGTGAAGCACATTTTTCAGTAGCACAGACATTTATGGTGACAAACAAAATGTGATACCTTTGTGGCCCCCGTGACAAGCCCAGTATAAGGCAGTGCTGCCAGCTTTGTCTAAGCCATTAACACCGACTCGGTTCTCCAGACACTCTCTCAACCAGCTCAAGTTGCCTGAAAAAATTTTACATTTATAAAAACACAAGAAAGAGGATTTTGTTTTTGGTTTTGCTTTTAAATCAATTTCATCTTGCATAAATTTCAATTTGCAACAGATTAATCAGCAAGTCTGAAATTAAGGCCTGCCCAGTAATGCATTTATTATGGGACATTTTGACTTCCAGTCCACTAATGGAAAGCATTAACATCAATTTTTAATAGTAGGCTAATGGGAAGAGTTACTTAAATGGGTCTGCTTAAAGTATCTGTACTTTGTAAAAAATAGATGTAAATATATATGTTTTCCTTTGTGAATTCCTGAAACTTGGGGGGAGGTGGGGTCAATCCTAAGAACAAGCAGAAACTACTTATATTCATATTGAAAATGCACTTTCAGTTCTTACAAGAAAAGAAACACTAAAAACTTACTCAAATATGCTACTCTTACATGTTCAAGTATAACCACTGATTCAAAATCCTCTGGCTAACACCCTAAATATCTAATTTACAAAAACAATGTTTTAAATGTCAGTTTCATAGTTCTTCTTATGCACAATCCTAGACCCATAATTTCCTTTTGCATATTCAGATTTCAAAATGATCTACAACACTGTAAGAGAGAGCCCACTAAGGCCTTATAAAAACTCCCCACATAGGGTTTATCAACGGCTGCCCTACTGACATTTGCAGTTGGAGAACTCTTTTGGTACTGGCACTGTTTTGTACACTGTAGTATATTCGGCAACATCCCCAGGCTCTACCCAAAAGGTGCCAGTGACAGCCCCCAGTCATGACAGTCAAAATATCTCCAGACACTGCCAAATGGTCCACAGTATGGAGAGAGGAATTACCCCCAATGCAGAACCACTGATCTATACGGTAATGCCCCAGGTACAAGGTGCATCCTAGTAACAGGAGTGGCTCCCTCCTACCCTGACTCCACCCTTACCACACACACACATTACATCAACACTCTCCTAAATGCTGTACCCCCAAGAAGCCCCCACCTGCTGCCTCCTGTTCCTCATTCTGGCCTCGATAGCCCGTTTAACTTAAACATACTTCAACTGCTGTGCCTATCACACCATCACACCATCTTGTTCTGTTACTCTCATCTCTCCCTTTCCAGGCCTTGAGCTCTGGAATCACAGACCACGCCTCTCCACTTGCCATGGAGCACGGGTATGTAAGGTCCTCAAAAGTGTCTGTGACTGACACTTTAAAATTAAAATTATACTTACCCATCTAGGATAACAGAAGGCAAAACAGAGATTGCCTCTAGGGGAGGCAGGGAGGCAGGGAGTTAACTGGAAAGGGAGTTTTCTGGAATGATACAAATGTTCCAGCTAGATCTTGATCTGGGTGTTGGTTGCCTGGGTGCGTGCATTTGTCAAAAGTCCCCAAACTATGTAATTAAAATTGGTGTGTGTCACTGCACTGTGTTTGTCAATCAAAAAGAATCACACCTACCTCTTTTTGCAGCTTCATGCAATGGATTGTCAATGGATTCTGCCTGCTCGGCCACTAAATTAAAAACAAAAAGTACAAACCCAGTGCTGAGAGTGGCTCACTAGAGCCAGCTCAGTCCCCCAGGCTCCACAGGGCCAGAGCCTTCTGCAATTCAGCTCCCCTTACTTAATGTAGAAAAAAAATAGCAGAAAATCAAACTGTTTCCTGCTTTAAAGGAAGCTGAATTATGTATTCAATGAACCCAAGCTAAGTAAGCAATATGACAATAACACAGCAACTAACTGGAGGGATACACAAAACAAACATCCATGGCCTGCACACCAGTTTATTCAATTATTTAATAAACAAATTTGTTCACAAAAATACAAAAGAAAGCATCTGATGCTCATTTTTACATTCTGTAAAAACACCCTATATGAAGATGGCTGAAAATAACTGTTTCCCTTGTGTGGAGTAGGGGGAGTAGAGGGGCTGTGAAAGGAAAATACTTTGCTTCCTCTATTCAGAAAGAGCAATGAGATACCCACCTGCCTCCAAGGAAGGTGTGTTCACTGTGCCCTAGAATCAGCAGGAGTGACAAGACTATTGTTCACAGGAGACTTCGGACACAGCCCCTCCCTCCATAAGGGGCTGTAACCGGACACCCCCTTGGCTATCCGGGATCCAAAGCTACAGAGGAACATTTTATTCCTTCAGTGTCTATGAACATTTTACACCCTCAGAAATGAGGTATATTTGCTATTTCAGAGGTTAGAGCAATGTAAAAATGTTCCAAGTCCTTTTCTAATTCCAGAATTTCTAAATCCTTTTCTAAAACCAGGGCAGGTGGGGCCCCTGAGTTGGATCCCAAGCCTCAGCTCTTCATCCCTCCTCTGAGCTCCTCATTTCTTCCACTAGGAGCTTTAAAGTGCCTCCTTGACATTTTCTAAGTTCCCTTGCAGTCCTCGTAACTGGTGTCTGACACCAGCCAGCCCTATTGGTCTAAGGATTCATCTAACACTAAAGTCAAAAGGAACCTTAAAAGATGTTTCTCTCCCTTTCTCCTTCCCCTTTTCTCTCTCTAAAAGTAAACAAATAAAATCTCTAAAAAATTTTAGAAGTGATTTAAATCAAACTTTCATTGCAAAGATAAGGGAACAATCCCGGAGGTAGCAGGTCCTGGTTATTAGGAAGTGGAGGAAAAGGATTAGAACCCAGGACCCTTGTTTATCAATCCTACGCTCTTTTTACTTTACTCTGCCAATTTCTAGACAAGTCTGTTTTGTCCTCCCACAACTACAAGTGAGTTCATGGCAGGGGCCACATCTCTGTGCTCAAGCTCCCCAAACTGCCCCTGACATGCGTTTAATGAACATCACTGCCCCAAACATGAACTGAAAAGGCAGGGTCACTCCATCAGAAGAGAAAGTGTTGGCCTAAGAAACAATTAGAGAGATTTAGTTTAACAGCAAAAAAGTTCTAAATAAAAGTTCTAAGAGTTGAACGAATTCTTTCAAGAATGCTACAATGAGTCAAGGCTCAAGGACTCCCAGCATCCAGGACCACTTTATTAACAGGTGGCTCATGGAGGAGAAAATGTCCTCGACTGGCAAGGACTCTACTGATTTCTCAGCCAGAGCAGCGAGCAGAAAGCCCTCAAGAACCATAAAATAAGGTTCATACAGTAGGATTGACTGATTTGCCTCTTAAGTCTCTTTTAGTCTACAGGATTTTGGTGCGCACTTATGGCCACAGTACAGCCACAGCAGCCACGCTTACCATAGTTGCTTGGGATGAGTCCAGTCCGGCCTTTGGAGGTGCCTTTCCACCAGTTGGTATCACTCTGCGGAAAGAAGAGTTAAATTAAGTGGCACCAACTCCAGCTTACATTCAATCGCTTTTAAAACCACTGGATTCAAGGAGTGTACCTGATCTACAAAATGTCCATTGGTCACAAAAATGTCCCTGGTCACAATGATCAAGCCCCCTCACTCCCTAAGATGTTCATTCCCATTATCACTAAATCACAAATACTCACAGATCTCTCTGCAACAAATCAAATACATTTCATCACAGAGCCTTAACAATCAAACAAACCACACAGAGATAATACAAATAAAAAAATTACACTTAGTTTATATAGACTATAGCATTTTTTTCTCCAGTCTAATTTTTGTTAACATCAAGATTTTTTGTTTGTTTTCTGAAGATATCTTTATTTCACCTTTATTTTGGGGGTAACTTTTTATTACAGAAAAACCCAAACCTGAATAAAAGTAGAAAGAACAATATAATGAACCTCACATACCCATTTTCAACTGCATGAATTATTTACTTATGGCCAATATTGTTTCAGGTATAGTGCCACCTACAACTTCCCTTCCCTTCAGATTATTTTGAAATAAATTCTAGACACAATATTACTTCATCTATAAATATTGCAACGTGTACCTCTGAAAGATAAGGACTACTTCAGACATAATTATAATATCATTATCACAGATTAAAATTTCCTTAATATCATCAAATATCTAGATCAATACTTGAATTTCCAGTTGTCCCACAATCTAAAACCCAAATAAGGGACATGCAGCAGGATTGATTGATCTGCCCCTTAAATCTCTCTTAGTCTACAGGTTCCCCCTCCATTTGTTTTCACTGCTTCCCAAACTACTTGCTGAAAAAAACTGTCTGTTTTGTAGAGTTTCAAACAGCCTGCATTTTGCCTATTGAATCCCTGTATCAGCAAAAATGTGTTCCTCTGTTCCCTGTATTGCCTCTAAATTGCTCATCAGTTCTAGATGTTTAATTAGACTCAGATTCAATTGTTTTGGCATGACTATTTCACAGGTAGTCCTGATCTCTTCCATCAAAAGACACGTAATGGCTAGTGCTCTCTCTTTTTGTAATGTTAGTAACCACTGATGAGCGTTATCTGGATCCATTATTTTACAGGGGGTGCAAAATAGATGGCATTCTATCATTCTTTCTTCATTTAAATAACTAGAATATTTCTTTAAAGAGAAAACTCTCCTTCATCAACTCTCAGATTATCCAGAGATGAAGTTCACCAAAAAAAAAAGGCAAATAACAAGTGCTGGTGAGGATGTGAAGAAAGTGGAAGGAACCTTTGATACTGTTGGTGGGAATGCAGACTGGTGCAACCACTGTGGAAAGCAGTGTGGAGATACCTCAAAAAATTAAAAATGGATCTGCCTTTTGACCCAGCAACCTCACTTCTGGCAATTTATGTGAAGGAACCCAAAACAATAATTCAAAAGAACATAAGCACCCCTATGTTTATTGCAGTGCTATTAACAATCACCAAGATATGAAAGCAGCCCCAGTGTCCATCAACAGATCAGTGGATAAAACAACTATGGGACATTCACACAACTGAATACTACTCAGCCATAAAAAAGAAAATTTTACCCTTTGTGACAGTATGGATGGACCCAGAGAACATTATGTAAGAGTGAAATAAGCCAGTCAGAGAAAGACAAATACCATATGATTTCACTCACATGTGGAATCTAATGAACAAACTGAACTAACCAGCAAAACAGAGACTCACAGATGGAAAGCAGATGACAGCTAGTGGTGGTGGGGAGGTTAGGGGGTGAAGGGACTGAGCAAAAAGGAAAAAGGACTCATGGACATGGACAACAGTGTGGTGATTGCTCAGGGGAAAGGGTATAAGGGGACTAAATAGTAATGGAACAAAGTACAATAAAGATTAAATCAAAAACAAAAAGGCAAAATAAATGCTACTTTCCATAACAGATGTCAGAATAAAAAGTTGGTTCCCTCGCATTATCTCAAGGTGTTTGATAATGCTTGTTTTGAAATATCATTAGGAACTTATAATATTTTAATCATAGTAAACGTGTTTCAATTCTTGTGAATTGCTGCCCCTATTGATTGCTCATATAGTCCTGTGTTTGGCTAGTAGCAGCCTCTTCAATTTAGTGCTGTGTCTCTCCAGTGCGGCCCTAAGTAGTCTTTGGTAGCTTCCTTGCTTCCTAAATGTTTGCAAACTAAGATGTTTGGGGATTATCTTATACCTTAACAGTCCCTGATGTGCTACAGACATTTCTCAAAGGAGTCTTTTTCCTTTTAATGGGAAATAACATAATGTTATTGGTAGGTCATTTTTTTTTCCTAGGCTTTTCAAAGTACAGAGCAAGAGATATTATTTTGTTTTATTTTAGAGAGAATAGGGCCCTGGCTGGTGTGGCTCAGTGGATTGAGCACCAGCCTGTGAACTAAAATGCTGCTGGTTCAATCCCTGGTCAGGGCACATGCCTGAGTTGTGGGCCAGGTCTCCAGATGGGGATGCATGAGAGGCAACACAATCAACGTATCTCTCACACATTGATGTTTCTCTCCCTCTCTGTCTCCCTCCCTTCTCCTCTCTCTAAAAAGTAAATAAAATATAAAAAAAGAGAGAGAGAAATATATAAATCCAATTCAAATGCAGAGCTACAAGATTGTTACTTACCCTAATTTATCTTACATCTGTATATCCTTCCTTGCAGGCTGAAAATCCCAGGTTTCAACATCCCTGACCTAGTGACTCATCTGCTCCACCATACTCATGCAGCTATCTCAGAATAGCAATACCAATACTTTTCCAACAAGATCATGCTTAAAACTAGTTTACAATATTTTTGGCAGTTGTTTTTGTCCTTCATCTGTATTCTACTAGAGGTGTTCAGTTGAACTGCTGAGTTGTAAAGTCACTTAGAATAGTTCCTCTCTGTGTGGTTATACCAATTAGCTGGGGTACAATTAAGTTTATTTGATTCATGCTGCTTTCAATTTTCAGGGATTGTTTTTTGCCAATTTAATTGTATAACTGTGCTAAAGTTCACATGATTCCAAAGTCCAACCTCCAAAACAAAGTATAATTTTTGAAAAGTCTATCTTTGATATATATTCCCTCTACTCTATTTCCCTTCCCCCACCATGCAGAAAAAACTATTTTTTAAATTTTATGATTCCCCCTTTAACTGTTTATTTTAAATTGAAGAAAATAGGTATATGTATATCCTCTCACTCTTTCTTAGATAAGTGAAGGCATGTTATCCACATTTTTTATCTTGCCTTTTTTCCTCTTAAATTACTCCACAATAGAGAGAGATTCCTTATTCCTTGTAGCTGCAAAATACTCCAATATAACAAAGTTTATTCATCTATTCTCTTGTTGACAGACAAATGGGCTAGTTCTAATCTTATGCTATTATAAACTATGCTAAAGTGAATAGATTTGGGCATATGTATTTTTATATAGACACACATTAAATAATGCACACTGTTATGGCTATACAAGATAGCCTCACATATCTTCAATTCATACATGGTATCACAAAATTTCAGGGGGGCTTACCATGTCAGTAATGTAGATGATATCGCCTTCCTCAAAGTACAGTTCATCTGGCTAGAAGAAAAAAAATGTTTAAGTTTGATTTCATGTGCTATTTTCATGAATTAGAATACACTGATTATGATATAGATTTCAAATGGTAAAGTATCCTTATACACAATGTGGTTTTTTAAATTACATAAATCATTTAATATAACATTATTAACATGAAGCAGTAACTTGGACTGTCCACACCATAAGCACCTCAGAGGGATTAGTTGATTACAGTCAGTCTGTGCTCTGGCCCATACCAGCCACACTCTGACACACTCTGAATAAAGCCAGGCCCTTTAATTAAAATATCTTTTTTCTATCAGTAGATAACAATTATCAGCATGACCTTATAAGCAAATAGCATGATGCCCATTCAGAGCAAGTTTCAGTATTGAGAAATGTTTATGTTGTCACACTGAGTGACAAATGCAAGGCACAAAATTTCACATAGGATAATATCACAGTAATGCATGAAATTATGTACCGAAGATTCCCCAGATTTTATTAATTTTATTATTTTCAGAATTTTAGTTGGAAAATAGTTTTTTAAATAAGGGGCTTTGGTATTTCCAATTATAGTTATTCTTCCATACAAGTAAAAATTATGCTAGTAAAACAAATTATTTCATCCATTTCTTTTTCCAATTATCTCCTCTCTTAAAGTCACAGACTAGGGTAGTAAATATGACTCTGCACTAGTATTTATTTAGTTTCAAAGCTGATCTATATTATTATTATAACTATCTCCCCAAATATAAATGAAGACAATAACAGCTATATCATGTTTTAAACAACCACAAAACATGAATATTTAGATGCATTAGAAATTCAAATATAAAAATTAGCAAATAATGATTAATGATAGTAAAAAATAGATAAGTTCCTGAAGCATTTCTTGCATTTACACTTTGATTCACAGAGTCTAGACTTACACACAGCACAAGCTATGCAAAAAATTAGTTGAACCTACATAGACTTGATGATACACATTTTAATATTATATGAAATAGGCATTTAGGAAAATAAAAGCAAGCCCTCTCCTCTAAGATTTTCTGTATTTATTCTCTAAAATGTAATGTAGTAATGTAGATGACCTATAATCAATATGACCACCAATATGTGGATGACCTATAATCAATATGACCACCAATATATTTCTGGCTTCAGAGCAGCCAGAAAGGGGACTTGCTTACCACCACACACAGCATTCCAGCTAGACACAGTGGCCATCCCCATAACAGGTAATGGCAGCCTTCAATGGCCATGTCATTTGACTATCTGCCCTCTAGATGACAGTAAGGGATGAGAGGAGAAAATGAAATCGGACAGAAGGAAGTAAGGAAAATGGAATGTATGTGGAAAGGTAGCATTTTTATGGAGTGTTTCTAAGTTTCCTTGAAGAGGTCATTCTAGCCTTGGAGACATTCCCAGACATTCTCATTCTGCACCCCCGCTAAGAGCTAACCCTACCCATTAGGGTCTAACAGTGAATCCTCCTCAATCAGCGCTTTCTACAGCTCTGCCTAAAGTTTTCATCTCCTTCTAAAACTGTTAAAGTCTAGTCTATCAAAATGTTCTCATTTAGTAAGATCATTCACCCATTGAAACAAAAGGCATGTTTTGAAAAAGTATCAAACAAATAACTCAAAACAAAAAAAGCATGCACACACACAATCCCTGTGATTAGTCTTTCTCATAAAAAAAGAAAAAGAAAAGAAAGAAAGCCCAGAAGAATGGAAAGTTAAGTGCTTAATGGGTACAGGGTTTCCTTTTGGGGTGATGAAAATGTTTTGGAACTAGACAAGAGGCAATGGCTGACAACACTATGAATGTACTAAATGCCACTGAACTGTTCACTTTAAAGTGGTTAATTTTATGTAATAAAAAAATTCACCTCAATTTTTAAAAACGCAATAAAATACAAGCACAGTTAAAACTCAAAGTCTTTTAAGTAGTTCTTGGCCTGTGTGGTTTGGCTAAGTGACATTTGGAAAATGTCACTAACTCCGGTCATTTTGATACTTGCTGGTGTTCTTTCTGTTCGGCATTTAAACCAATGGCTGGTGTTCAGTAATGGTGTCTGCCCCAAGCCAATGTTAGGTCAGACTTGTTTTTCAACTGAGGCAACAGCAGCTGGTCAATTTCAGTAAGGTATAAAAAAAGGTCCTAACTATTGTTTTCATCTTGACAAAGGAAAGTGGGCTGTTTATTTTCTTTCTAATCAATAGCTCCTAGATACACAATACTACTTGCTACCCATAAAATATCTTCTTCCAAAGAAACTGGAGAAGTTTGTCCTAACAGAGCGAAGGAGGTGACCTACCAAGTTCTTCAGGCTGTTGGTGGCAGTACAGACAACAAGGTGATTTCATGACTTTAAAACTTGGATCGATTTTACCAACAATAGTCACACTTTCCATTAAGAAACCACTTGCAGAACACATGATGTAAATTGTTCGATGAGGATCTACTTTTAAATTCTTGGCATCATATTCATGGAACAGAAATGGGCAGATAGTGACACAATCAAGTAAGCATTTCTCTATTTCCAGCTTAGTCTTTGGTTTTTAACCACATTCCTCCTTTCCTCTCTCCTTGAAGAACCACAAGGTATCAGAACAAGTAAATTGTTGGCCACTGGGATATTACAGCGATGAGTACAAACTTGGTAATATGTACTCTCATTCTTGTTCATATTTTCTTAGAAACACATAATTCCCAAGGCATTAATTTTGTTGGTTAATGCAAATATATACTTTATGAAAAAATATTAAAAGACTGTGAGATACCTTGGAAATTTTTCAGATTTGTCAACCTGGAGCCTCAAAAGTTAATAAAAAGAAAAAAACAAATTGAATTGGCACAGATATTTTTATTTATCACTTTATAGTACTATTATGTCCCAGGCACTGGTCGGGACACTTACAAATATTAACTAATTGAATCCTCACCCAGCAACACAATGAGGTGGGTGCTACTCTCATCACCACAGCACAGATGAGAAACTTATCCAAGGGCACAGACGAGGTACAAGGCAGACCCCAGACTTGAACCATGAGAAATTCTGGAGTCCCTGCTCTTCACCACCACTTATGCTTTCTCTCATATGGAAGGGTCGTTCACAGCCATTACTGGTTGTCATGGTGTCATGACCTGGTTAAAAGGCAGTGTCCATGGGAAAGATCTGCTTCCCCTCACCCCCACCCAATGCATTATGACAAAACCAACAGCAGCACCTTATACTTGCAAACCACACTTAACCTCATTTGATCTTTACAATAACCCATTAGAGAGGGCTGGTCATGGGTATAAGCTTCCATGTCACAACCAAGCTTAGAGAGGTAGAAGAACTTGCCACAAATTATATAGTGAGTGGCAGGGCTGGGCTCCTACTTCAGCTTTTGGAATCCCATTCTAGGGCTCCTTCCCCTACATTTAATGCTATAAACCTAGCAAGGCCCAGCAAACATTACATGATAGAGCAGGGTCCTGCTGGTTTCTCTTTAGAAATCAATGTGACACCTCCAGTGGAAATGCCGTTCATTCTCTGTGCGCATCTTTACACTGGTCTATGCAGTTCAGCCATGTCTGTGCAGTATGACACATTACTTATTGCATTGGAGGTTGGGTGACAAATGAGGACCAAACAGGACTACCTTGCCTTCAAGCAAGACAGAGAAGAAATGGATTGGCAGGAAGAACCAGGAGCCACAGCTGCCCAGCGTTCACCTGTTCAGTGAATCACCAAGAGCAGAGCTGGGCATTGCTGTCCCTACTTCCTGAGAGTTGAATAGTAGCTAAAGACAGACCCAGACCTCCCCAGGTGCTGCACAAGTCAGCAATGGTCCCAGAGTCAGCTCTTCCATCTTGCCTGACCCCATTGGCTCTAAGGAGACTGGGGCAGATTAGGATCTACCCCTGTATGTTTATTCCACCAGAAAAGATGGCTATTGGTGAGGGGAGAGAAAGACCAAACTGAGCTTCCAATTTGGTCTTTCAACAAAAATTCTCATTCAGAAAAAGAATGTAAAACTAGTTCTTACTTGACATTCAAAGTACGGAACTGCTGGTACAAGCACAGGCACTTAACCAGTCAGGGAGATCCATGGGAATTGGAGGCTACCTTTAACGTCTGGATTGAGGGAAGGTAGAAAGGGGCAGACCGTGGGGGCAGCATGGTGTGGGTTAGCCATTACTGAATACCCAGTACACACAGGATGAATTAGCAGCATTGCTCTGCAGCCTCAAATCCTTGGGACCAGGGATATTAAAAAACACAATAACATTTTAAATACAGAATATTCAAAAAACCTAATAAACACATACTTATTTTCCCCCATGCACTCACTAATAACTAAGATAAAAAGTAGTGGAAAGACTCTCTCTGGGAGAGAACCAAAGGTTAATTGAAGTAGTTAATACATCAACCAACGAAAAATATTTGTTGAAGGTCATGGGGAACCGAAGGAGGAAGAGGTGTCCAGTGAGAAAGGACAAAGGCAGTGGTGAAAGGAGAGATAGCCAGAAGTCACCTCCAGGCTCAACTGGCAAATCAGGGACGCAGCAGAGAATGTCTATTCACTGACTGGCCCAGGAGGGCAGCTGATGACCCCGCCTCTGCCTACTACTCCTCTCCATCTCAGGGGTCATGCAACCTAAGGAACAAATGATTTGGACAATCAGAGGCATGAAATGATTGTCCTCCCTGTGATCAGGGGACAAAGACAACAACATCTGCTCATCATAGCTCCCTACCTTTCATGCCCTGCCCCAAAATTCAGAACATGATAGTATTTGGAGCCAGGGTCTTTAAAGAGGTAATTAAGTTAAAATGAGGTCAGTAGAGTAGGCCCCAATCCAATCCGTCCAGTGTTCTTTGAAGAAGAGATTAAAACACAGGCAGGTACAGAGGAAAGACCACATTAAAGATACTGTGAGAAAGACGGTCATCTGCAAGCCGAGAAGAGAGTCTCAGACCAATCCTGCCGACACCATGATCTCATGCTCATAGCCTCCAGAACTGTGAGAAAATAAATTTTTGTTGGTCGAGCTACCTATGGTACTTTGTTGCGGCAGCCCTAGCAGACTAACGTACTGTACACTTCCCACCCTCACCAACACAGAGGAGACATCATTGCAACCGCTGGGTGAGTAGAATAAGAACACTGAAACTTACCCCTACTTGCCAAATCCCTTCCTTGTCCCAGAAACACTGTTTACAAAGCCTCGGGACAGCTCATGTTAACACACACACTCTCATGCTAACCGCATCACTTTACCTGCTGCCGTTCTGTGGCACTCACCATTTCAGTCGGTGCTCACAGCGAGGTTCTGCTATAAGACGGTTAATGTTATTCCCACTTTCAAAATAGGGAAACAACAGCCACAAGAATAGGTAAATTCACACAGTGAGTAAGTGACAGATTTGGGGTTTGAAGGCAGGCTCTAGCCCGATAGCAGTGACTCAGTGTGCAGAGCTACTTGTCCTAGAGATCCCAGGGCAAACCCAGATGAAGCCCGCAGAAAGCTGGCTGCACACACCAGGCTTCCCTCTCTGGTTCTTTCTCCTCTGGGTCCTGTCTGGACTGCCTGCTTCCATTCTTACTTTCCGTGATGGCTGTCCACATCTCAGAGTGATTCTTCTAAAACTTAGCTATCTAATCACTCTCGTACTCAAATCCTTCAGTTTCTTCCCGTCTTACTCAGGGCAAAATCCAAACATGACCCAGCATCCCTGAACTCATCTCTTACCTCCCTCTCCCTTGTTCACAATTTTCCTAACCCCACTGTCCTTCCTGCTGTTTTTAGAACCTACCAAGCATACTCCTTGCACCTCCTGTTCCTTCTGCTCCCTTACTTCGGTCAGGTCCCTACTCAACTGTCACCTCTACACAAAGACTATCCCTAAACACCCTATTGAGAAGTAACACTCCTCCTCCCTTAACCTTGTAGCCCCTTACCCTCATTTTTCTTCATAGTGCTTACCAGGCCCTGACAGTCACACTCATTTGTCTGCTTATTGTCTGTCACTCCCCCCTGGGATGTGAGCTCCATGAGACAGTCCTTGCTGTTGTCACTACATTATCCCTAAGGCGTGCTCCACTGTCTGGCTCATAATAGGTGCTCTCTAAACCATGGGGAAATAGATGGATTTATAGATGCACACCAGAAACTGTAACAATGGAAAGTGCATACAGCAGAGACATTAAAAAAAAAATGCTCTAGGCAATTGGCAGAAGGTACCAATATAATGCAGTATGAGGCACCAAGTCAAAGAGAAAATTAGCATGAGAGTCAGGAGAAGGATGACCAGGACAGGGTCACGTGCTTGCTATGCAGGTCACTTCGTGATTTCAGAGCGAGTGATTTCACAGCAGGGGAAGAAGCTGCTCAAGATGGACAGGATGACCTTGAGCAGAAAGCACACACAGATCCATGGAGGGCCTTAGCTTTCACACCATCTGGACTGCAGGGGGAAGGGACTGAACAGCCATTCCTGTGAATGAATGACTCATGGCTATCCAAGAACAGGCAGCCCATTTAGGCCAGAGGAAGTATCTAAAAGAAACTGCCTTAGTTTTTATGCCAATTTTAAAGTTAAGAACTGAATACTTACAGTTCTGGGTTCAAATGTATAAAGAGCTCTGAACACTTTAACTTGTCCTAAAAGAGAGGGAAAAAACAACATATGGTCAATTCCTTGGTGTCTAAATTTGCTCTAAATAGTATTATCCATTATATTCTTCAGAATTACCTAATTAAAAACCCAAGTGAGAAATTTATTTTTGAATTAAGTCTTCTTCCATATAGGAGGTATTTTTAAAACATTTGTTAAATGAAAGCATGAATAAATACACCACTCTGGGTTGATTTTGCTTTCTCCTCTCAAACAGTAGGAGCTACATAATATTTGTTCTTACCCTCTCTCCTATATAGAGCCCTTCCAACCCTAAAATCTAAATTTAAAACCAGAAAGGTGTGAATTTAACCTACAGAGATACTTAACATGACAATTGACAACTGTTTAATACTCTTAAGTCAATGGTTTAGAATAGTATTTCCCTCACCCCCAAAAAGAAAATACCATTGAGAAAAACTACCTGTTGGAGAACTCTGTGATTCCATTACCTCCCAAAGCAGAGTGCGGTGACTAGGCAAATAGGAGGACGTCATGCTCATGAGAGCTGTCCCCACTGTGCCAAACAACCTCTCTCTTCATGTGCTCCTGGGCCACATTTCCATACACTGTCTTACAGTAACTGATTTGCTGGCCTCATTTGAAGGTAGACACACTGACCTTTTCAATTTCCTGGCATAGACATAGATGAACTTAATAAATGCTTGCTAAGTGAATATATAGGTAAAAGAACAAATCCACACAATGTAGGAAAAAGCCTAAAGACAGCAAAAGAAAAAAGGTCTTTCTATGAAATAAATCAATTTAGAAGGGCTATCAAAATAGAAGAACTACCTATTTAAAAAGTGACAACAGTTCAGTTTCAGCACTGGAAGCATCTTGTAATGTCTATTACAAGAGCATCATGCACAACGGCAGCATCGAAGTGGGACACAGGAAGATGGCTTCGGAAATTATGTATACATTTTTACCTCACTCTTCTCATTCCTACTGTAACATGTTTTATAACATATCAGCATAATAGAACACATGTGCAAGTTATAAATACATGTAATACCTTTATTGGGAGTGAGAACTAAAAACCTTTTGCTGATAGAATGTAAGCATTATTAGGACAGGTATTTTTGTTCTATGAATGAGATATCCAAGTACCTAGCATAGTACCTGGGACATAGGAACACTCAATAATTATCTATTGAATGAATGAAGAATGGAAAAATAAAGGAATAGAAACTTGGGCTCAAACAAAGTCTGACACTGCTAATTTAGAACAGCCTCTAACTATGCAATGAGGGAAAAGTTCTCCGTCTGTGCTAGTCACATATAGCTACTAAGCACTTGAAATGTGATTACAGTGACTGAGGAACTCATTTTTAAGCATTTAATTCTAATTAGATTAAATTGCCACACATGGCTGGTAGCTAGCATACTGAACCACACAGGTCCAAAACATCAGAAAATGAGAAATGACAAGATGTCCGTTAGGAAGGGACTATGTAGATCAACCCCCATCCATCCACACTATGGAGTCATTAAAAAAAAGAGGATGCACACAGATCTGCAGACAGTGACATAGCAAAGAGCATATGAAACATCCAGTGAAAAAAACATGCCAAGTGCCATCCCAATGATGCTGACAACATACACACACATCCCTCGACGGGTAGCACCGATGTCAGGGAACTCTCACATTCTGCTTTACACATATTGTTTATATTCAATACACTTACCACGCATTACTTTTATAATCGATGAGAGCAGTAAAGTTGCTTTCATGAGGGGAGCGGGGGTAGGAATCATTCTTTCTTCTAAATGCCCTAATGCAGAAGGGTAGCTCAGATCCCTGTTACCTAGTATGTCTGCAAGAAAATATTTTTGCAGCTGAATTCTAGTGCCACTTTTTCCTGCTCTACTGGGGTGGTGGATGGTAATAGGCAGAAGAAAAGGTGAAAACTTTTTTGTTTGTTTGGAGTTTGCTTTTTACCCATACCCACAAGCCTGAGCAAGAAGACACCAAAGTGAAGGAGGAGTTGTTGCTAGAAGAAATATTTTCTGCTGACCTGAGTGTCTCTCTGAGAGGGGAGACTGGTTATCCTGATTACTTCAAACTTTCCAAAGAGAAGTTACACAAGGAAGCAGTCTACTCGTGACCAAAATCAATAATGACAGAACTTTCTTGTTCCTTTGAGGAACTAGAGGGGATGGGATGTGCTACGGATAATTTTGAACACAAGATCCAATGTCAATTTAATGAGCTTAGATAAAATCCAATATAAAAAACACCTGAAAAAAATACTTAGAGTTTGAATAACCCAATGATTTTTATAATTTTATCTTTTGTGATTGTCTTACTTAAAATGTTCACAACTATGCCCTGGCTGGTGTGGCTCAGTGGATTGAGTGTCGGCATGAGAACCGAAAGGCTGCCAGTTCGGTTCTCAGTCAGGGCACACAGCTGGGTTTGTGGGCTGGGTCCCCAGTTGGGAGCATGTGAGAGGTAACCAATCAATGTATCTCTCACACGTCGATGTTTCTCTCCCTCTCTTTCTCCTTCCCTCCCTCTCTCTCTCGGAGGAAATAAATAAAATCTTAAAAAAAATGTTCACAACTAAAAGGAAGTGGGAGGTTTATTTGCATTTTGATTCACACTGAACATCAGGCAACTCTTTAAGGAAGCAATCTTCAGCCAGTTCCATCTCACAGCACACACAAACTGGGTACTTTGATTCTGTGGCACACCAGGAAATATGCTTTTTATCAACCCAACAAAAAAAATAGGTATAACTCTGATTCTTTGACACTGGACAGCTATTGCTGTATTTGCTGTTGTCATATTTGTATTTGACAACCTGAGGGAAAAGAGGTCAATGCCCCTAACTAGTCAGGATGGCATGTTTCAAAAATTCTCGTGGCACACGGGCTGAAAATTGCTGCTTTAGGCTATTATGCTGCACAAAACACTACCCCATACACAATCCTATTTATTGATTAATGTTGGAATGTTAGCCTCTTGTAGATCCATTTTAATCTATTTATTATAAAAGTTCTGGGCCTTAATTTATTCCATTCTCAGAGCTGAGTCAAACAAAAATGAAAGAATGCAAAAGAAATATCCAGAGGATATGAAAAAATTGCATTAAAATAGAAAAAGAAAAACATGACTTTCATGATTACAATTTACCAATTTTGGATAGTCTCTCAAGAGAATAATTAATAATACTTAATACAGTGATCATTTTACATCATATTTAATTCAACTGTGAGCGATGGTATATACAGGTTGAAACAGTATTGAAGGGAAGCAATCAGGGTACTAAGGGTTTCTACAGTAGTGTCCTTGCAGACACCTAATAAATAATAATAAACATTTCAATCATCAAGAGCAGGTACCGATCAATTCCAAATTTACTTAAGGAATGCAGACTCACAAAGGTATAATACTTGTGTTCTTGTACGTGCAGGGAGACTACCTGAGGTGCCTTCTTCAGGCTCCCTCCACCTTGACCATTAATTCTCACAGAAGTCTGGTTACACACAACAGAAAAAGTAGAGCTGGGAAGACTGCGGGAATTACCTGAAATCACCTTGCAATTCACCCTGAATTAAGACTGGAAAGAGGCCCAATCATTTGCCTGATGCTTTACATGGCTCTCACATGACCTAGCGTGTGAACAGTGTTAAGGAATTCAGTAGGGCTGGTTTCCGGGTGTTAACAAGATAAGTAAACACCCGCAGCTGCTGGCCCCTGTGGGTTTTTCACTTTGCTGGCTTCTCACCTTGCCAGTCACACCCTTTCCATTTCTCTGCAACTCCACCCTCTCCCTACGGAGAAGGGCTGAGTCCACCCGTGTTCAGCCAAACACTATCTTCCTCTGAAGTGAGGCTGACCCCGGACTTCAGTAAACTAATCCTTGTCCATCAAGGCTGAGGCAAGCAGAGGGAACAGGATCTGGACAGGGCCTTGTACAGAGAAAGGGTAAGAGAATTTTCTGTTTCTGAGGTTTGCAGAGTGTGTATTGCTGCACTTCTGAGGCCCTGAAATAGCACCTAGGACATGGGGCTTATAAACTCAAACATAAAATTTCTAATCTACTTTACTCCCTGTTGGTGAAGGAGTGAAGAAGCTTCTAGAGTGAGCCACTAAGACAGAATTAGAAAGGGAATGCTCACTATAACAGACAGACATATAATAAACTGCAAGCAAAGTGGCTTTTCAAATATCAGACCTTGGTTATCTAGAACAGATCAGCTATTTCATTTACACTCTGCTAAGAATTTGGGAAGCATGGGCCATCTGGGACTTCCTTTACAATGGCTCGATAGTTTCCACATATCCACTCTGAAGGTAAAACTAAAAATATTGACAATGTTAAGGGTTAAGAACACAGAACAAGTGGAATTCTCAGACACTACTGGTAGGTGTGTAAACTAGCACAACCACGTTAGAAAATTATTTAACAGTAGCTTTTATTCCCTTTTTATAAGTCTTAAAATGCCTTTGAGATCTTAAATTTCATTTTCGGAAAAGAAACATAACTCGAAAACCTTTGCAGCATCTTTTGTAGGACTAATTTCCAGGGCACTATCACTATGCCCAGCATAGAATGAATCTCCACGTTGTTAAACTGCAGATCAGAACCTGCACATTATATATACAGTATATTGTGAAGCTAATTTAGTAGTTTGAAAAATATTAAGTGGAACTGAAAAGATCAGAGTACACTGTACACAACAGAATAATGGTTTTGTGAAATTGTTTCATTGGGACTAGATAGATGGATGTTTATTTTAGACATCTGCCAAATGCACATTCTGTTTGGCATCATGCCAAATGGCCAAATGTTAAAATCAGTATTTGCCAAAGCCAAACGTTGCCTTTATGGATGAACTATTGAGAAACACGAATAAATCTGAAATTTTATTCAGAAAAACGATTATGATTACAATTTTAATATTGTAAAATTTCTGGTAGACCCATTTTAAAAGTTTGATATAAAAGGGCACAAACCATAATTCCTTGGCACTATCAACTGCTGGCCTGAGGAGACCTGTGTTAAAACTAAATAAATGTTCTAAAATGAGGTCTGTGGAAAAGCAAAATAGTTTGGTTGTAGCTCTGCCAGCTTAGCTGTTGCCTGCGGTGATGCTGCCACTAAGTTGGTAAGCTTTCCTTCCTCCCTCACAGAAAATGAATGAGGTCAGGACTTACCTCCTCTTTGTCTCCTGGGCTGGAGGACTTGCCTAATGCCGGTGATGCAATTTCACGGGAGGCAATCCCACAAAGGACACACTGGTTTCCCCCAAATTATTAGCAATCACATTCTCCCAACATTAATTCTCAATCTACACCTATAGCCTCTACTATTTATAAAATAATTCTCAGACATATAAAATTAACAGCTTCTACAGTCACCGTTACTTGTAGCAATATATTACTCAACAATAATAAATATACATTTAAATTTCCAGTTGATTGAGGGAACTGTCACATACAAAGCACAAAAGGGGACATTCGAAATTAGTCATATTTAAAGTACTTACCTATTTCTCACAGTAAATATTAAGATAACAATACAAATGGCATGTTACTACTCTGGTTAGACATGAAGATTACCAATGCATTCTACAATTCTTGCTCTAGTACAAGTCTAGGTGTGCCTGAAAGGACACTAAGGTAGGCACTCCACCATTTGGGCCAAATGGCAGACTTAGGAAGAAATTTGAAGCTAAGGCATACATACCCCTGTGGACCCCTATAATTGTGTGTGTGTGTGTGTGTATGTGTGTACCAGGTCATTAAGAAAACCGTCTTACTGAAGATCAAGGTCAAAAGAAGTTTGAAAGCCACTGCTCTAGGCTATCTGATCAAATTAGGAATTTGCTGCAAAACAATCTAAAGAATAAAAACATTTCCTCTACTTTGTGAATTTTAAAATTTAGCTAGCATATAAATAACAATATTCTGCCTTGTACCCCAAAACAGATAGTTTATAACCAACGTTAGAGCTTTGGAAAAGAAAGTAAGGGAAGAAAATTATATAAACAAGGTACAATCGTGGACAAATAAGAATTTACCATATACACGTATTTTTTGTATTTGTCTAAGAGAATGCAGCAAGTATTAACTTCTTAATTCACATACTGTGTTTATTAAAAACTGTCACTTCTGAATATTCCCAGGATAAGTAAAGGTTAATGTTATTTCTATTAGGCATATTTAAATTATTTTATTAAACATGCATGATGAAACAGGATGTTTTCTGCTCAAAACCAAAACAGAAGGAATCTATAATAGTATCCAAGAGTCAAGCCCATCGTCCGATTGCTGGGATGAAAGGAAACAGCTGTGCTCTGCTAGGCCAATACAAGGCTCCCCTGGGCTTTGTGGATTGCAAACGCCCATAAATGAGGTGGCTGGCTCAGAACACTCTTCTTAGTCGTAATCTCTCTTCATGTCATTCCACAAAAGCCTACTGCTCTTGAAAATAAAAGACAGAAGCTATAACCCTTGCAAAGAAAAATCATCATGTGAGTGCAGCGATGTCCAAGAGTTTCCAATGTAAAGAGTAAGTTTCTTCCTTAATTACACTCTTGGATTACATAATTACACTCTTGGATTAATTAAATCAAATCCAATGAATTCTATTTGTATACATACCTTTGAAGGATATAACTAATAAAAAAGGCAATAAACATAATACTTTCATCTCTCCTTACTCCAATACCACCTCTTCCCTGCAACGTCCCTTTATCCAACCCAAAAAAAAGCTAAAGAATTTGAAACGTGTCTTGCTTTCAGCTGCAGGAATGGCAGACTCATTAAAAACAGTAGCCAGTGTGTTTTCTGACAAGAGGGTTCTGTTTATTAACAGTGTGCCTTTCTTATCCATTTTTTCCTTTGCTTACACTTCTCAGTGCCTTTCGGCAAACGGTTACTTTTACATCTTGAGGGGCCATAACTGCTGTTATTTTTATTTCTTCTCAACCGTATGAAAGTCCCAAAAAGCAGGGTTCAAAATTTCAAATGACATGTTCACTGCCAACTGTGATTTGACTAGCTAAAAATTAGCGATGGGACAAGGGCCCCAAAGAGCCTTCGTCCCAAGATGAAGTTTGAGGAAATTGTGGGGATAAATAGAAGAAAAGTCTTTATTTCCATCCTTGGAATTTAACTTAAAAAAAAAAAAAGTGCTACACTGGTCACGTCACCTTCTGCAAAAGGTTCAGATGAGTTCAAGGGCCAGCTCATGACAGCAATACCTGTTTTCATACAAGCAATGAGGAGCTAAGAATGGTTTTGCATTTGCAAATGGTTGGGGTGGGAGGAAATAAGAATAGTATTTCAAGACACATGAAAATGATCTGAAATTCAAATTGCAGCGTCCATAAGGTTTTATTGGCACACAGCCAAAGTTTGGGTACTGTCTATGGCTGTTCTTGTACTACAGAGGCAGAGGTGAATGAGTAGTGGCAACAGAGCCCATCTGTGACCCACTGTGACTAAGATACTTACTCTCTGGCCCTTTGATGGAAGAAGTCTGCAATCCCTATCCTGTGGTCCCTTCTTCTGTAAGTAACAAGTCGGATCATAGTATCACCGTGGCACAGCGTAAAGAGCTGTGGTCCAAATGGCCTCTCAAAGACCCTGCAAGCAGTTTGAGTCCTGCCCTCATGTACGTAAAATGATTGGTTGGGAAAATAAGCCTATACATCTGAGATTGAGGTAGAAAATTTCCTAACACTAAAATCTCTAACCAAAAACAAAATTATCCAATCTATACTAACATTTATGGGACACTTGTGCCAGGCACCATGCAAAATGCTTACTTACAGTCACTCTTTTTTTGCCTCAAAACAATCCTGGATGTAACTACTTCATTAGTCCTATTTTACAGCTGAGGAAACTGAGGTTAAAGGGGGTAAGTACCTAGTTCAGGTCTAAACAGCGATGGGGTGGAAACCCAGACCCAGGCTATAGGACACATGCTCTGAACGCCCTGGCTGCAGCTCAGAAAGGTCTAAACTTTTAATGCTGGCATTAATTGACACTAAAGAAATTAAAATATTGCATGCAGTTACTGAGGTGGTGTATGTGCCCATAAGTGTTAGCTATTATTAAATACTACACTTTTTACCTTATTTGGTAGTTTATTCCTTCTGTCTATCCATACTGGCAAGACAGTCTTATCAAAATCCTATTCCTGGATATCAAAAAATTTATCATTTATAATATGCCAGCAGAAAAATCTTAATTCTTTTGTTGTGCAAAGCATACCATCTAGTATTATATCCCTCAGTGGCTATTAAAGAATTACATGTAGTTTTAAGTGGTCATTTTTGAAACCTATAGCTCTTCAATATCTTTAGTCAGCTCAATCTGACTTAAGAAAAAACCACAGATGCGGTGGCTTAAGCAGCATTTATTTCTCACAATTCTAGAGGCTAGAAGTCCAAGATCAGGTGCTAACCAACGTAGTTTCTGGTGGTTAAGTCTCTTCCTGGCTTGCAGATGGCTCCCTTCTCACTGTGTGCTCATATGACCTTTCCTGCACGCATGTGCGCACACACACACACACACACACACACACACACGGAGACCTCGCTTCCTCTTACAAACAAACCGATAATCCCATCACACAGGCACCATCCTCCTGACCTATCTGCACCCTGATTACTTTCCCAAGGCCCCATCTCCAAACACTGACACACTGTGGGTCAGGACTTCAATATCTGAATACAACATTCAGTCTGTAACAGCTATGAATACAGACTTACTAAAAAACAGAAATGCATGAATATGTGTGTGTATATGTATATATATATATGTGTGTGTGTGTATGTATGTGTGTGTATATATAGGCTACCACAATAATAGGCTACCACACTGGAGTATAGGCTACCACAATAATAGAAAAAAATAGCTCTTTGGAGATATGCTTTTGCTTTACTGTTATGTAAAAAAGTTCAGTGGTAATATTATACATACAATCAGCTATGTAAAACAAAAATATGCATAGAATAAAAAATGGAAAGAAACAAATGTCAAAATGTTAATAGTTACCTCTGGGCAGCAGAACTACCACTCATATTTACTTTCTTTTTTATTTTCTAAATTGTCTGCAGAGAATAGGAACTCCACATACAACCATATTCTCTTTCAACACCATGTTGAAGAACAACGTAAGTTATTCGTATTTTATCAGCAGAGTATTTCAATATGCGTCTTTTTTGTCCTCCTGGTCTCCCTGATCTTACCATGCCCCCCCCCCTCAAAAAATCGGTGGAGAGGGAAGCAACTGCAATGCCCAGTATGCTCACAAAAGTAAGCCTACAGGGGACATGTAAGTGCACAGACAGTAGGGAGACTATTACGCCAGTGCAGCTGGTTAGGAGGCGGCATCTACTTGATTCTGGAAAGAAAACACGAGTTATCTTTTCCAGAGGGGCAGGCAGGGCAGACCCATAATACAGAGCAGTATATAGACAGGGGCTGGCGGCCAGGAAGGGTTGTCTGTGAGTGTCAAGTAGATCAATGTGCCTGGAACCTGGTAGGAGAAATGGTGAGAGATTAGATTGGGGACATAGCAGAGAGGCTAGAGGTTTCTCAATATTTCTGAGGCTTGCATTGAGAAACACATTGCACATCAGGGACCAGGAAACACACACTTACACACTCTCACAAAACTGAATGAAACAATGCCAAAAATATGTATCCTTACTTTGAGTGATTCTCTCTGATAGTATCACCACTTACAATCTGAAAAAACACAAGGCCAGGGCATTTAATATGTGAGTGTGCATAACCAGTGTTTAGAAACCAAGTGAAAAATTTTCAGACTTAGATATCTGGCACTCTTGGCAATAATAAAATGCTCTCAGAATATATTTTAAAAATCCCCTGGAAATTATTTTTACTTCAAGAGAATTTTTAAATTTGAGCAAATAATAAATGGAGAAGCTTAAACTTCAGACTTCACGAATGTCCACTTTCTGGGACTATCACAAATGTACTTTGGAAATGAAAATTTGCAACAAGAAAAAAATGGCCTTGGTCTTAGCCCTCTATAAAAATATATGCTAGCACCCTGGCTGGGTGGCTCAGTTGGTTGAGACATCATTCCATACACGAAAAGTTGTGGGTTCAATCCCCGATCAGGGCATTCACCTAGGTTGCAGGTTTGATCCCCAGTTGGGACATCTACAGGAGGCAACCAATCAATGTTTCCCTATTACATCGATGTTTCTCTCTTCCCCTCTTTCTTTCTCTCTTTCTCTCTCTCTCTCTCTCTCTCTCTCTCTCTCACACACACACACACACACACACTTTCTGTCTCTCTCTGCCCCTCCCACCTGTCCTCTTTCTCTAAAAATCAATAACCATATACTTGAGTGAGGATTAAAAAAAACACAGGCTAGCAAGACAACATAATAATAAAAACATCTCCTTTATTTAAAGCGGAACCCCCTCTAAAAGCTGGTATAAGGACAAAGATATACACTGTATCTAAGGAAAACAAGAAGAGAATCTAGAGACACTGAACTGAGCTTAAGCTAAATCAAGGTGCTCAACTCAAAGTTCGCCTGATGGACACAGAGGGACTAAATCTGTAACAGAGGGTGTTTTACTATTTCTAGCTAATATGAGAACTCTCATATGACAATACAAACTCTGGATGTGTGAAAAATATTACCAAGCACAACAAAAAACAGTCATTAGAGAGCAAAGAATAAGCAATAACTGAAACTGAGCTCCTCTCAGTTCAGAAAAGGAGTCCAATTTGCTTCTGTGGCACATTCAAGAGACTCCACAAAAGTCCATACAGAAAATTAGAACAGAACAAAAGACAGGAAAGTGGACTCCGGAATGCCATGTGTAAGGAAATCAACAAAATGTCTACAACATTCACTTCTTCCAAGATCATCTATTCGACAGTCTTTAACTGAGAAATTGTTCCCCTAATGGCATCCTCTCTCAAGTCCCACAGCAGTGCTCCTTCAAAAGGTTTATAACGTGTTCCTAAGGGTCACAGTCCTACCGTGAAAGTGGGGAGGATTGCCTGGTGGCCCTGGAAATGTTGGACATGACACCTGAGACCATTACAGAGCCAGACCTGGCACCTTGCTGAAGGCTCAGCCCAGGAGGTGCAGGCAGAGGGATGCCCAGGTGATGAGTTCCTTCTCCCACCTTGCCTGGTTCTGACAGTCAAGATTGTCTACAGAAAGGGACTCTGGACGGAAGTCTGGATGGTCTGCAAAGACCCAAGCAGTTGTGGGGGTCCAGAATAAGTCACCATCATGATGTGCCTCTGTGATACACAGATTGTTCTTAGCTAAAGATAACTTTATGCTGAGGGCTCAGGAGAAAGTTCTGACCCCTCCACCCTTAACTGCCTAGAAGAGTTTGAATTAGAGGCTTTGCCCATAAGAGTTTATCAGTGATAACCTTTTCAACCTGCCGATATGATAGGACAAACTTTGTGTTCTAAACATCTGTCTTTACCATCCTGCAATGACCCTTGGAAGCCCCCAAGGTGCATAACCTCATCTCTAACTCAGAATCCCTCTTTCTACCTCAGTCCCTCTTTCTATATAAACTCCCCTGCATGTGAGGTCTCTGGCTCTCTTAGGCATGTGCAGTTTCCACACATCTATATGCACGAAATTTGGTTATTTTCTCTTGCTAATTTGTCTCCTGTCTATTTGACTATTAGACCAGCCAGAAGAACCTTGATGACAGAGGAAAGTTGGTTCCTCTCCCACAGAGTCCAAGTGACTCCCAGAAAAGGTCAAAGAAATGTTCAGGGATTTTCCCAAACCAGATCAGTTTGGGAGAGGGAAGAGTGGCCGAAGAGAGTAAAGTCCCTGAAGAATAATGGAGAAGTCCCTAGAATTTCCCTAGAGAATGACAAAGGTCAAACAAAATGGGGCTGGAGCTGCAATTAAAGTAGGGTAACAAAACCATTCTTTTCAAAATGTCCCCTCCACTCAAGGCCTGGACATAGCTGAAGGTCACATACCTGCGTTCAGTGACTATCTTCAGTTACTCCAAGCCCAAGGCACCTTTCACACCCGTCCCTGAGGCTTCAAGTTGCTCAAGAATTTTAACTCTTTTTCATTAATGGACACCCAGAAGATCATTTATCTTTATGAAATGGGGTCATGAGGTGGGCAAAGACAGGGGATGGAGATATTAGAATTTGCCCTTAAACTTCTTAGAATAGTCCCATCCCCTCCCAACCCACCCCCCAAACCCTTGAGCCTATAGAACTATCTGCTGTTTACGATGTGGATGGGTTGACAGAGAAAATAACCCCTCTGCCCACAGGGACAGAAGAGGGGAAACTCACCACTCTCTCTGGCAGTGGCCTTCTCCCAACATGCCGTGATGTCTGAACTGCAGGCTTTCGTAATAATTACTAGGAATTTGCCCTCCTGTGGTACCCACTGTCCAGCAGCGTAAGCAAACTGTCTGCTCCCATCATCTACCCTAACACTCTGCAGATCTTTAGGGCCTTAAACATATGCAGTGGAAAATTAACACTCAAGGACACTATTATAGTTTTTAACTACAAACATGATTTTTTTGGTTTACATTAGAAAGTTGTAGCACCAAAACTTGTACACATCTGTACAATTTTATGTACTGATCCCTATAAGTATATGTTATTTTCTTTAAAAAAAAAAAGAGGCTTTGGTTTCTTGTGTAAGAACTACATTAACTGACAGAGCGATGGGTGGGCTGAGAACAATTTTCTTAGAGGAAGAATTGCCGTTCCTCTTCCAGAGAGAAGCATTGAAAACCTTCCTCCCTGGAATAAAATACAGAAATTTCTAAAGCTTAAAACTGTTACCTCCAAAAAAGACAGGGAAAAAAATGTCGGAGAAAGGAGGACTCTGGACAGTATTTGGCACCAAGTTAATTTCTAAACACTAAAGACATATTCTTAGATCTCAGATCTATGGAGTTAATGTTACCAAGTTATCATTAACTTTATGCATTTTCTAAACATAAAAGTCCTCAATGTTTCAGGCCATTCCTGAGACCACCTTTTGCAAGGGTCTCCTTGGCTGTGCATGTACAGTCCAGACACATTTCTGCAGGGCCATGCCACCCCAATGTCCTCTTCCTCTAGAAGCTACAAAAACACAAACCAAAAACCCTCCACTGCCCTATCCAGCCGGAGCCCAAGTGAAATCAAATCAGACTTGATTACGAATACATTATGTCCTCTCCCCAACCTTTCCCCTCTCACCCTGCTTATCATGGAAATCTGGACTTATGAAAAGCCTGTAAGGTATTTAATTCCTCCACATGTCTGCACTCACATGACACTGAGCATTGGGAGTGACAGGAAGATGGGTATCAAAAATGTCGCAGCGTTCTACAAGAAGCATGTGATGAAATTATGTAGAAATTTGGGGAGTTATATGAAAAACCAGTCTAAGGCAATGAAAATTTAGAATTGGACTTAGAATCAAGTAAAGAAACAGGCCCAGAGGGGTCTAGGACTTATCAAGGTGACCTAGCATGTTAATTAAAAAATTGAGGCCAGAATTTTACCCTAAAGTAAATGTTCATTTGTCATTACTAGATTCTGCCTCCTCCTCCAAATCAAAGCTTAGTCCCTAGAATACCCACTTGATTAGCCCATCTTTATGTCTAAAGTCCAACTAAAGAGTACAGCAGTCCTTCTTACTTGTAGGGAGATGTTCCAAGAACCCCAGTGGATATCTAAAACCATAGAGTACCAAACCCTATATATACTATTTTTTTTCCTACAAATACATACCTTTTCACTTAAAGGAAGCACTGGTCTTTGTTGTACCCAAACTGCCAGCATCATTACTCTTGTGCTTTGGGGCCATCAGTAAGTAAAACAATAGTTACTTGAACAGAACACTGTGATACCAAGACAGTCAAGCTGGTAACTGAGAAGGCCACTGTGTTACTAACAGGTGGGTAGAATCACACCATGGATACACCAGAAAAAGGGACGGTTCACATTGGGCAGGAGGCAGCATGAGATTTCATCACGTTACTCAGAACAATTCACAATTAATAACTGATGAATTATTTCTGGAATTTTCCATTTAATGTGTTCAGACAGCGGGTAACTGAAACCATGAAAAGCAAAAGCATGGATAAGTGGGACTGAAAAAAAAAAAGGAATTTCTTCCAGGAAGCTTGTTTTTAGCTTATCTTATTTTTTAATGTAAGCACCTTAGGAAAGGGGGTTATGATAAGTCAATGACTGGTTTAACAGGGAAGGTGGATTTGTTCCGCAGATGTGAAGCAGTGAGTTAGTTCCTTCTCAGAGTCCTGTGGAATTGAGATTAAAGGGGAAACCAAGTTCCAAACAACGTCAGCAAAGACAGCCAGGCCAGTCCTGACGAGATACTATTGTAAGGCTCTCTGGGCATGTGGCCCTGGTCCCTGAGGTGTCACAATCATTGGACACACCAATAGGCTATGATATGCAGGTCTGCCTAAGGTTACGTCTGAAGAAGCAAGGCTACCTAAGGGGAAATCCAGCCAATGGCAGTCACAGGCCCAGGCCAATCTTAGGGTCACAGTACATCCGGAAGGCACAGGTGTGTGAGCCAAAGATGTAAATGATAAAATGATACGGGGAATGCATCTCAGCAGGAAAATAGTAGGTCAATGACAAGGCTTCAGGACAGACCAAGCAGCTGCCATCCCAGTGCCAGTCAACAAGGCAGTGCCACAACACATACCCAGACACCAGAGAAATCTAGTACTGACCAAGAATCTGTAGGTGGGCAGGAGCCCACTGTGGAGAACAGAGCTCCTACCAAGCCAGTGTCAAATCCCAGGGACCCTTGAGAGCCCCAGTATTTGGGTATATAATTAGTCCTTGAAAGTGGGAAGGTGTTAGGCAAAGATTAGAAGCAGCCCTGTGGCTGGGACAGGTGCCCTGAAAGAGATTGTGGCCAGTCACCGTAAGTGGTGACTCCTACTTCACATTTCAACTTAACACAGGCCCCGGTTCTTGTTGGCAGCTGCTTGGGCAATTTAGATTTAGAACCTGGGTACAAAGGAATGAAAGAGAACGATTTATTCCTCAACAGAAAAATAAGGCAGAAAACAATCTCAAACTTGGCACACCATTCATAAAAGAAACTTTGGAGGGAATGGTTTCTGTTGCAACATTTCACAGGCAGTTTCCTTGCCTGAAAAACTAGTGAGAATACCTTCATTTTAAGTCTTCCCAGGGCTACTGTTGACAAACTTGCACTGACTCATCAAAACAACAGGCCCCGGAAGCAGAAAACCCTGTAAACCCAGGTAGGCAACATTTTAGAGTCATTTGGAAACTGGTTCTCAAGCAAGGAAATATGAGACTTTGTGGACACTTCTCAATCTGGAGTCTGAGTATCTGCTCCTGTGCCAACAGGCTAGAGGGGCTTCTCTCAGCCTAGCTGCCCTCACCCGGGCTCAGAGAGACTGAAATTGGAGGTGTCCCTCTCCCAGGTATGGACTGGATCAGCAAGTTCACAGAAGACACAGCCAGAACACTCTCCAGTGGAAGTCATTTCTTTGTCCCATGCAAGGAAGTTGATTGAAGCCTTTTCCCCTAGATGAGGGAGGGAATCCTGAAATAGAACCTGTAAATTTCTCAGAACCCAGCAAAATCCCTGCAGTGTCAGGCTGCCAGAAAGACTAACTCCCTAGAGCTGCCTTCGGATCCTGCTAAAGGGCCTGAGGCAGCCCCTGTAGCAGTATAAACTGAGCTGGTCCCTAGAGTCGTCCTTCATTTGAATTCAAATTGCATTCAGGCTCCCTGGAAATCAGGAGCACTGAAACTAGGAAAGAACCACACTGAATATATTCTTTGGTCCCAGGAATATAAAACCAAAGTAACTTATCAAATTCTACAGGATGCCAATGAGCTTTAAATTCCCATGCTAATCAAAATGCACAAAAACAAAACTCTCCCCCAACTCTTACCCCAAGAGTAAGTTGAGGAATTTGCCGTGTGATATTCTAAAAATTCTACAGTTGCTCAAACGTCAAATGGGAAATGATTGGCAAGAACGAGCCAAAAGGAGGTGAGTACAATAGTCCCAAGGGTGACTTGCTTAAGTAATTTAAATCTGTGACCCTCTTTAACCCAGGACTGCAAACTTAACACCCAGAGCTATTGATAACACCCTAACAGACATACAGATATGTAGAGGACTGATATGCCGACATTTAAATTGCTCAATTCCTGTGTGGAACAAGTTCTTGTTTTCCATTGGCTGCTACACCAGACAAACGGCTTTCTCTTTAATTTGGAAAAAATTTCCCCAGCCCACAGCTCCACATGTGCACAGTACGTCTCCCTGGCTTCCTGAGAGACACTCAGTCCTTGTGCAGTCAGGCGAAGGTGGAAGGGAGGATATATTGAGTTATACACTTCTGCCCAAGTAAAACGACTTCCCCCCTTCTTTGCCTGCCAAACTCTTACTCAGCATTCAAGACACTGCTTCAATTTCCCCTCTTCTGTGACATGTTCTCAGCTTCCTCAAGCTCCTTGCCTTATACTTCCCAGCTCTCTGGTCACATTTTGATAATATCTCCTATGACAAGCTTGTAATTTTTCTGTTTAAGGCAAGCTCACACATTTTTGGTAGGAAGGTCAGCTGGCACTACCTCTTTGGAGAGCATTTTGGAAATGTCTGTGAAAATGACAAGGCACGTGCCTTCAAACAATACAACAATCCCCTACTGTCCCAACTTTCTCCTGTGGATTCATTTACCAAATAAGGAACAAAGCTGTTATAACAGCTACAACAAAAGAGTGGAAACAATCTAAATGCTCACCAATATGGGTATGGTTAAATAAATACAACAGAGTGCCATGTGGTCGTTCAAAAGAACCAGGAAACTCTTTTTATACTGATATCTGAAAATTTCCCACTAAACTCCTTTAATTTGTTTCATAGAGAATCTTTACCCTCCAGCTTTATTGAGATATGATTGACAAATTTATACAGAATCTTAACAGCTCACATCAGCCCACTGGAAGAGTGAGTGTGTGTGTGTGTGTGCGTGTCTGTCTGTCTCTCTTTCTCTGCCTCTCTGTCTCTCTGATGTATTGTTCTCCCCTGGGCATTAAGCAAGGGAGAGCAAATCTGGTAATGGTTTTCATTGGACATGAGGTATGAGGTAAAGGGGGTAAAAATCTGCCACCCCAAATTATGCTACATTGGCATAAGGATTACCTTGAGCTGAAGGCAACTGAGAAAAAGCAGACACAGGAAGAAGCCGTTGTCCTCCCCCATCTTCATAAAAGCAGGGCATAAACTCCCCTTGTGCAGGTGCCTTCCACCATGTCCCCCACACCAGAAAAAGGAAAACAGCCCTCATCACTGGAGGAAATGGCACCCAGATGAGTCTGTATAAACAAACCGCACTAAAATAACCCTTATCTTCCATTAGTTTCCCCGTATATTTACCTTCCCACAATTCACTCCCCTTGAAGCCCAACCCTCCTGGTTCTTTGTCTAGTCACTTCTGCCCACTTTATCACCCTTTGTTAAAATGATGTGTAAACTTCCGATTCTAACCACTCCTTTGGGTTTTCACTTCTTTTCCATATATCCCCTGTACAGACAAAATTAAACACATCAATTAAATTTGTGTGCCTTCTCCTGTTAATCTGTTCTTCTGTCAGTTTAATTCACAGAACCCAGACATAGAACCTAAGAGGCTAAAGGAAAAGGTTTTTCTTCCCTTAACAGAAATGTCAGAAACGCTAGTGACTAGCGACATTGAAGTCAAGCAGTGGGAATGTAAAAACAAAAGGGAGGGGACGCCACTACATTCCAGAGTATTGCTGATAGACAACGCCCCCGACCTTTGCTACTTTATAGTGAAGCTACAAGATGTAACCTGACCAGTCTCCCTCACCTTCTTCCAGACTCGATTATATATCAAGACTTTTTATGTATGTCATGCATACAAAGTTTTAGTTGCTACGCAGTTACAAAGAAGTAAAAGATTATTCTCCTCTCAAAAAGTATCTAATAGTCTCATACAGACCTATTGAAAGAGTTATACAAAGTAAAATGCAAAAACTACCACTGCATAGTTGATAAAGGTGGCTGCCCAACGAAAGGCTGTCCAACTAACAGAACCATCACGGGCTTCTCTGGGCAAAACGTGTTCCATTTCTAGGTCAAACCAACCACTTCCTAGCTTTGAGACCTCAGGTAGATTTCTTAACCTTGAAGTCCTACTTCGCTCATGAAATGGGGATATGAGCCTGTAGGGAAGTTAAATAATCCTTTCAGGGAAGCTAAAATAATCCAATGAGATGGAGCATTTAGAATTCTTGGCACAGTTTCTGACACTTAGGGCTAAATAAATGTTAACTATCATCACCATCATCATCATCCAATAATTTTCACGATGTTTCTCAAATTTTATAAATGAAGCATCTCTGACTAATTCATTTACTAAGAGGGAAAAAACTACATAAAAAAGTTCAGATCGCTTTAGATGAAGACCTTCTACCTATCAAAGGTGTTATATAAGCAACGTATGTGTGACATTTTTGAAGTTGCTTTTATTGAGTATAAAAAAGAACCCAAAACATTGACATTTGCTTCTTCAAAGGCCCATGAATTTATTTTCACAACACGTGAAATATTTATGCTGCTTTACTTCCACCATCAAAATCAATAAGTCATTTAGAAGAATTGGTCAAGGTCAGACACCAGGCTTCCAACTACAGTGGAGGGTCATCACACCTGCTTCAAATGCAATGATTCTAGTCCACATCTCGCTCAACACATCCTTTGGCCCATTTTACATACGACTCAGAATTAAGTCTCCTTTTAAAAAAAGTCTTTGTGCAAACATAAGGTGTTTTCTACACTCCGAAAAGCCAGACAGACTCACCCTAATTTCACTGCAAGGCTTCAGAGGGTGGCTAAAAGCTACAGTAGTGCTACACAGTATAAAATGGAGAGGCTGGGCTGGTTCAGTAGAAAGGAGGGTCCCCTAAAGCATGTGCTGAACCACAAATCTGTGACGCATTGCAGCAGATGGAGTACCATGGTGACACACCTAACAATCAGAAGGAAGAGTTTTGAGAACAGACCTTGAGCAGCCAAAGGTGACCTTATAGTGGGGGAGGGGGAAAAGCAGTAAACAAGGAAAGGTTACAATGTGGCAGAATTGATTTTTCAGGCAGAGCTTAGGAGATATTATAGAGACTGCAGGAAACATAGGCGTATGTCAACTAACAGCAAGGCACTTAAAACAGAAACTGACAGTGTTGTGGGGTGTGGGGGGGGGGCGTGGGCTGTAACTGTTTATATTTTCTTTTTTGAATGAAATGGATTTGAAGAAGAAAAAAATCTGAGAAAAAAACAGTGGTTATCACCAGATGATAAATAGAGATGGTTTTTATAGTTTTAGTTACATGTTTATTATTTTCCTGCACTGTATTTTCTACGTTTTCTATCATAAAAACATCACTTTCATTTTTAACTACCAGTTTTTAAACAAAATGGACAAGATCAGTCATCCAATTGTAGAGGTGAAACAACCTAAAATTAATCTGTAGATGCATAAATCTCCCCCATTAGACTCGAGACCCTCAGGAATGAAAACCTATTTCATTGTTTTTTGGAACCCCAGTGTCTATCACAGGGCATAAAATATAAGCTGCACGTTTTAAGAAGTATTTTTAGCAAAAGAATTTAGATTGTGCCCAAAATCCCAAACAAGGTGACCCCTGGCATAACCTCAGGAAGGAAATTAAGGAATTGCAGATAGAAATTAAGTGGCAGGACTTTCCCACATGCAGCTGACCAGTACTTGTCTGGCCAGTCTCCTTTCCAAACGGTCCACTTCAGGGGTATTGCCAATCACCCCAATACATATTGGGTTGGCCAAAAGGTTTGTTCATTTTTTTTTTTTCTATAAGATGTCTCTGGTAGCTCTTTGTTGTCTTTAATGTCATCCTAAGCAATTTTGTTAAATTGTATTGGGATAGCTGTCACATCAGCATGTATTTAAAAAAATATACACACAACTCAAAATTGGTGAATTTTTATGTAGCCATTTTAAAACTGAAGATGGAAGAAAATGAGCAACATTTTCAACATATTATGCTTTTGGCATATTATGCTTATTTCAAGAAATGTAAAAACACAATTGAAATGCAAAAAAAGACTTGTGCAGTATATGGAGAAGGTGCTATGACTGATCGAACGTGTCAAAAGTGGTTCACGAAGTTTTGAAGTTTCGTGCTGGAGATTTCTCGCTGAACAATCTCCACAGTCAGTCAGAGCAGTTGAAGTAGATAGCGACCAAACAGAGACAGTAATTAAGAACAATCAACACAATACTACGTGGGAGACAGGTGACATACTCAAATACCCAAATCAAGTGTTGAAAATTATTTGCACCAGCTTGGTTATGTTAATCACTTTGATGTTTGGGTTCCACATAAGTGGAAAAAAAACCTTCTTGACTATATTTCTGCATGTGATTCTCTACTTAAATGTAATAAAAACATTCTGTTTTTAAAACAAATTGTGAAGGACAATGAGAAACGGATACTTTCCAATAATGTGAAACAGAAGAGATGGGGCAAGCAACAAGAACCACCACCAACCAACACCGAAGGCTGGTCTTCATCCAAAGAAGGTGATGTATGTATACGGTGGGATTGGAAGGGAGTCCTCTATTATGACCTCCTTCTGGAAAACGAAACAATTAATTCCAACAAGTACTGCTCCCAATTAGACCAACTGAAAGCAGCACTAGACAAAAGCATCCAGAATTAGTCAACAGAAAATGCATACTCTTCCATTAGGATAACGAAAGACCACATATTTCTTTCATGATCAGGCAAAAATGGTTACCGCTTGGCTGGGAAGTTCTGATTCATGCACCATATTCACCAGACATTGTACCTTCAGATTTCCATTTATTTCAATCATTACGGAATTCTCTTAATGGAAAAAATTTCTATTCCGTGGAAGACTGCAAAAGGCACCTGGAATAGTTCTTTGCTCCAAAAGATAAAAAGTTTTGGGAAGATGTAATTGTGAAGTTGCCTGAAACATGGCAGAAGGTAGTGGAACAAAACAGTGAATATGTTGTTCAATAAAGTTATTGGTGAAAGTGAAAACGTGTGTCTTTTATTATAACTTAAAAACAGAATGAACTTTTGGCCAACCCAAAAAGTTCATTAGCCCACATTATAGCTTAATGCTCCTTGCACTAAAACCTTCCAATATGCCCTCCCTTGCCTAGCTGCCCATGAACTGGGCCATGCTGTTCTGCCAGGGTCTTGCTTTGCAGGAAGCTATAAGGACCACCTTGGGTGTCTCGTAGAGATGTCCAGTCCACCCCAACACTTTAAGAGCACCATGGGGAGGAGTTCATCTCAGATCTCAGTGCCATTACAGCAGCTCCTCTCAGAGCAAGTAATACATTTTAATTTTATGAATACTAGGAATCTTGTAATTGATCTTTTACCTCTCTGCTTGGAGCTGACAGCCAAATCTACAGGATCTGAAAAGCTGCAGGATCTGAAAGTTAATTTTTCCACTGGTTTCCTCTTACTGCTCTCCCCTCCCTGCTCTCTCTTTTTTTCACTCTCATTTGGGGTGAGGTAGAGTATAAACAAATCAAGAAACCAAAAATTAAATACACCTTCCCATCCCCAAGTCCAAGTTTGCTTCGGATATTTTCACCCGTTTAGCTTACCTGCAGGACAAGAGATTAAAGCTCAGCACCTCTCCCTGCTGCTACCAACCAGGGGGATGACTTTTATGTGCATTTGTGACAAGAAAGTCTGATGGAGTACCAGAGGCACTTTCCTTTCCATTTCCTGGCCACAAACTCTAAAATACACATGACCATTCTATGAATGGTGCACTTGTAAGGCAGAATAGCACTACAGTTAAGAGCCCAGACACTGGAACCAGACTACCTGGGTTCTAATCCTGCTTGTTCCTCCTCATCCAGCTACTGACTTTGAGCAAGTTACTTAATCTTTCTGTGATTTGCCTTCATTCCCCAACTGTGCAGTGGAAACAATAATGGTACTTAGCTCATAGGGTTGTTGTAAGGAATAAATGAGTTAAAACATTCAAGGTGATTAGATCAGTGCCTGGCACACAGTAAATGTAGGCCAGTACTATAATAGGACAGTTCTGTTTTCAATTAAGCCAGGCCACACAAAGTTTCAAGTCTGATTGAAAGTAATATTTCTTACTGTACATTAGAAACTAACAGGCCAATTTCTATGATGCCCTTATTTGAGTTTGGATGTCATTTATAAATGAGTGTGGAGTTCAAGCTTTCTCTAAACAGCAGTCATTTTCAACCATTTGCATTCTGATTTGCTAAAGAGGAGAAAGCAGTAGTGTTAGACGATAAAAATGGTTCCTGGGAGTTTATTCCCAACTGTTAACACTATGATTCCTAAACCACACCTGTTTGTGCATTAGTACTTATGTACACACTTGTGCACACACCCATACACACAGCTGTGGACGTCCCTCCAGCTACAACAAAGACATAGAATGTCTAAAGAGAGAGAAAACCTTATGCATAGCTTCTCAGGACATTCTTTAACATAAAGTACAGTACTTTGTTTAGCTATAAAAGGACAACTCTGCTTTGTTGGATGCTTGAGGAACTGATTTACATCTGAGTTTAGAAATCTGCCACCTCCTACGTATTTACTTAAAATGCAAATTCCTCTTCAGATTCCACATCTAAAGCACTACAGGGTCCAACTCCAGCCAAGCCCCATCTCTTTTCAGAGCAGAGCCAAAGTCCCTCCGCACCAGCCCACCAAAATTTAAGCCTTCAGAGCATCAGTATTTCATGTATGTGAATATGTACATAATTTTCAAATAAAATGACTTGAAACTAGCAATGTATGAGGGCAAAGAAAAAAAACGAATAATCATGCAAGTTGTAGTGCTTGACTAAGGTTTAGAAAAATAATGAAAAGAAATTAATCACTGAAACTCTATGCCTTGTGACCCAGGTGACTTTGAAATGTAATGTAAATGGATAAATTTCAGCCTGTGCTACAATAAAGTTACATGAGATTTAGAGAAAAAAAAAAAACCTGACAGTATGTCAGAGCTATTTATTTTCCATTTCTTACGTTTCCTGTAATTACCTACCAAATGAATGTAGGAGTTTGTTATACAGTATTGAGCTGAAATACATCAGTTCCTTTTAAAATCTCTTTTCTCCCTATCGCAGAAAATATCCTAAGAAGAGTCAAAAATAAACCAGGACTATCGGCCAAGAGAATGACTTTGAGGAACTTAGTTATCTCGCCCTCTCCCGTTCAGCAGGCCAAATTCACCGGGAGAGCGGAGGCACAGGACTTGTATTGCATGATAAAGTGACACTTCCGAATAGTAATAGCTGAGATTGCCGCAGCTTAGATTGTTCCCGCCATAAACGCGAGTACAGAGTCTTCTAAATGTTTTTCCCAAGATCCCGAAGTCAATTTCAAACGCTGTTCCTCTCAAAAGTCCCAAAGGAGACTCGCTCACCCACCCCACCCTGCAAGCAGCGCACTTCCCGTTCGCTCCGGCCGGTCAAGAACTCTAACTTGACAGTGACACACACTGAAGAAAAAATAAAAGGGAAGTGGCCACAAGACCATTTCAAGATATTTATTTTTTTTAAGGGAGATCAATGGCCCTGTCTACCAGGAAAGCTTCAATGGGACGTAGCCATCACACCAGCCTGAAAGTTGGCGAATGTCAACGTTGAAAACCGAGAGCGACTCCTCTTTAAAAATAAGCTTTTTAAAAATCCTCGAAATCCTCTTGCTATCCAAACCGATCCCTCCCCTTCAGAGAACGCAACAAAGCTAACAACTCCCATCCCGGTGGGTTGGATCTCAAAAGCGAGGCTCGGGGCCGGTGCGTGCCAGGTCTGCCCTGCCAAGTGGCAGAGGAAGCGCAGGGCACCGAGGCGGTCAGGGGACTCAACAAGCACCTTCCTTACCTGGTTTGACCGGTTTGGGTGGCGGCTTCGACATCTCGCTTCCTGGTGCAGCTGATACTAAACACCACGAACGAAAAACCAACCGAACGCTCCGCCGGCCGATACTCCCGGCGCCCCAAAGTTTCTTTTTGTCAGGTCTGCAAGTGGCGCGCCTTCAAGGACCTGAGCCCACCCTTTGCTCCGACCAGCGGACGCAGCAGAGAAGCTCCGCGCAGTCCCCGCCCCACCCCGCCCCGCCCCGCGGCCGCCGGAGCCGAGCCGCCTCGAGAGCTCGCAGGAGGACGAGGAAGTAGCCGCCAGCCTCGCCGAGCGCTAATTGGCTCCTTGGCTGGCAGCTGCGGCGGGGGCCGCGAGAGCGCTGGCGGCGCGCGCGGTGGCGCGCGGCGGCGGCCGAACCAGCGGCGATCAAGCCTGGGAGCTGCAAGCTCGCGCGGGGCCCCCTCGGCCGCGCGCGCCCCCGACGAAACAGGGCCGGACAGTGCCGGGGCGTTCTCCCAGCTCCGCTCGCTGGAGCCCGGCCCCTCCCAGCCGGGAATCCGGGTGGCAGTGATCTTTGGGTTGAAGATCACTACCTAGGCCGCCTGTGACCCGGAAGGGGCGCGGGGACAGGGCCTGTGGGCCTCTCGGTTAGCGAGCTGTGGGGTTGCGGCGGGTTAGTGACAAACGCGCGCTGGGCCACCGCCTCTGCCGCTTTGCTTGGGAGAGCTAGAACTGGCGCCCGGTGAGTACCTGCCTGACTCAGCGGCGCCTCGCAGCCTCTCTGTGTGGGGCCTAGAAGTGTTTTCAGACTGTTCCTGCGCTGCAGCACGAAGCCTCGTTGCGTGTTGCGAGCCGCATTGGGGCTCTTACCACCCTAAATAGGCTAACACACGGCTTGCCAAGTGTACTTGTGATGGTTTAGTGCTTTAACACCCCGCAGTTATCCTTAAAATGGGAGTCTGCCACCCAGAGACCTTACAGGTTCTGGGGAAGTCGCCGGGGACAGGGCCAGGACTTGATCTCCACCGGAGGAGGTCTTTTATTCCTCTAGCATTGGGGTTGACTAACCAGACGGCCCGCCTGCCAATCATAAATGGTTTTTAAATTTTTATATGGCTGAAAAGAAATCAAAAGAATGTTTTGTGACACGTGAAAGATATATAAAATTCACAGTTCAGTGTTTATAAAGTTTTATTGGAACACAGCCACGCTCATTTGCTTATTTATTGCCTGTGGTCCCTTTCACTTTACAACAACTGCCCACAAAGTCGGAAACATTTTCTATCTGGCAGTTTACAGAAGTTTGCCCACCGGTAACCCAGCAGGTTCAATCGCCGATGGGAGGCAAGGGCTGGGGCACACAAGAAATGCAGCGTTCCTAAATTGTAAATAGCACAGTCAACATTATAAATACTATGTTTGCGGGAAGAAAAATTGAAACAAAAAAAAAAACTTTCTACATGGGAGTCTACGTAAAATGAAGCTTTGAAGTTTCTACTAGGGGTTATTGAAAGATGGAATGTTAGGGGAAAGGGGAATGGTTTGCATTTTCAGAAACTTCAGCCTTGGGAGAGTTCTGTTTACCAAAAGGAAGAAAAGTTTAAACAATACTGGGAAATGACTTCCCAGCTGCGTGGAAAAAATTGATCAAAATATCTATTAAATAAAATAAATGAGTGAGAAGTCCCGAAAACATTTCACTCTTTTAAAAATATCAAACTCTTCTTTCAGCACGTAGAAAAGAACGCTTCGTTAACATGTTGTCATCCGTCTTTCGGGCCCTTTGTATTAGGGAGTTGCTGTATCCTGACAATCTGCGGATTTTGCACATGCCACCTCTGACCATTTTGCAGTTTGGAATCCAAAACGTACCAGATTTGGTAGTGAAATAAATAAAATGTAATAAACACCAACTGTGAAAAAAGGACTCAACAATATATTTTACATAGGGTAAAAAAAAGTATTAAAAATAATTAAAACACTTAATAAGGATTTGCTCTTGGATATCTTAGTTCTCCTCCCCCTATGCAAATACTCTGTGCTGCTGAGGAAAGCTTTACATTTATTGGGAGAATAAGTACATAAATATCCCATGAATTTGGGGGTGTTTTATATTCCTAGTAATCGGATGTCCTGCACAAATGAGGCTGGAAAGTCCAGATGGTTTCTCTCTGGAGACATTCAGTGATTAACAGTATGCAGTTGATTAAATGTGTGTTTGCTCCATTGAGCCTGCTGCTGCATATATATACTTAGAGACTGGTAACTCGATGGAAAGCTTTTTCAGTGTGATTTTAAAATACTTCTTAAAGAGAGCAATAGGCAGTGAAATAACAGAACATGGTGTTGAAGTGGACATATGCTGGGCCTAAACTTAAAATTCACCTGAAGCTGCCCCCTTCATCGAACACTGTTTTTGAAATAAATTGCTTCTGGGATTGCTATACCCACTCCCTCCCCAGCTACTCATGGCAGCCACAGGTCTTGCTTCTGCTTCTTCCATTTCCCCACCCTTCCTGCCGCATTGTCATCCATTCATTGCTAAAGGACTGTACCTAATGTGGACCCAAACACTGTCTTGTACTGGCTAAGACTGCTAAGTAATATAGAACTGGGGGTTCATGTCTTGGTAAGAACTTGCACTTGACTGGGGGAATTCCCTCCTAGGCCAAGAGATCTTATAATAGTAGATTCTTGATTCTCTCTCATGCTTTGTTTCTGCATTACTAGAGTTTCCACCAAAATAATTCCCTTCAGCCTATTTTTCAGGGCCACAATCACTCTCACCTGTTATTTACATGTTATGTAATTGATGGAATATCCTGTGTGTATGCACAGATGTGGCAAGAAACACAGGGGGCCAATATTCCTTGCCATTCAGTGTGCACAGCAACTACATACCCATCAATAATGCATCAATATAAAGGACATTAATTATACATGAAAGCCTCACAAGCCAGCACATGTGCACCATTAAAAAGAAAATTTTATTGCATTTATTGGGGTGACGTTTGTTAAAATTATATAGGTTTCAGGTGTACAATTCTATAATAATCATATGTATATTGCAATGTATGTTTATCACCCAAAGTTGTCTACCTCCATCACCATTTATTTCCCCTTACCCTCTTCTACCGCCCCCTAACTGCCTTCCCCTCTGGTAATCACCACACTGTTGTCTGTGTCTATGAGTTTTGTTTTGTTCCTTTGGTTTTTTTGCCTAATCCCTTCACCTTTTCACCCAGTCCCCTAACTCCTCTCCCTTCTAACAGCTATAAGCCTGTTTTCTTTATCTATGAATCTGTTTCTATTTTGTTTGTTTGTTGTTTTGTTCGTTAGATTCCACATGAGTAAAATCATATGGTACTCGTCTTCCTCTGACTAGCTTATTTCACTTCGCATAATGTTCTCCAGGTCCATCCATACTGTCACAAAGGGTAAAATTTTCTTCCTTTTTTTACGGCTGAATAGAATTCCATTGTGTAAATGTACCACAGCTTTTTAAAAATTATATTGTATTGATTATGCTATTACAGTTGTCTGAATTTTTCTCCCTTTGCCCCCTCCACCCAGCGCCCACTACTCCCTCAGGCAGTCCCCCCACCTTCATTCATGTCCATGGGTCACGCATATAGGTTCTTTGGCTATTCCATTTCCTATACTGTACTTTACATCCCCATGGCTATTCTGTAACTACTTATTTGTACTTCTTAATTTCTCACCTCTTCATCTATTCCCCACACCCCACTCCCATCTGGCAGCCATCAAAATGTGCTCTGTACCCATGATTCAGTCTCTGTTCTTATTATTTGCTTAGGTTTTTTTTTTTAGATTCAATTGTTAACAGATATGTATTTATTGCCATTTTATTGTTCATATTTTTTATCTTTTCTTAAATAAATCTCCTTACCGTTTTGTATAATAATGGTTAGGTGATGATGAACTCCTTTAGTTTTTTTCTCATCTGGAAAGCTTTTTCTGCCCTTCGATTCTAAATGATATCTTTGCTGGGTAGAGCAATCGTGACTGTAGGTCCCTGCTTTTCATGACTTTGAATATTTCTTGCCAGTCCCTTCAAGCCTGCAAAGTTTCTCTTGAGAAATCAGCTGACAGTCATATGGGAACTCCTTTACAGATAATCATCTGCTTTTTTTCTTGTTGCTTTTAAGATTCTTTATCTTTCACCTTTGGCATTTTAATTATGATGTGTCTTGGAGTAGGCTTCTTTGTGTCCATCTTGTTTGGGACTCTCTGTGCTTCCTGGACTTGCATGTCTATTTCCTTCACCAAATTAAGGAAGTTTTCTTTCATTATTTTTGCAAATAGATTTCCAATGCCTTGCTTTTTCTCTTCTCTTTCTGGCACCCCTATGATGTGAATGTTGGACTTCTTGACGTTGTCCCAGAGGCTGCTTATACCATCCTCATATTTTTGGATTCTTTTTTCTTCTTGTTGTTCTGAATAGTTGTTTTTTTCTTCCTTGTGTTCCGAGTCATTGATTTGATCCTTGGCTTTATACATTCCACTGTTGTTTCCCTGTACATTATTCTTTATTTCAGATAATGAATCCTTCATTCCTGACTGGATCGGTTTCATGCTGTTAAGGTTGTCACTAAGTTCCTTGAGTATTTTTTTTTATGCTTTTAACATTTTCCTTGAGTGTTCTTACAACCAATGTTTTGAACTCTGCATCTGATAGACTGCTTATCTCCATCTCATTTAGCTTTTTTTGGACTTCTGATCTGTTCTTTCATTTGGGCTATGTTTCTTTGTCTCCTCATTTTGGCAGCCTGCCTGTGCTTGTTTCTATGTAGAATTAAGTAGAACTGCTATGACTCCCTGTCTTGGTATCATGGCCTAATATAGTAGATGTCCTGTAGGGCCCAGTAGCACAGCCTCCCCTATCACACAAGCTGGGTACTTGAGGTGAGCTGGATATTTGAGGTGGGCCTTTGTGTGGGCTGAGTACACCCTCCTCTTGTACTTGAGCCTTGGTTACTGTTGGCAGGTCAGTGGGAGGAATTTACCTATGCCCATCAGCTGCAAAGATTGGCTGTGACCACTCACCACCAGCCTCTACTCTCCATGGGGGATCAGCTGTGCAGTGGCAGGGTGGTGGTACTCCAACATGATCTGTAGCTGTCCACTGGGTGCCCAGGCCCTGAGGTTTCCAGGGTTGTACAGGCCAAGGTCAGCCCCAACATGTGTTTTGCCCAGAGCCACCCTGCCTGAGCTATAGAACAATATGAGATGGCTGCTGCTATTCTGTGCTTGGAGATTCCCAGGTGAAGCCAAGCTGTGAATCTAGGCTGGCTGCTGCTAGTGCTGTGTCTGGGGCGACTTAGCTAGAGGTACCGGGGCTGGAGGCTCACTGAGGTCAGTTGTTGCTTGTTTGAAAGGATTTAGGAAATGTAAAGCTTGAGCCAAGACCAACCATTCCTATAGAAAAGCTACTGTTAACAGCTGTAAATTGGCTGGGATGGGGACTGGAGACCTATAGGGTGGGGTACTGTTAGTCAGGTTGATGGGGTCTCAGATATGGTACTCGCCTGCTGGCTCCGTGGCTCTAGCTGCCTAGCTACCCTGGTGCTGGAGCTAAAAGGGAGTGAGTCTGAGTAGGTGAGGCCATGTGTGGGTTAAGAAGAACTGCCTGGCACTCCAGAAGTTTCTTCCACTGACTCAAATCTCTCTGGGTTTTGCAGCCAGAAGTTGTGGGGACTTATCTTCCTGGCACTGGAACCCTGGGCGGGGGTCCTGGTGTGGAGCTAAGACTCCTTAGCCCGAGATATCCCTCGGGATTTTTATCCGCCACACATGTATGTGGGACCAGCCAGTTCCATGTCTCCCCCACCCCCACCAGTGTGGATGGATGTGGTTTCTTTAATTCTGTAGTTGTCAGACTTCCATTCAACTCGATTTCTGCTGGTTCTGAGTGATGGTTGTTCTATAATTCAGTTGGAATTTTTATTTGGGTGTTCAGGGAGGTGAGCCATGTTTACCTATGCTGCCATCTTTACTGGAAGTCTTTATACCACAGGGTTTGTTTTTTTTTTTTTGCAACATTTTTTTAAATTTTTATTATATATTTTTAAAGATTTTTTTTATTTATTTTTAGAGAGGGAAGGGAGGGAGAAAGAGAGAGAGAGAGAGAAGAATCAATATGCAGTTGCTGGGGGCTGTGGCCTGCAACCCAGGCATGTGCCCTGACTGGGAATCAAACCTGCGATGCTTTGGTTTGCAGCCTGTGCTCAATCCACTGGGCTATACCAGCCAGGGCTTATACCACAGGTTTTTAATCAACTCATCTATTGAGCACCATCCTTTCTTTGCTCTTGGTAATAAATTGCTGTTCAGCAACTTAGAAAGGGGAAAGAAATTAACGTCTTGGTCTAGTTTTGCTTCTCACTTTTCCAAAACTTACTAACTGTGTGACCTTAGGCAAGTCATCCATTTTCTGGGCCAGTTTCAACTTCTGCAAAATGAAGGTGTAAACTAGGTGAATTCTAAGATCATACTTCTCTAGTTTTGAGAGTTTAATGCTCTGATACAAAAATGAGTGAGGTGGGGGCAAAGAATGACAAAGCTTTATGTTTCATTTTGGAGGTTTGTTTTTTTTTTTTTTTTTTGCCAAGTGAGGACATCAATCTACTACTATTTACTGCCAACATAATTTCACAAGAAAAAGAACATTTATTATCAAAAACATAAGAAAGGTACCATCTCAGGATAAAGGGCACTCTTTCTTGTCCCAAAAAAAGAATAGTTGCCAGCCTTGCAGTGGCGTATTAGTAAATAAGAATAGGGCAAAATTAAATTCAAAAGCAGAAAAGTTATGAGGACAAAAAAAGACCACAGAAACCTGACAAGCCCAGGGAGGCCTGCCTGATGGCCTTACAAACTCAGAGGCTGAAAGTGACCATATAGGGTGGTCTGAACATAAAAATTCCTAACTAAAACAAGTCTTGGCGGCAAGTCATGTCCTGGGCCTGTAACTTCCTTGGCAAAGGTCAATCTTTACCTTAAGCAAACCTGTCTGTTGTCCTTTTGCATCTAAGATAAACCCTTGGAGTGTCAGAGTAACCCCCTTTTTCCGGGCCGCTCAGTATAACCTCACACCAGAGTCCACAGACTGCAGAACCCCTCATTGTCATCTTGTTCCCTAAATAACCTCTCCGTGTGCTGTAATAGTAATTATTAACTATCCTGTACCCACCAATGGAAAAGAAGTATGTCTCTGTTTTACTCTTTATCCAATTTCAGAGATTTACCTGCATTGCTTTCTCCCGCCTCCCTAATCTATCACCAGTGAATCTCATGTAACCCCCTTTCTGTCTCCTCCTTTGATTCTAGCGCTTAAAACAAGCCACAAAATTGCCACTCTCCAGAGCACTTTCTGAATGGTGACACTTTGCTTCTCAGCAACTGCTGTCAGTTTTGCTCAAATAAATTCATAAAAAGTCTCTACAGGTTTGGACATTTCTTATGTCGACAACAACAGCATAAAAATTTACAATATTCATGTTATGCAGTTGTTCCCTTGATATGCCACTAAGTTTGGGTGGAATAGATACTCAACAGTGCAACCCCTGGTGCAACTGAGACGTCCAGCTCGTTCAGTTATTTTTTTTAAAGCATAGCCATTGTCGAATTCTTGTCTCCCATAGGCTTTTTAATGAAAGTGGAACTGAGCCTTAAGCAATTGCCCTCAATTTGGAATATTCTGGATAAACTGAGAAGACACCAAGGAACAACAGCCCTCTCTCCGCCAGGCTTTTCTCCCTCCCACCTCTTCCCAGGAGAAGCCTGCACACAGGTCAGAGAAGGGAGTTGGGAGGGCTGCTGGGAGCCTCCAGCTCAGGGGCCTCTCACCCTGGACAGCACATCCTATGCCCTGATCACCCAACCAACGGAGTCAGGAGTAAAGAGCAACTTTTCTAAGATTGGTCTCTGAGCGTCACCTTCTCACTTACAAATGTGAAAATGACCCATTGGAAGGGACTGCTGTGGTGAACCCTAGATGACAATGTATGAAACTGCCCTAACAACCCCTAGACCAGGGGTCAGCAGACACTGACCTGTGGCTAAAACCTGCCCCTCTGCCTGAACATTTGCCACCAATTTCCTGACAGGGAGCACTCACTTTCAAATCCAGTAAGGGAAATGTTACCAAATAAAAAGGAATATTATTCTTCTCATTTGTTGACATGTATAATCCAAAACAATTTTACTCAGTTATTATTATGTTTTGACTTTCATCAAAAAAAAAACTATAGAAATTTGTTTTCTCTCTTGTCGTATAAATACTTCCATAGAAGTATTTTATGTAGGCCAGATTTTGCCTCTTGGCCTACAATATAGTCTCTAATATTTACTCCCTGTCCCATATCTGGAAAAAAACTGTCTATCCTGGCCCTAGACCTAGGCTTTTGGGTGAGGAAATAGTACCCTTGAAGGGCATAGTCTCCCCATCTCAGAAGGAGGGAGAGAGAGAGAAGCTGTGCGGTTCACTTCATAGGGGGTAGGGGTCATCTCCCAGTGATTGAATCATGTGGGCAAAAAGGCAACCTGGCTAAGGGAGTGTGAAACTCTAGTGAGCCCTGCAGCCTAGCAACTCTTCCATGGCCTTGAAAACAGACCTTCAAGCGTAAATGTTTTGCCACAGAAGCCTTTTCACTTCACTTGACTTGGGCATACAGGCCCTGAGCACGCACCATCTGTTGGCACTTAGCAGGAGAGTGGCAGAGAGAAACCACTACTGGCATGCCTCATTTTATTGCACCTCACAGATGTTGCTTTTTATTTTATTTTATTTTTTTACAAATTGAAGGCAAGACCCTCCTCCAGCAAAAAGAGAATAACTCCCTTTATTCCAGGGTGGTCTGGAACTGAGCCCACATTATCTTGGGTTGTGCCTATACAATGTGAAGCTCTCCCACAGAAGGTGGATAATCCAGGGGCAGGGTAACCCCGGAGATCACAGCCATCTTTTTTCCTCAGCTGGCCCTCCTAATTTAGGACTCTTTCTTTTACCTCTTTAGACTTCTAAATGATAAGTATTTGACTTTCTTTTTTACTTTAGGAAATTCTAGGAAGACATTGTCAAAGCTAATTATGAAAACATTTGTCATTGGAATCAGTGGGTGAGTAGTTTTGCTACAGTCAGCTGGTCAACACACTCAGGATGTCCAAAAGGTGTTTTCCTGTGGAGTGGACGTGGTGGGGGAAGGAGAAGCAGTGAGGATTCCTTAGTCCTGGGAAGAGCAGGCCACTATTGAATGTAAAACAGTGGAGTGCTGGCTACCTAAATGCTACCAGGAGGTGGGAGAATGTCCTTATAAACAGAGAAACAGGAAAATCAATAAGCAAAGTTTTTCTCCTTTATCATTTATTTTCTGGAGCTGACACCAGAAGCAAGGCCTGATCAGATACTGCTTTGGTTCAGGATGGTTTAATTCTCCACATGGCTGCTCCCCCAGCATGACATTGGAGAAAATCTATCATTTCTTTTCTGTTATGCCCAGCTTTGGACATGTGAAATATGGAACCACCTCACCTGACAGGAGTGATAAGCTAAAATGAACCTCCCATGTAGTCCCAAAGTGGAGAGAGGTTAGAAGGAAAGGAGACATCACAGAGGAGATGTGAATTCATGGTAGAGGGGCTTGTAATGAGCCACTCCTCCATATTGCTCCACTGTGCATTGAAACAAAGTCACAATGACCATATGCAGTTTTATATACATACTTTTATTAAAATGTGCTACTCATATTCCGTGTTGCATTTGAACCCTGTGAAAGTTTTACCACAGACAAAAAATTCTTTTGTTTCCAACTCAATAACTGTATTTTTAAGTCTTGGTATTACCCAACTCACTTGCCCCACAGTTAGTTACCTTTCTCCTCAATCCTTCCCAGCTTATTTCTTAATCATTTATTACATCAGGTCTACTCATGCCTGTGGTTTTGCCAATAGAAAAACATTATCTCTGAAAGAAATAATTTTTCTTAGATATTAGGTATTGTTTTAAATGTCTTTTTTTTTTTTTTTTGATGTATCTTTCTTGGCATGTTCTTTTTTTTTAATTCTTTTTTTTCTGTTCAGTGTGACAAATGGTGGGAAGACAACACTGGCTAAAAATTTGCAGAAACACTTTCCAAACTGCAGTGTCATATCTCAGGATGATTTCTTTAAGGTATATATATGAGACTTCTTAGATAATTTATTTAACTACAAAAAAAAATGCAGCAGCAAAGTGAATTGAACTACATCCAAAAGCCTTCGCTGAGCTACAGGTTTTGTAGTGAAGGTAGAGTCAATGCAGTAGAGTTACTTATCCACTAGGTGGCACCACTACTGGTGCTGTTCTCTGATTTTATTTATTCTCATCACCTAAAGCATTTATTAGTTTATTGCCTCTTCGTTTTATAATTGTATTATTTCTGCAGTGCACAGTTTTTATGTGTACTTTATCATTTTTTTAGCCAGAGTCAGAGATAGAGACAGATGAAAATGGATTTCTGCAGTATGATGGTAAGTAGATGAGCTTGTAAAAACATGCTCTAAAGTTCATTTGTCTTGCAAAACCAAATACTTTACTGTCTGCAAAGACATTCTCAAAAGTGTATTTAAATGTATTGCAGCACTTTAAACCTACCTTTGTAAATGTTTCTGATTTATGTTCAGCTATTTTTTAAAATGAAATCTTTCCCCCAATTTTATATTTAAAACTGAAAACATTGAAATGATACAGATTTTTCTTCTGAAGCTGGGGCAAGGTGTGTTCACTGGTGCTCTAGTCATCCCAGCCTGGGGAGTACATAACTAACCGAACTTATCTTTCCAGCCCTGAGTCTTACCTGGAGCAAACTTGAAGCACTCATCTTCCCAGCTTTCCTTCCCAGACCCAGGTGGTTCTGAGAAGTGGGTTTTTATTTTTTTTCATAGATCAAAAAGGGTAGTGAATATTTTTTAGATGGATGCACCTCACTCCTCTATCCAATGTAACATGGCTTTTAAGCCAAAGGATTAAAGTTCATCAGAAAAACTTTATTTTGCTATAAAGCATATCATGCTAATAAACTATATTTAATGGTATTATCAACTTTCATAATTAACAAGATGATTATTGAGTATATGCAAATTAGCAACCAATAGAGTTCTCTTGAAGAGCCATAAAATGTATTCTTTATTTTTAATTTGATAACCTTGGAGGAAAATGTTGTGTAGTCAGTTCTTACAGACACACGCTAGTTTTAAGAGGCAAAGTCCTTGACTTGCTCTCTGTTCTTGTGTCTTGAGAAGCAGCTTGGATATTTTTTTCTTTTCCCCTCCTCTAAAGGTTAATAAGGAAAATTATCACAAAATAAGAGTCAAACAAGGAAAAACTGTTTTCAACAATTGACAAAGAATTATTCCTAATTTAAATGTTCTTGGAAACTGATAAGAAAAATAGCAATATTCCAATTGAAAAAAATGTCCAAGAATGTGAATAAGCTATTCACAGAAGCCAAAGTTTATTTGATAATGTGCAATAAAAGGTCAACTTCAACAGTTGCGAAAGAATTGTAGTTTACTTTTTTCTCCACTTACCTAGTAAACAGATTTCTAAAAGAATGATAATTATCTAATGATAGCACTGACGCAATAAAACAAAAACTGTCACAGGTGGGAGCATAATGAATTGGTACAACCTCTCTGGAAAGAGGTTGAGCATATGTCCCAAAGACCTTAAAATATTCATGCCGTGTGTGCAAGTGTCCACTTCCACGAATCTATCTTAAGGAAAAATTTGAACTTTTTAGGTAAATGTACAAATTTAAGGTAAGTGAAGGTAACGTTCAAATCTTTATGATAACCTCCAAAGGAGTAATTTTTAAATGTTAGCTATCAAGTTTATAAATAGCTGAAATCATTAAAATAGAATTGATAAATACCAAGCAAGAAGTTAAAAGAAGTAAAAAACAGAGATCTTAAAAAATCAAGGGATGGTATAAAAGTAGAAAATGAGCCCTGGCTGGTATGGCTTAGTGGACTGAGCACCAGCCTGCGAACCAAAGGTCACTGGTTCAATTACCAGTCAGGACACATGCCTGGCTTGTAGGCCCAGGACCCAGGGTGTACAAGAGGCAACCACACATTGATGTTTCTCTCCCTCTCTTTCTTCTTCCCTTCCCCTCTCTCTAAAAATAAGTAAATACAGTCTTTTAAAAAATAGAAAATGATAGTAAGCTAATAGATTTAAACAAAATACATTAGTAGCTACATTAAGTTAAATGAACTAAAATACTCTAAATATTATCAGACTGGATTTTTTTTTAAGCCAACAACCAGCCTCTTATAAAAGACATATTATATTTAAATATTAGGACATAGAAAAGTAGTTAGTAAAAACCTAGAAAAAGATAATATGTCATGCAAATACCTACTGAAAGAAAACTGGTATAACTATATTAATATCAAAGTAAACTTTAAGGCAAAGAGTATTACTAGAGATAAAGAGAGATCAATTCAACAGGAAGATAAACCATCTAAAATTTGTATGCGCCCAATAATATAACTTCAAAATACATTAAGCAAAACCTGAGAAAACTGAGAGGAGAAATAGATACATCTATAATTATTGTGGGAGATTGTAATACAACTTTCTGAAAGACAAATGGAATAAGCAAGCAGAATTCATAAGGGTATAACAGATTTGAACAATGTAATTGACAAACTTGACCAAAGTGACATATATAGAACATGCAACCAACAACAGAATACATGTTTTTTCTTAGGAACACATGGAACGTCAACCAAAATGGAGGCATGTGCAAGGGCATGGAGCAAGTCCTAATACTTTTCAGTCAATTCAACTAATAGAGATGCCCCCATCACGGAGAACTGAATTAGAAACTGATAACTAAAGAGGAAGTAGAAAAGTCCTAAGAGTTTGAAAAATAATCAGTACCTTTTTTTCCTGGTTTTAAAAACTTTTTCTTATGGAAAATTTTAAACATATTCAAAAGAAGGAGGGGGAGTTGTGGGGAGGAAAATGGAGATAACTGTACTTGAACAATACGAAAAAGAAGAAGAAAAAGTAGGCAGGAAGGTATAATGAATTCTCATGAGTTCAACATTCAGCTTTTAAAATGATAAACTCTTGACCAATTATATTTCATCTGTACCCTCACTCACTTTCTCCTATATTATTTTGAAGCAAATCCCAGATATTGTCACATTTTATCTAAAGCAAAACCCTTCTATCTCCCATGGGTTAAAGAAAAAATAATCACGATGAAAATAAGAAAATACTTTTAACTGAGTGATAATGAAAATATGTTAAGACTAATGGTATTTCTGGTTCTAGCCCAAATGGACTGCCCCCATCCCTTGCTACTCCTCCCTCTTACAATTAAAAGTCCCCAAGGGAATGCGGCAGACAAAGGGAATGCTGAAAGACAGAGAAGAGAGCAGGCTGACTAGGGTCTTGAGTACTTGAGGAATAACATGGCTGTGAGTTGTCAGAGTTTTCTTTTTGCCTCTTATACATTCAGGAAGGGGTGCAGAGAACTGTGCAACGTGGAGTCATTAATAGGTACAAAAACAAACAAATGAAAAAACACCAGGAAACCTGTTCCCTAATGAAAGGACCAGAAAAGGGTGGCCTAGCAGAATAGAAAATCATTTTATCATTTTCCATTTTGTCCACCCTACTGAAGCCAAACAAAAAAGAAAAAGCAGTCCTTCCCTCTTGGCAGCAGAGTCACTATGGAGCAAGACTTCTGAACCCACCGACACCAGGAAGGTGAGGTGAGTTGGCCCTCCGTGCCATCCATAGGGATCATATCAGTGGAGCCAGACAGGGACTGGACTTCCACCCCCACCCAACAGCAAACAGGCAGGACGAGGCAGTGTGAGGCGGTGCTGGTTGGTACTCCACACATTCCTCACCCAGATAGCGTCAGCTACCATCAGCAGAACTCAGTGGAGAGCTGAATTTCCACCCTTCGCTGAGCAGCAGTGAAGCCACGCCAGCACTTTCTTTTCCCTTCCTCCCCACCAGGGCAATAACCCCCATCCAGCGTCAGTGAGGCAGGCTGCTAAATGTACCCCTGACGACCCCCGCAGGCAAACTATACCTAATCAGGTAACCACCCGCAAAAAGAAGATTAAATGGGCTTAAGAGCCTCCCCACATAGTGCCCAAAATTTCCAGGACAAGACTGAATGTCACTTGTCCTATCAGGAACCAGGCAAGGCTCAACTTGAGTGAGAAAAGACAATCAACAGAAACTTTGTGATGACACAGATGTAAGACTTCAGTGAGCAATTGTGAACATTTTTGAGTCAAGTGAAAAATTAGACCACTTCAGGAAAGAAATACAAGATGTAAAAAAATTGCCAAGTGGAAATTTGTTTTAATTTTTTATTTTAATCTTTATTGTATTTTTTTCACCATTACCATTTACTCCCCTTATGGCAACCTCCCCCTAACCTCTCCCCACCCCACTAGCTGTCATCTGGTCTCCATCTATGAGTCTGTCTCTGTTTTGCTTGTTAGTTCAGTTTGTTCATTAGATTCCATATTTGAGTGAAATCATATGGTATTTGTCTTTCTCTGACTGGCTTATTTTACTCAGCATAATGTTTTCCAGGTCCGTCAATACTGTCGCAAAGGGTAAAATTTACCTCTTTTTATGGCCAAGTAGTATTCCATTGCGTAAATGTCCCATAGCTGTTTTATACACTCATCTACTGATGGACACTTAGGCTCCTTCCATATCTTGGTGATTGTCATACTCTGGTTTCTCTTCAGATCGTGTAAGTCTTTTGCCTTCTACCGTATCTTGGCGATTGTATATAATGCTGCAGTGAACATGGGGTGTTTATGTTCTTTTGATTTAGTGTGTTCGTGTTCCTTCAGATATATTCCCAGAAATGGGATTGCTGAATCAAAAGGCAGATCCATTTTTAATCTTTTGAGGTATCTCCATACTGCTTTCCACAGTGGCTGCACCAGTCTGCATTCCCACCACCAGTACAAAAGGGTTTCCCTTTCTCCACATCCTCACCAGCACTTGCTTGTTGATTTATTGATGATGACCATTCTGACAGGTGTGAGATGGTATCTCATTGTGGTCTTAATTTGCATTTCTTTGATGATTAGTGACACTGAGTATCTCTTCACATGTCTATTTCCCATCCATATGTCCTCTTTGGAGAAGTATCTATTCAGGCCCTTTGCCCATCTTTTAATTGGGTTGTTTGTTTGGTGTTGAGTTTTGTAAGTACTTTATGAATTTTATATATTAACTCCTTATCAGATATATCAGTGAATATATCTTTGAATTCTGTGGGTTGTCTTTTTATTTTGTTGATGATTGCCTTTGCTGTGAAAAAACTTTTTAGTTTATTATAGTCTCATTTGTTTATTTTTTCTTTTGTTTCCCTTGCCTGGGGAGATATATCGGTTAAAAAGTTTTCTCAAGCAATACCTGAGATTTTGCTGCCTATGTTTCTATTCCAGGATTTTTATGGGTTTGGGTCTAACATTTAAGTCTTGGATCCATTTTGAATTTATTCTTGTTTGTGCTGTAAGAAGGTGGTCTAGTTTCATTTTTTCTGCATGTGTCTGACCAATTGTCCCAACACCATTTATTGAATAAACTATCTTTAGCCCATTGTATGTGCTTGCTTCCTCTGTCGAATGTTAATCGACTATAAAGGTGTGGGTTTATTTCTGGCTCTCTGTTCTGTTCCATTAATCTGTGTGTTTGTGTTTATGCCAGTACCAGGCCGTTTTGATTACCCAAGTAGAAATTTTGGAACTGGAAACAAACAATAACTGAAATTTTAAAATTCACTGCATGAGTTCAATGGAATAAATATGATAAAGGAAAGAATCAGTGAGCTACAAGACAAAATAATAGAAGTTACTCAGTCTGAACAACAGAAAGAAACAGGTGGAAAAGAAATGAACAGAAATACAGGACAATGACAAAATATCTGGCATATCCTTGGAGTCTCAGAAGAAAAGGAGAATGTGGTGCTGAAAAAATATTTAAAGAAGTAGTGGTGTAAAACATCTCAAATTTGGCATAGGACATAAATCTACATTTGCAAGAATCTGAGGGATCCCCAAACAGGTTACGCAACACTGATCAAGAAAAAAAGATAATAGCATTACAGATCCTAGAGGCACTAAAAAGATGAGGGTACCATAAACAATTTATACAAATAAATTAGAAAACTTAAATGAAATTGACAATTTCCAGAAAAATATAAGTTGCCAAGACTAACAGCAGAACAAAGTGAAAATCCTAGTAGCCCTATATCTATTAAATAAATTAATCTATAATTTATTTAACTAAAACCTCTGTAAGCACAAATGACTCAATTCAGTACTTGTGGAGTGGGGCTCAGAATGTGCATTCCTAGTTAAGTCACCAGGTGATGCTGATGGTGCTGGTCTGGATACCACACTTCGAGAATCACTTTCATAATTACTTTTATAGAGTTATAATTGTAAGCTCAAAAAGTATGCACATTTTAGAGGTTGAAAATGACATACTTCTGTTCTTTGAAAAAGTTTAAATGATTTATTCTTATTTACCTATAAGAGCTCTTTATATATTAAAAATATGAGCCCTGGCTGGTGTGGCTCATGGTTCCTGGGTCTGCAAACCAAAGGGTCGTTGGTTTAATTCCCAGTCAGGGCACATGCCTGGGTTTTGGACCAGGTCCCCAGTAGGGGGCGCGTGAGAGGCAACCACACATTAATGTTCCCCTCCCTCTCTTTCTTCCTGCCTTCCCCTCTATCTAAAAAATAAATAAGTGAAATATTTTTAACATAAAAATATGAGCTCTTTACCAAATGCATTGCAGATATTTTCCTCAGTGTGTCATATATCTTTCAAACTAATTTATTGATATTTTGTCATTCAAAATTGTTAAGATTTATGTAGTGAGAGCATAATAGAAGCTTTAAATAAAGCAATAGTAGCCATGAGTTTATGTTGTCAAAGCTGCCAATAGGGACATAGTGTTCATTGTACTTTATTCTCTACTTTTGCATATATTTCAAATTTTCCATAATAAAAATATTTCAAACATACTAATTTCTCAATGTTAGGGTTTAAAAGTATCTAAAAGATTTGTTATTAGATTTTTTGGAGGGTAAAAAGCATTTGTTATTTTATAGACTTAAAGAGCCCATGGTATATTCATTATAAAAAACTGTATCATAGAATTTTATCATACTGATTTCATATTTTTGTATGTTGTTCAAAGTGCTTGAAGCACTTAACATGGACCAAATGATGTCCACCATTTCCTGCTGGATGGAAAGCTCGAGACACCCACAGGGACCAACAGACTGGAGAAGCACTGAGGAGGTTCCCATGTTAATCATCGAAGGTTTCCTTCTCTTCAATTATAAGTAAGCATCTCACTCAAATATTGACTCTGAGTGAATGGAGAAAAGACCTCCTGAACTAAATAATGCTGTTGTTCTAGGCCCCTTGACACTATGTGGAATAGAAGCTACTTTCTGACCATTCCGTATGAAGAATGTAAGCGGAGGAGGAGGTAAATTTTGAAATTGCCTTTGTAGATTATGATTCAAAAGACAAAATTTACTAAAAACAAGAGAAGGATTATTATTGAGCAATGTGTACGCCATTTTTCAAACAGGGGAAGCCTCAACTTTTACACAATGAGCAAAACCTTTTTCCATAAATAATCATCCACACGGAGTAACACAAATTAGGTTTCTAAGAAAAGACCCTTCTAAGAGTCATTTGGCTCTTTTCTCCTAAGTCTTCAAATGAAAGAATTCCATGTTGATTATTATTTTAAGTTAGTTGGCCTATATTCTGCTACAGCCTCAAAGAACACCAATTAGCATAAAGCTTAATCCAACATATCAGTATTTCTATCATTATTTACACTGATAGTTGTCTCTTAATTGTTTTATAAAAAACTAGAGGGGGAAAATGATTGAATGATAGTGATTTAAAAGTAATTTTTAGAAGACTAATTTTTAGGTGAGTGAACTAAGTCCATTTCATTATCTTTGTAACTGACATTGAGTCTAAAAGTCTAAAATGTGTTATCTTAATCCTGTTTAGATTCACTCTCTTGTGATTTTCCCGTTATCCTGACCATTATTATACTGCATCTATGTACGTTTCTATCAACATAAAATTCCCTACATGTTTTGATAGTACAAGGGTCTACCAGCCTCCAGACCCGCCAGGATACTTTGATGGCCACGTGTGGCCCATGTACCTGAAGCACAGACAGGAAATGGAGGACATCACATGGGAAATCGGTGAGTGCCCATTCCCCCTCAACAGAAGGCCTTTTACTTGTCATTGCCTCAAAGTACAAAAAGAAAGGACTTTACAAGGCATGTTTCTCATGTATTACATTGTAAAGGAACACTTTAAGCCGTGCCACTCTGGGCTCCCCGTCTTCCACAACTGGCTCTCCTAGCTTCTGCTGCGCTCTCTGTGGCTCTCATCAGTGGCTTGTCAGTGTCTAGATGGTCATTTATTCAATAAATGTTGATTGAGTGTTTTCTGTGTATAGGTACTACCCTGGTGATACATATCAAGGGAAATAAGACAGATCCATTCCCTACACTTATGAGCCAACATTCTATTAGGGAAGCAGACGTTAAACACAGTAGCTACATGAGCACGTCCTTTCTAGTGTGCTGAGTGCTGTGACAGCAAGCTCTTAGGGGACTGCCTAAGTCCCAGTGATCCAGCCACATTTACACCATGCTGACAGGTTTAACTAGACCAAGGGAAGAGGGTTGGGGTGGAAGATCACCCCAAATAGTGAGTATGGTACATGAAAAGATCAGCACCTGAAAGAATGTTGGTGTATTTGTCATAGAGAAAAACCAAGGGCAAGTGGTACTGCTGTTAATACAGGAAAGATCCAAACCCTATAAGGGCATAGGCCAGTTAAGGACTGTGCCATTATCCCAAGAGAAATGGGAAGCCCTCTACAGAGAAGTTCGAACAAGGACATGACAAGTAGATATCAGGTTCTCGTTTTAGTGAGATCCCTCTGGCTATGTGGAAGGTGGATGTAGAGGGTGTGATATTGGACATATGTGCCCAATAGAACTGATGATAGTGTAGATAGGAGGGTGTGGGAAATTGAGGTATCAAGGACAAACACCTTGGAACCTGGCAGGTCCTATTATGGAAAACAGAGGAAAGTGAAGGAGTTGCAGGTTTGTAAGCCAAGAATGCAAGTCTGTTTTGCACATGTCGTTGAGACGCTTGAAAGACATAAAGCAGCCATTTGGGAGTAAGCATCAGGCTCTGAAACTGGAAAAGCCAATGTTTGTGCTGCCTCTCACCACCAGAACCTATAAGCAGAGACAGGGATTGAAGCTTTGTGTGCGCTTTATTCAGATGGCCAGCAATTTGAGAAGGCAGTTTGTTAGGTGCCGTAGTAGACCATCTTACGTTTCCTTTCAAGCCAGCCTTTTTATAAGGAGGAAAAAAGTGTAGGTAAGGGATTTGGAATTCAGGGAAAAGGTTAATCAGATAAAAGCTGTGGTCTGGCAATTTTCCTAACACCCTTTCATCTCATTGACTTTCTCATTGATATTCTTTATCTGTGTCCTGGGCTGCAGAGAAGTCTCTCCCTGGAGCACAGTGGCTCAGATACCATCTTGATTGCTTGTATACCCTCTGGAGCACAAAGTTTGAATTGTTTACGGTCTCCTGGAGTTAGGATGGACCATACCTTCAGTTCCTGAAACAATAGCTTCTTATATGCACTAACTACAAAGATTATTAACTATTACTTAAAACCAAAATTTTCCAGCTCTTGAGTTCCCGCATTCAATCTGTGAGCCCAGCTCCGAGCAGTCTGCTGGCATACAGAGTTCAACATGGAGAAACTACAGGAGGCAGAGAGAGAAGGCTGTTGGTTGGCCAAAAAAATCAGAACTGATATATATTCAATTCTGAAAAGAATAAAGCGAGTTGCCCATATCGTGAGAAGTTTCATGGACTCCAAGTGGCTATATCTGAACCATGCAGAAAGCACATGGGGCCTCCCCGTGGTCTAGCAGCCATTATAATCTCTTCTTCAGTCAAGTTCAAACCCTTCTCCCTGTCCTCAGAGCCACTGTTGAGGTTCAAGCCACAACACTTCCAGTGTGGACCATGGCTCTAGAGGCGTCCTCTTCTTACTATTCCTCTCTCCCTCTCTATCTAAAATGCAAATCTATGTCCCTGCCTTGCTTGATACCTTCAAAGAGTCTCCCTGCCTCAGTTAACAGCTACCCAGGCAGACATCACGGACAAAGGCACAGCCTTGCCCTAAAACCTCATCTCTCCACTGTTCCTGCCTCCCCACGTACTTTCCAAACTGCATCTTTTTCTTAACAGGCAAAATTCTCTCCTACCTCCCTACATAGGCAGTTTTCTAACTGAAAGGCCTTTTCCTTCAATACACATAACTTCTACTTTTTCTCCAAAACTGACTATGGCAGTTTTATTAATAATCCATATCTTCTGAGCCTGGAAAATTCTGATGCAGTACACATTTGGTGGAGCCCAGACACCTACATGGTTTAAGAGGCTTCACAGGTAATCTTGTTGCATAAGTAAGTTGGAGAACTACTCCCTTAAATGATTCTTTCAGAGAGGCACCTCTTCAGTCCTCCTAAAGTGACATATGCACAATGCCACTTAATTCTTTTTTTCTTTCTTTTTTTAATAACATTCCCATCAGCTAATGCACATTTCTCTGTAATTAACCAACTTTTTTTACCTGTTATTCCTGGCTATAATCTATTTCTCTCTTTAATGGTTATTGATTTGTTTTTACTTTATGGTCCTGGGTTATTTGGTTAAACATACTTATTTTCAAGAGATGTCAGGTGCCAAATTAAGCACTCTATAGTAATAAGACTGTTAGCATTTGAATTGCTCCCTGTTTCTCTTTCCAGTTTATCTAGATGGAACAAAATCTGAAGAGGACCTCTTTTCACAAGTGTATGAAGATCTAAGACAAGAACTTGCAAAGCAAAAATGTAAGTATTGTCCTATTGAAGTGGATGGTGAAGGAACAGATAGGATTATGGTTCATCACAACCAAAATTATATCCATTCATTAAATGCTTTGAAGATAATTCAGAATCAGAGACTCTGAATGGGTTTGGGGACTTGATTATTTTTTTTAAGGATGAAGATATTCACCCTATATTATATCTCTTAATAATATTTGTTATATAATTTCAATATTTTAGTGGACAGTTACTATTTCAATGACATTGAAATTATCCTATGACTGAGTGAAGTTAAAATGTTGATGGTCTTGTTTTAATGTCTAGAGCTCCCCTCCTCCTTTATTCCTCTTAAAGATTTTCCATCCCTGGCCAGGCAGCTCTGTTTGTTTGAGCATTGTCCTATGCACCAAAGGCTGTGGGTTTGATTCTAGATCAGGGCATATATGGGAGGCAACCAATCAGTCTCTCTCTCTCTCTCTCTCTCTCTCTCTCTCTCTCTCAGAGCCAATAAAAACATATCCTCAGTAAGGGTTTAAAAAATATTTTCCATGAATTTCTATTTCCCAAATGCCTCAAAAGTAAAAACAAGATTTTAAAAATTATTGAAATAAAAAAAAATTTTCTATCTTCACCTGAGGACATTTTTTTTTATTGCTTTTAGAGAGAGAGGGAGGGAGAGAGAGAGACCCATCAATGTGAAAGCAAAACATTGGTTGGCTGCCTTCTCCTACACGCCCTAGTCAGGGATCGAGCCCACAACCTAGGCATGGGCCCTGATGGAATGGAACCTGTGATCCTTCAGTCTGTGGGATGACACTCCAACCAACTGAGCCTCACTGTCCAGGGCTCTTTAACATTTTTATATTAGACAACACATTTTGCAAGTGACAGAGATCCTCCTAAATTTTGCTTAAGCAAAAAAAGTACAGGGGCAGGAGTCACTGACACACATCAGTCTCTGACAGATGTCGTGTCTGTTGGAAGCACTGTCCTCCTAGGCCCAGCAGCCCCAGTGCAAAAGGACAGTATATCCTTTTTCAGGGTTGTCCATGGGCTAATAAATGTTGGAGCTGGGTGTTGGGGTAGAGTTTTACATGTTATTCTTACTGTTTTTGCAAGCATTTAAATTTTTTTTTGTTTTAAACAATTTTTTAATTTTATTTTTCAAGTATACTTGATGTTCATATGGCTTTATATTAGTTTCAGGTGTAAGCATAGTGGTTAGACAGTCACATAACTTACAGTGATCTCCCCAAAATTTCAGGCACCCAGCTGGCACCACACACAGTTATTACATTAGTATTGACTCTCTATTCCCTATGCCATACTTTATGGCCCATGACTGATTTGGGACTACCAAATTGGTACCAAAAGACGTACCAATTTATACGTCTTAACTCCTTTGTCTGATTCACCCAGCTCCCAACACCCCTCCCCTTAAATAGTTTTTTTTTTAAGCAGTTTTGCATTTTAGCCTAGCTGAAAATTCCCAGGGAAGACTTTGATTGATCCTACTTGTGTTACATGACTTTCGCTAAACCAGTCACTATGGCCAGGGAGATGGTATACTCTGACTGGCTAGGACTGGATCATGTGAGTTAAATACACCTCCTAAAGTCTCCTGAATTAAAGGAGAAAATTCTCCAAAAGGAAAGCAGGGCAGGAGGTAGAAAACAGAAGAAGGAGGATAGCAAAGCATGCTGGGAAACAAAACTATAAATGTAGCTGCTGTTATATCTGAACCGAAAGGATTTTCATGGCTATCTCATGCAAAATGGAGTCATCAGCTGACTCTAGAGAAGACAGTGTAAGTCACTCCAGCAGTGAACAATATCACATGCTTTTTTTTTTTTTTTTTAAGAAAGAGGGGATGGGAAGGAGAAAGAGAGGGAGAGAAACATGAATGTGCAAGAGATACACAATCATCAATTGCCTCTCACATGCCCCCAACTGGGGACCTGGCCCACAACCCAGGCATGTGCCCTGACTGGGAATCAAACCAGGAACCTTTGGTTCTCAGCCAGCACTCAGTCCACGGAGCCACAGCAGCCAGGGCAAGAACATTACTTGCTTTTTTTGGTGAGACACAACTGCCCTAATCCCAATGTCATCATCTCTCAATAAGAATTAGATTTGCCATGTCCTCAGTAAATTCCTGTCTGTCTAAGGGACTGAGCCCAGCCACGCAATTTATTGATCCTTCATACTCCTGATTTCAGGATTAGCCCTTCCTGTAGGCATGAACCCATTTGAAGAAATTTCAGGACCATAATTCAATTACTTCTTAGTGGAACTTATAATTCTTGCCAGATATGCCTGCCCACCCCTGCCATCTGTTAGTGGGATGAAAGGCAGACCTCCCACAGTGAAGCTCAGGACACCAGCATGAATGGATACAAAGGGTGAAGGGAGAAGGGAGGGGCTCTGCCTTTGTAAATGATAGCAGCTGAGCCAGAGCCATTTTTACAGGGGTTACTGGCTTCCTTTCTGTTCCTAATGAGGTACTTCCAAGAGTGTGCCAGCAGTTGGCCACCTGGGCTTTTCCATCCTCTCAGTAACGGCCAGTGCACAGGTCCAATTTTCCCTCGGTGACTAAGTCATATACTGGAGTTTGGCCTTATGCTCTACTTGCTGATAAAAATGAAAGGATCCTTGATCATGTATTTCAGGCAAATGGCACCTCGTTCCATACCAAATGCCAGCTTTTGCCATCTGGTCCAGGGCCTAAGAATAGCGGGCATGTTTTGACAGGTGCTGAAAGCCCACAAGAAAGTACATGTCCATGAGTGTTACACCCTCTTCTTTCTTTGCCTATGTCGTCGAGGCCTGTAAGGAAATGTTTAACTATACCTTTTAAGGCTATGTTGTTGGTATACTAGATATTAGATAAAGTTTAAAAACAAGAAAATGCAGAGTGGCAAAAGTAGGTTTACAGTTGTGAGTATGCAGAACACAGAGCTAATTTTTGTATTTTTAGTATTAATTAATTATTGTATTTTCCAAACAAACAACTATAAATCTACTTTTGCCCACCCCTGTAAGTAACAGATATGTTAATAGAGAAATAAAATCCAAAGCAGATCAGCTTTTGCTACATCCAAGACTTTTGTTATGTTTTTTCCAGTTGCATAAATAAGTTACTGTATTATATTAACCCACCATCTCTCCCATTTCTCCCAACCACAGTGTCCTGGCAAAGCCAGCCCGGAGGGGTCCTCAGCATAGCCTGCTTTAACCCTCAGTTCAGGACTGAGCTAGTGGGGAGGCCCTCGGACATTTCCGCTGACTACTCTTCAGGCTTCTCCTAACATCTCATACAACTACTTAACTAATTTTCTATCCAAGCATATTAAATAGTAATTGTGATAAAATAATAATAACAAAAGGGAAACAACAAAGATTGGATTTAATTAAAAATGCAACAATAAATGACCCAGGAGAGTAAGGATATGAAGCTATACATTTAATTCAATCCTTATTCAACCCTTAATTCAGTCCTTATTTAAATCCAGACTTTGAGGCAAAATTGAATCATTACCTGTTCTTACTATAACAAAATAGTCTAGCTACCAGCAACGTTCAAACTTCCATTAAGAAGGTTCATTTTCATCTCATTATAAAAGTATATTAATTACAAAATAAAATCTTAATGTAAGAGCAAAAGAGAAAAAATAGTCACCTACATTTCCACCAGTCAGCAGGGTTAAAATGTAATGAGCACACACCCAGTGTCTTAGCCGTTCACATTCATGTCTTCTATATGGGTACATAGTTTACATGTGGTGCTTATTTATGTTTTAAACTAATATTTAATACTTAAGAAGTTTTATAGAGTCCATTATATAATGAAATTGAATAAAACTAATGAATAGCTCCCCCAGTTAAAGGATTGAAGGCAAAGGCTGAGTTCTGTTTTGCTCATTGAAAGTAAATTATAAGATTTGACTTTAACATCATAGTGCAGAAGATGTCACATGTCTACTTTCAAATAGGAATAAGAAATTTCAAAATAGGCCCTGCCCATGTCACCCAGTTAGTTGGAGCGTTATCCTGATATGCCAAGGTTGTGGGTTCAATTCCCAGTCAGGGCACATACAAGAAACAACCAGTGAATGCATGAATGGACCAAATAACACATTGGTGTTTCTCTCCCCCCCCTTTCTCTCCCTCTCTGTTCCCCTTCTCTAAAATCAATTTTTTTAAAATGTAATTACTGTAAGAAATTTTTAAAAAGAAATTTGAAAATAAAAATTTAGTCAAATGTTTATATTTTTCTTTTTGGCATTTTTCTATGCTGAATTTAAAATATAGTACCTAATTACAAAGTGATAGTAGCATAATAGTTCAAACTGACATAAGACTATTGAGTCATTTTCCAATTGTTGAATATTTGGCAAATAACATGCTGTAAAAATATCTGCACAGATTGCTGGTATTCTTCTTGAATTACATTAACATTTTTCAGAGTAGCAGCTGCTTGGTCAAAGATTATAATCATTTTTAGATTTTACATATTTCAAAGATTAAATATTATACTAAAAAATGTGTTTCTCCAACATCAGGTGTGAAATAAGAATGCAGTAGGTTTATCACTGGGTTTCTAAGTCAAAGTCACTAAATGTTCGACTAGGGTTCCTTGGTTTAAGAAAAATGATTAAGGGATGGCTTGCGTCGGGGGAGAGGTGAGGCAGAAATAGAGACAACCGTACTTGAACAACAATAAAAAAATAAATAAAAAAGAAAAAAATGACTAAAGCCATGACCAGTGTGGCTCGGTTAGGCATTTCGCAAAGCAAATGGTTGAAGGTTCAATTCCTGGTCAGGGCACATGCCTGGGTGCAGGTTCAGTCCTTGGTTGAGGTATCTTTGAGAGACAGTTGATCCATGTTTCTCTCCTTCTCCTTCCTCCTTTCCCCTCTCTCTAAAAATAAGTAATTAAAATCTTGGTTTTAGAAAAGAAAAATGACTAAAGGTAACAATACTTATTTCCCCAAATCAAGCATAGCACTCCAAAACAAGAATTCTGCAACCAGCCACCTTCTGTGATACACTCTAGTTCTCAAACTATTTTATTCCTTGAAGTCAAGGATTACTGTACCAATGGCAAATGACATTGGATATCTGATCTTAAGATAGGCTTAAATTTAATGCAAGGATTAAAAGAATGAGATTTGGATTCTATTTAGTTCTTTACAGAAAACCAGCATTTCTGGTTCCAGAATCCCTGTAATCTCTTTTTTTTTTAATTTTTATTTATTGATTTTTTGATATAAGTGGAACAACATCAATTTGTTGTTCCACTTATTTATGCATTCATTGGTTGATTCTTATATGTATCCTGACCGGGGGCCAAACCCAAAATCTTGGTATATGGGGACAATGCTCTAACCAACTGAGCTAGCTGCCCAGGGCTAGCATCCCTGTAATCTTAACAGCCTTAGAATACTGTTGTTAGTGTGAAGATTTTATAAAATGAGAATTGGAGCTCTCCACTAATTTCTATCCTATTTATTCCCAAGGTATGCAAGTAACAGCATACAAATAGAAGGCACTGGATTCTTCCTGGGTGAACTAAGAACCTTTACCAAGAACCTTATTCAAGAACCTTAACCAAGATATAACATGTGCTGTGTTCTAATGATAGCTGTTTTTTTCATTTGTTCTAGCACACATGATTTCCCAACACATGGAACAGTAAACAGTTATCCATGCCAATAGTCAGGAATTTATGTTAATGAGTTGTTCTTACTACAAGGAGTACATAGATATAGAATAATAGCTAATGAATAGTGAAATCAGTTCCTCAATACCTGTGACTGTCAAACTTCTCTAAATGAGAGCCAGAGTAAGGGATAAGGTTTACCTCACACCCCAGTATAAATGTAATCTGTCATTTGTGTGTGTGCATGTCTACATTTGTATGTACATTTGTCTCTCCGTGTGTGTGCATGTACATGTGTGTGCACACATAAGTATCATAAAACATTTACGTTGTGATGTACTCTGGTATTTTTCTATTTTTAATTTTTAAAAAATATTATTTACTATCCCATATCAATGTCCACCTCCTACAAATAATGGCGTTGCCAGGAGTACCAGTCCCATTAAATGAATCAACAGTTTCCCACAGTAACTTTTGTGTATGTTTTGTCATTGTTGGTTCTGTTACTGTTTTTTGCATATATCTAAAACCACTGAATGGTTGTGTCGCTTATGTGGAGACATTGTTACAAATAGGGTTTTTCCCTGTGTTTTATTTTGTTTTTGTCGAACCAATGCTCTAAAATCACATAAGTTATAGTTACTTCAAAGACATGTAATACAGAGTACCTTTCACTGAAAAGCACATTCAGGCAGTTTGATTTTTGTGATTTTGTTGGGCCTTTTTCAGTGCTGGAATTTAAATTATCTGTTGTACCAATAACCTTTTGGTTATAAATAACATTGCTCACAATCTTTTCAGTCTTTACAAACATAAAATACATTGTTACATTAACTTTACATGTTCTCTACAGATTCATTTGGTTAGCTTTCATTATTTCTATGTTTCTAACTAGCTTGCACATGGTAATGATTAGGAATTTTTTGTCACATACTCCACATAAAAAAAAAAAAAAACACCTGAGCTCAAATTACAGTTTAGCTACTTAGTGGCTACATGATTTTGATCAAGCTATCGAAAGCCTTGATTTCCTCTTTTGAAGATGAGGATATCAATATTACTTATTAGGATGCAGTGTAGAATAAGGATAAAGTTCGAAATCCTTAAAATAACCTCTTAGGCATTACCCGATCTAGCCTCCACAAGGCTTTCTAGCCTCATTTCCCATCACTCAGCCCACTACCTTTCAGCCACTGGGACCTTTCCTCAAACCTACCAGGACCCCCGCTGCCTTACAGCTGACGTACATGCTGCCCCCAGTGCTTAGAGCAGACTTCTGCAACCCTTCCCCGCAACCAGTTCGCTGACTCCTCCTCTTCCTTCAGATCGCCCCTAAAATCCCACATTTGGGAGGCTTTCCTGATCCCTGCTAGTTGGTGCTTTCAAAGACTCCTATTTTCTTCAAAACACTAATTACAATGGTAATTGTATTGCCACTTACAGAATCTCTTGTTGAGTGGCTGTCTCTCCAGCTAGACTACACACTCCAGGAAGGCAGGACCCACCTCTGTGACTTAGCTATGAACACACCCCCGCTGCACATGTGCTGACTAGCACAGTGACTGGCACATGACGAACACGCATGTTCGTCAGAAGTGTTGGGTACTTCTTATAGATTACTGTTAAATCAGGAATGAGTTTGCACGCCATCAATATGTTACTTGACTAATGGCTTAAACTCATTGGGGTTTATTTTTTTGATATGACAAGAAAGTTCAAGGCAGGCAGTTAAGGGTTTGTGCATAGAGATACCAGATTTAGGGGAAAAAAAATTAGAGGACACACAGTTAAATCTGAATTTCAGATAAACTACAAACAACATTCTATGTCAGGCAGTCCCAAATATTACATATTTAAAACAGATGTTTTTCTGAAATTCGAATGTAATTTGGTGTCCTCTATTTTATCTGGCACCTCAATTTAGCCACAACTCAGAAATGCCATGAAAATCCAGGGTGTTTCATCCTTGACTTGTGGCCCTCTTACCAGGAGATCACAGGAAGCAGTCGGAGCAGTCAAAGCTGACACCTGCATACTGTCAGCTGTCAAGGTAGGAAGAGGGCTGCTGGGAGCACAGACAGCTATGCACCTTTCAAAATCACCCAACAGGGACTCCAACAGACCCCTTCGTGCCTCTGGTCCCAGAACTGGCTCAGATGGTCACTTCTCACTGCAAGGGAGGCTGGAAGAGGATGTCATGATAGATTTGTACCAATCATGATTCATTTCTTGGGGATGTGGCCAAGGGAACAAAACCAAGCCTCTTTTAGCAGGGAAGGAGGAGGACACAGGTAAGCAATTAGAAGTGCTGGCCTCAGATTTATCCAGCTGATTGCTGGAATTCTAAATCACTGTTATGAAAACAATAGGAAATTTTTAGGATAAAAGTCTACCCCAGGCCAGTGTGCCTCAGTTGGCTGCAATGTTATCCAGTACATTACAAGATTGTGGGTTGGATCCCTAGTCAGAGCACAGGCCTAGGTTGTGGGTTGGGTTCAGTGCCCAGTTGGGGCATGTACAAGAGGCAACCGATCAATGTCTCTCCCTTACATCAATATCAATGTCTCTCTCTCTCTCCTTCTCCCCTCCCTCCATCCCTCCCTTCCTTCATGATAAAATCGATAAGCACATTCTCTAGTGAGGATTAAAAAAAAATTTTAATAAACTTTTAAAGTCTAGCCCTTCCTTGTGTGGCTCAGTGGATTGAGTGCCAGCCTGCGAACCAAAGCTTTGCTGGTTTGATTCCTAGTGAAGGCACATGCCTGGGTTTCAGGCCAGGTCTGCAGTTGGAGGTACGTGAGAAGCAACCACACATTGATGTTTCTCTCCCTCTCTCCCTCCCTTCCCTTCTCTCTAAAACTAAATAAATAAAATCTTTAAAAATAATAATTTTTTAAAGTCTAGGTATGATTTTTTTCAAATTTAATTTCCAAGAATTTCTGAAATATCCTCTTCTCCCTGCTGATTGAGAATCGTTACACTTGACTTTTCTCCTCATTTCAGCTTGTGAAAATAGGTCAGCGAAAGACTATCTTGAAGAAAAACAAAACCTTAACAGACATTAAAAATGGAAACATTCAGGTCATTTGGGCAAGAAATAAATATCTTTTTGAGTACTGTTATCAGTGAAAAAATCAGGAATGAACTAAAGAATACCAGTGCTTAGTTTCTGGATGTGCAGTTTCACATTACAGTTACTCTTACCAAAGCAATTAATGGGATATTGTATCGGTTTCAAAAGGCTCATAGTCTTCATTTATTGGAACAGAGTGAATCTGTTGAAGTCTTAACCTCAGTCCCTTTAGGACAAATTTGCTGTAGGAAGGCTTCATTGTACTCAATATCAAACAGAAGAGGGAGTTTAAAAGAGGACCTCCTACAGAGACTGTTACACTGAGGGGTGAGATTCCATACCACGTTACCTTCTAAGGATATGCTTGTGACAGAAAATAGAATCATGAATTGTTGGAGCAGTATCAGCTGGTCCAATGCTCTCTGTCAGTATGGAAATCAAAACAAGCACCGGTGCCCCGCTCAGCCCCATGCAGCTAGTTAGTGGCAGGACCAGGACCAGGCTACATGCCTTTGCCACTCAAATATGCACACACACATTTTTTAATTTTAAATGAAAGAATGACAGAAAAACCACCTGCTAGAATACATTTCTCCCTCTGTCCTTTGAGGAGAGCACATTGAAGAGCCTGTAAAAAACAAAGGCTGTATCAGGGGAAAATGAAGCTTTCTGCCTGAGCTTAAGGAGGCAAGCTGACTCATGCGGTTATTCATGGGGAGCATGGTGAACCGCATGCCGCTGTCTGGCTGTGCAGGCCTTAGGTTTGTGGCTTCAGCTGTTCTTTCAGTGCTCCATCCATGCTGGAGAGTTAGGAAAAAGCAAGGTTATGGAAAGGTAGAATAAGCATTACTCTCCACTTTCGTGCACATACAGAAATAGATGAAAATTACAATGGCAGCTTTGGAGCTTTAATCAAGGTAGCCTGACCTGCAGATAAGAGCACATAAAAAAAAAAAAATCTTACCAAAGTGAGCATATCCCATGCAGTCACACCCACAGGGTCCACTAGGTGTCAGTAGTGCTCCCCCCTCCCAGATTGTGACACCAAAAATATCTTCAGAGAGGAGGGAACCCTCATGTGCTGTTTGTGGGAATACAGATTGGTGCAGCCAACTGTGGAAACAGTATGAAGGGTCCTCAAAAAATTAAAAATGGATATTCCTTATGACACAGTGATTTCACTTCTGGGAATATATCTGAAGAAACTTGAAACACTAATTTGAAAGAATATATGCACCTGTGTTCATTGCAGCATTATTTACAACACTCAGGATTTGAGAGCAGCCCAAGTGCCCATCAGCAATGAGTGGATAAAAAACCTGTGGTATATTCACTCAATGGAGTATTACTTGACCGTAAAAATAAGGAAATCTTACCTTTTGCAACAGTATCGATGGCCCTGGAGAGAATTATGCAAAGAAAGACAAATAACACTTCACTTATATGTGAAATCTAATGAGCAAAATTAACAAAAAAAAAATAGAAACAGGCTCATAGATACACAGAACAGACTGACACCTGTCAGAGAGAAGGGGAATTGGAAGGTCCGGTGAAATAGGTGAAGGGATTAAGGAAAAAAAACTCATAGACAGACAATAGTACGATGATTACCAGAGAGAAAGGGGGGATTAATGGTGATGGAAGGAGATTTGACTTGGGGTGATGAACACATAATACAATATACAGATGATTTATTATAGAATTATACATTTGGAATGTATATCATTTTATTAACCCATGTCATCCCAATAAATTCAATAAAATTTTTTAATTATAAAAATAAATTACATAACCACACACACTCCCACCCTCAAAGAATGTCTCCAGACATTACCAAATGTCCCCCAGAGGGCAAAATTATTACCATTTAAAACTAACTGCTGATAGCCATGAAAATTATATTTGTCCAGTAGGGATATAAATGATTTATCTGATGAAAAAGAAAACCACAGCCCTGGCTGGTGTGGCTCAGTGGACTGAGTGCTGGTCTGCAAACTGAAAGGTCACTAGTTCAGTTCCCAGTCTGGGCACATGCTTGGGTTTGGGGCCAGGTCCCCAGTGAGGGACATGCAAGAGGCAATGATCGATGTTTCTCTCCCTCTCTTTCTCCTTCCTTTCCCCTCTCTCTAAAAATAAATAAATAGGGCCAAGAAAGGTAGACATAAGTAGATATAGAGGCATAGGTAGATACACTGTGCCTCTCCACACAACCAAAAGGACAACAACAAATTTAAAAACAAAAAGCAACCAGAACTGACAGAAAATCAAACTGTATGGAAGTCCAAAAACCAAGGAGTTAAAGAAGAAACATTCATCCAGACCGGTATGAGGGGTGGAGACGGGCAGCTGGGGCAGAGAGGACTCGCAGCAAGGCGGCAGCTGGTGGACTGGGCAGTCCCACATTCACGTGCAGATAAACCAGGAGGGACAGCTGGGGAGTGAGACAGACTGCTGCAACTCAGGGCTTCAGCATGGGAAAATAAAGCCTCAAAGTCTCTGATTGAAAACACCTGTGGGGGTAGGGGCAGCAGTGGGAGAAACTCCCAGTCTCACAGGAGAGTTTGTTGGAAAGACCCACAGGGTCCTAGAATGTACACAAGTCCATCCACCCAGGAATCAGCACCAGAAGGGCCCAATTTGATTGTGGGTAGTGGGGGAAGTGGCTGAAAACTGGCAGAGAGAGGAACAAGCAGCATTGTTCCCTCTCCGACCCCTCCTCCACATAGAGCATCACAATGCTGTAGGTTGCCCTGCCCTGGTAAACACCTAAGGTCCCGCCCCTCACTATGTAACAGGCACACCTAGACATAAAAAAAAAAAAAAATGGCCCAAATGAAAGAACAGATCAAAGCTCCAGAAAAAATACAACTAAGAGACAAAGGCATAGCCAACCTATCAGATGCACAGTTCAAAACACTTGTTATCAAGATTCTCTAGGAACTCACTGGGTACTTCGACAGCATGAAAAAGACCCAGGCAGAAATAAAAGTTGCATTTTGTGAAATAAAGAAAAATTTGAAGTGAAGGGCCAACTGTAATAGCATAATCAATAAAATAAAGAAAAAGAAAAAAGAAAAATCTACAGGGACCCAACAGTGACAGGAAGAAAATCAGGACTCAAATCAATGATTTGGAGCAAAAGGAAGAAAGAAATATTCAACCAGAACAGAATGAAGAAACAAGAATTCAACAAAATGAGAAGAGGTTTAGGAACCTCCAGGACAACTTTAAAAGGTCCAACATCCAAATCATAGGGGTGCCAGTGAGAGAAGAGGAAGACCAAGAAATGGAAAACTTATTTGAAAACATTATGAAGGAGAACTTCCCTAATCTGTTAAAGGAAATAGACTTTCAGGAAGTCCAGGGAGCTCAGAGAGTCCCAAAGAAGTTGGACCCAAGGAAGCACACACCAAGGCACCATTATAATTACATTACCTAAGGTTAAAGATAAGGAAACAATCTTAAAAGCAACATGACAAAAGGAGACCATTACCTACAAAGGAGTGCCCATAAGACTATCAGCTGATTTCTCAAAAGAAATCTTGCAGGCAAGAAGGGGATAAAAAGAAGTATTCCAAGTCATGAAAGGCAAGGACCTACATCCAAGATTGCTCTATCCAGCAAAGCTATTATTTAGAATGGAAGGGCAGATAAAGTGCTTCCCACATAAGGTCAAGTTAAAGGAATTCATCATCACCCAGACCTTATTATATGAAATGTTAAAGGGACTTAGCCAAGAGAAAGAAGATAAAAAATATGAACACTAAAATGACAACAAACTCACAGCTATTAACAATGGAACCTAAAACCAAAAACAAAAACACACTAAGCAAACAAGTAGAACAGGAACAGAACCACAGAAATGGAGATCACATGGAGGGTTATCAGAAGGGGAGTGAGAGGGGGAAAGAAGGGGAAAAGGTACAGGGAATAAGTAGTATAAATGGTAGGTAGAAAATAGACAGGGGAAGGTTAAGAATAGTACAGGAAACGGAGAAGCCAACGAACTTATATATACGATCCATGGACGTGAACTAAGTGGGGGGATGCATGTGGGAGAGGGTGTGCAGGGTGCAGGGGAATAAAGGGGGGAAAATGGGATAACTGTAATAGCATAATCAATAAAATATATTTTTAAAAGATCCTAGATTCAATGCAATTCCTATCAAGATACCAATGGTGTATTTCACAGAACCAGAACAACAACAATAAAAGTTGCTTTGAAAAAAAATAAATAAAAATAAATTAATTAAATCTTTTTAGAAAAAGAAAACCATAAAAATGACAGTTTTATTGCCCTGTACATTAACCAGTTTTGTATCAAAATTATTCATCTTATTCAAGCCTTTTTTCTTCAGCTACCATAAATGCTCTCTCTAATTTTCTTTGAACCAGCCACACTTTCTTGCAAATTCCCTCATTACCATGTTAAGTGAATCTTTAACACGTGTTTTTCACTTTTTAGAAAGAATAATTTGGCAATACTTTACATGCATTACTTTATTTAATCCTTATAACAGCTGTACAAATATGAACTACCTGAAGTCACACTGGTGACACTTGGGACAGAGTTTGGAACCAAAGTCTTCATGGACCCAAACAGTGAGGTCTTAACCACCATGCTATTCTGTATTATGAAGCTAGTCCTCTGTGATCTGGTTTGCTGTTGTCACTGCACTTAGCTTGGCATTATACTCCCATGGCTCTTGGCCACCCAATTTATATACTACAAAGGGGTTTCCATAGTTTGATTTCCAAGAACCAATCAGAGTAGCCTTCTGACTTTGGAACATTCTCTGCTCATTTTATTATAGTGTCACTGAACTCAACACATCGGAGGCTAACAGAGGAGCATGTGGAACCTGTAGCTTCTTGATTCAAGGCGCCATGTCCCTTCAACACGTTCCCTGAACTTATCTCTGTGAGCGAGTTTCTGCTCTCTCTCTCTCCAGGTAAAAGATGGACTAAGCAGACTCTTTTGGGGCTTGTCTATCCTGGTATTCACTTTTTGTCCCCACTCCTGTTTTTCAAGCGGAGGATGTGGTATAATAAGGCACAAAGGCATCTGGGAATGGTCTATGCTGATCTTCACCTCTTCTCAGTCTAGTCTAATACTGCTAATCACAGTAGGCAGCGTACTGGATTCCGTGGTTAAACATTCATTTTCCCGAGTCTTGAATTACCTCTCTTAGGAGATAAGTTAGTTTTATGAAAAATACATGCAAGAACCTGGTGGGTTCAGTCGCTGGGCTCATTGTGCTCCCTGATATCCCCTCTGCTCCCTCCTCCCCTACATTCTGCTCTGCCATGCTCTGCTCTGAAGGAACAGCTGCCATCTCCCCAGCAAGTGGGTGGCCTAGTGGAGGAAGGTGGCCTGAGGCCCTTCTTTGCCCTGCTCTCAGAGAATACCTTGGCCCAAGAAGTCTGCATAGGCCCTGACTGGTATGGATCAGTTGGCTGGGAGTCATCCTGCAAAGCAAAAGTTTGCTGGTTCAATTCCCAGTCATGGCACATGCCTGGATTGTGAGCCAGGTGCCCAGTAGGGGGCACGTGAGAGGCAAGCACACATTGATGTTTTTCTTCCTCTCTTTCTCCCTCCCTTCCCCTCTCTCTAAAAATAAATAATTAAAATCTAAAAAGAAAAAGAAAATATAGCTCTGTCTTCTTGAGTGTTATGAAAGAATACCTCCAGTTCTGACGTGGCTGCAAAATGCTACCTAGATACAGGAGCTGGTGTCATAGATGAAGATTATAGAGGAAACCTTAACATTGTGCTGCTTAATTTTAGCAAAGGAAATTTAAAGTAAAAAGGGTAATCAGATTGCATAGCTCATTTGTGCAAGGATTGTTTGATTTTTTTAAATCCAGAAATAGAGGAAGTCCAAGTTTTGGACAACACTAAAAGAAATTCAGGAGGTTTTGGTTCCACCCAAACACATGTAAGGAAACAAAGTGCTTCCCATCTTTCACGCCCCCTGTCCTTCCACATCCATGAAACGTAGGACAACCTTAAGTATCACCCCACTTGACAGCAAAGGAAAATGAGGTGCCAAAATGTTATTTGGGGCCACCGAAGTAGTCCGCATTAGAGCCAGACTTTTAATAAAGTCAAACAAAGGTAGACATTCCTAGAAACTTGGATATATTTCAGTATAGGTTATAAATGAGGTCTCTTTTCCAATCCAATACACTTTTCTATGTCCTCTTTTTTTTTTCTCTCTTTCCACTAGGGTTGTAGTGAGGCTTATAATGAAGTGCTCACCAAAACAAATGAACAAAAACAGACCAACAAAAAAAGCAGGATACTTCTTAGGATACAGTAAGTCTAGGCCTGCAATTAGAGCACCCCTTGCCTTTCAGAGAGTCTCGTGCTGCCAGGAGATAAACATTGAATCAAGGACACAAGTGGAGCCCTGGTTGATATGGCTCAGTGGACTGAGTGCTGGTCTGTGAACCAAAGGGTTGCTGGTTCGGTCCCTGATCTAGAGCACGTGCCTGGGTTGCAGCCGGGTCCCTGGAGGAGTTGCATCAGAGGCAACCACACATTGATGTTTCTCTCCCTCTCTGTCTCCCTCCCTTTCCCTCTTTAAAAATAAATAAATAAATAAAGTTTAAAAACAAAATAAATTTAAAACAAATTTTTTTAAGTAAAAGGATACAGCAAGTGAAGAAGGCAGCAGCAATGGTTGGTCATGCTGAAAACTGAAACAGCCAAGTGGAAAGCAGGGGGAACTGTGTGTAGGAAAACCTGGGTTCTCATTCCAGCTCTGATGCTTGACCATGAGCATGCCATTTAACTCCTCTGAGCCCAAGGAAGCCAAGCCTCTCTCAAATGTGTAATTATTAACACCAACCTCATGTGTTTGGTTTAAGGGTTAATAAATATGAGACACTCAGTGAAATGCCTGGCACTTGGTGAGTGTTCACTATTGTTAGCTCTGTCTTTCAGTCCCAACCCTCTTGACTCCATCCTACAAACCTAAGATCGTTCTTAAGATCAAATAAAATGTTATGAAACCATCTATAAACCAAAGAGCTCCTCAAATGTTACAGTGTTATTAAGACAGATCTAAGCCTATTATTATGAATAGAGGTGAGTCACATACAACCCTTGGGATTTTTTTAATTAGTATTATTTTCCCTTCAAGCCTTCCCTTGATATTCACTTTAATCATTTTCACCCCATTAAAAAATGACTGGGTACAGTGGAACATATGTTTTATTGGCTCTAGGACCTACAACTCTCTATAAAGATGGGCTTTTAGCCTTTGCAACAATAAATAACCAACCCGTGAATACCATCCTCCTCCTCCTGCTCAAAGATACCTTAATTCCAGCCATAAGTTGTTGCAAGCTGCTTCTGCCTTCCTGTCTTGGATTGCTTGATCCGGGGAAAACCAGCCAACATATTGTGAGAATACTCCAGCAGCCCTGTGCAAAAATCCATGTGGCAAAATAGTCAGGTCTCCTGCCAACAGACAGCATGGTCTTGCCAGCCATGTGAGTGAGCCACCTCAGAAGTAGGTCCTCCAACCCCAGACAAGCCTTTCAATGATCGAAGCCAGCTGACACCTTGATTTCAACTTCATGAGAGACTCTGAGGCAGAACTACCAGATAAGTCACTCCCAAAATCCTGATTCACAGAAGCTGTATGAGATAACTGTTTTAAGCTGCTAAGTTTGGGGTAATTGGGTAATTTGTTATGTAGTAGTAGATAGCTAATAACAGCCCACCTTGAATTGTTAGCTGAAGCTGATTTGAGTTGCCTTTCTGCCACTTTCAACCAAAGAATTTCTGAATAATAACATCTACTGTATCAGAACCACTTGGGATGGGTCCTGACCATCTATATTTTTTAAAAGATCTACAAATGATAATAATGTGCAGCCCAGTGAAAAAATTTGTTTATTGGGAGTCTTCACACAGCTAGTTGTACAGGCCCCAGGACCATCTTCCTGTCCTCAGTCATGGCTCATGTGGATCTGGTGGCCAACAATGTGAATCTCAAACCTGGGGAGTGCCTTCAAGTGCAGGACGAGGTGGCCACTGATGCCAAGGGATACATGGGATGTCATCATCATTGTGTGTAACAGCAAGAACGCAGGGGTGTGGGGGAAGGAGTATGGGGAGTCTGTCCTCCCCTTCCAGCCTGGAAGAGTCACAGAGGTGTGCATCACTTTTGACCAGACAGAGCTGACCATCACGCTGCCAGAAGTATACACATTCAAGTTCCCCAACCACCTGAACCTGGAGACCATCAAGTTACATGGGAGCAGAAGGTGACTTCAAGGTCAAGTGTGTGACCTTTGAATGAAGCCAGCCAACAACCCATAACCCCCAATGAAGGCAGCTGCCTCCAAACCAGCAAAAAAACAAAAAAATGTTTATTGTGGAATATTTATATTAACACATAATTATAACCCTAAAACTGCAAGTGAACTAAACTCCCTTTTCCCTCCATGATGCGTTGTGATAGGACCAGCTGCTAGGTAATGGAAGCTCAGAAAGTCTTCTCCAACATTAGGATAATCTGAAGGGTTTTTCCTTCCTTCTATTTCTAACATGGAAATGAGCAAGAAAGATTAATTTTCACATCTTTCCTGTTGATTTCCACCTTGGCTTCACTGTACCGAGTCATAAACACAGCCAGTTTGTATGATATATTCCCGGTTGTGGGACAGTTTGCAATGGATCCCATCCCATTCTGTTGCCCACTCTCCCTTGCCCCTCACTCAGGCACACTAACTCATTCATGAGGACATATGAAAATTCCCTTTTACCCAGAGAAAATGATGCCACGATGAGATGTTGACACTTCTGCCTCTCCTCACTCATAGTTATAGACCCAAGATGCTGAAACTTGAAAACAAGAGTAAATGAAGCTAAGTATCTCTTTTTCTCTCTCATTCAGTATTTTTTAACAAACACTCAAACAGCTTTTTATAGCAGCCACACACAAGAAAACCATTTTTAATCTTATTAAGGATTCTGAATTACAAAGATCTTCGCTACCAATTGATAATGGAGTCAACAGTCTACCTGATAGCCTAACATCTCAGTTCCTCTCTCTCCTCATGTCACTCATGAAAACAGTCCCCAAATTCTACTAATTTTACTTCAGAAATCTCATATTGAGACTTTCACCCCTATTTTTGCAGCCACAGCCTTTGTTCAGACTACCATCATCTTCTGCCTAGTCTATTACAACAGCCTCTTAATTGGTGGCTTTGACAACCTTCCTTCGCTTCAGTTCACTCTCCCTAGCTGCCAGAGTTATCTTTCCAAAGTGTAAATTGTAGCATGCCACTCCCTTGATTAAAAACCCATCATTAACCTTACATGCCCCCTAATATAATACACTGGGAAGGGCACGTCCTTTCTGTGGCATTCTAATCATGAGGAAACACCAGATATGCCCGCCCACTTGAGAAACATCATATGAAAAAAATCATCAGTACTCTTCCAAAGTGTCAAGATCATGAAAGAAAGGGAAAGACTGAGGAGATGTCACAGGCAGACACAGAAAACAAAGAAGACATAATGAATAAATAGAATGCCAGATTTAAGAACGAATTCTGGAACAACAGAACATTAACAGGAAAACAGTAAAATGCATAGAAACTCTGTAGCTTACTTAATACTACTCTACCAACTTCTTAATTTTGACATTGTACTATGATTATGCAAGATGTTAACATTAGCCCTGGCTGGGTAGCTCTGCTTGTTAGAGTATCATCCATATACCCCAAGGTTGTGGGTTTGATCCCTGGTCAGGGCACATACAAAAATCAGACAACGAATGCATAAATGGAACAACAAATTGATCTCTCTCTCTCTCTCACCTTTTTTCTCTTAAAAAAAATCAATTAAAAATTTTGTTTTAAAAGATGTTAACATTAGAGGAAGCTGGGTGAAGAGAATATAAAAATTCTCTGGCCCTGACTAGTGTGGCTCAGTGAGTTGGGCGTCATCCTGCAAACCTTGGTAACATAAAGGTCTGCCAGTTGGATTCCCAGTCAGAACACATGCCAGGGATGCGGGCCAGATCCTCAGCTAAGGGCATTAGAGAGGCAACAACACATCGATGTTTCTCTACTTTTCTTTCTCCCTCCCTTCTTCACGCTCCAAAAATAAATAAGTAAAATCTTTTTAAAAATTATCTGTATTACTCTTGCAATTTTTCTGAAGTCCAAAATTATTTTAAAAGGTGAATGGAAAAGAAACCAGAAAATAAAAATGCCATTGCATCTAATTCTAATCAACTATATGGGCTTAATGGAGAGAGAATGGAGGGATGGGAAGGATGAAAGAGAAGGACAGTGAAAGAGGAAGAGGAAAAAGAGAAACAGGAAAAGAGAGAAAATGATTGTATGCATGGCAGGTAACAGGGGAGAAGATGTGTATTTACAAGATTGCCCATCAGCCTCCCCAATACACAGTAGTATGAGCATTCCACGATGCTGAATGTGGCTTGACACTTTAGAAAAAACAACCCCTAAACACAAGCCAGTTACTTCATCTGGCGCTCAGCTGAAGAAACAGTAATCTGTTCCAACACCAGAGGAAAACTGACTGTGCTGACTTATTGAATGTGGCAGAGAATGCCTCCAAATTTCCATTGGCCCACTCTTCAGCAATGAAAATTCTGGTTTTGGGTTGAAATATGGTCACCCAGCAAAAAGAAATTTAAGAGTTTCTCCATTTATTCAGTAAAGGGTATAATGTGGTAATGTGGTAATGAAAACCAGAGCTTTGGTATCTGTCATATGGAGCAGAATCTATCTTGAGGCTTAGTCACCTTGTCTGTAAAATAGATATAATAATAAATTTAATTTATAAAGTTGCTGTGAGGATTGAATTTTCAACTCATGCAAATGTTTTACATTTAGCATAGTAATCTGGCACAGGATATTTGCTCATTAAATATTAACTCTTATTTAAAGACAGACAAAAACGCTAAAATTTGTAAAAGTGGAAAGTTAGTGACAAGACATTCAGGTGTAACTCTAATTGCACACTCCATTAATCCAGTAGTCAGTGGTTTTGGAATTGTGAACTGGCTCAACTTTCTCTTTCCATTCTAGGCTTTACTCCTTTGGGAATTCTCACATTCTCTGTACTCTATCCACCAAATCACTGAATCTTGCCAGTTTCCTAAAATGAAGAAGAATCCATCCTGTGATCTAGTGACCAGAGAAAAGAAGTGAAAGAGTAAGATAAATCTCTTTGTCTGAGTGCTAATGTCAGCCCTCTTCCCAATCAAGATAGCTTTACCTGATATACTTTTCATCTTTCCTCCTCCTTCTCTTCTATTTGCTTATATATAATTGGTACCCCATCGATAGTCCTAATTACTAAGATTAGGTACATATGCACTTTTTCCACTTTTTAAAATATATTTTATTGATTATGCCATTACACTTGTCCCATTTTTTCCTCCCTTTTATTCCCCTCTGCCCTGCATCTCTCCTCGCACCACCGTTCCCCACCCTTAACGTATAAATTCTTTGGCTTCTCCATTTCCTATACTATTCTTAATCTCCCCCTGTATATTTTGTGCTTACCATTTATTTTTCTTATTCCTTGTACCTTTTCCCCCATTTCTCCCCGCCTCCTCCCCACTGATAACCCTCCATGTGATCTCCATTTCTGTGGTTCTGTTCCTGTTCTACTTGTTTGCTTAGTGTGTTTTTGTTTTGTTTTGTTCTTTAGGTTCAGTTGTTGATAGCTGTGAGTTTGTTGTTATTTTACTGTTTATATCTTTTGTCTTCTTTTTCTTAGATAAGTCCTTTTAACGTTTCATATAATAACGTCTGGGTGATGAACTCCTTTAACTTGACCTTATGTGGGAAGCACTTTATCTGCCCTTCCATTCTAAATGAAAGCTTTGCTGGATAGAGTAATCTTGGATGTAGGTCCTTGCCTTTCATGATTTTGAATGCTTCTTTCTAGTCCCTCCTTGCCTGTAAGGTTTTTTTTTGACAAATCAGCTGATAGTCTTATGGGAACCTTTGTAGGTAATGGTCTCCTTTTCTCTTGCTGCTTTTAAGATTCTCTCCTTATTGTTAACCTTGGGTAATGTATTTATGATGTGCCTTGGTGTGTGCTTCCTTGGGTCCAACTTCTCTGGGACTCTGAGCTTCCTGGACCTCCTGGAAGTCTATTTCCTTTGCCAGATTGGGGAAGTTCTCCTTTATTTTTTTTCAACTAAGTTTTCCATTTCTTGTTCTTCCTCTTCTCTCACTGGCTCCCCTATGATTTGGATGTTGGAACATTTAAATTTGTCCCAGAGGTTCCTAAACCTCTCCTCATTTTTTTGATTTGTTATTTCTTCATTCTGTTCTGGCCAAATGTTTATTTCTTCCTTCTGCTCCTGACCATTGATTTGAGTCCTGATTTCCTTCCTTTCACTGTTGGTTTCCTGTATATTTTTCTTGATTTTACTTTGCACAGCCTTCACCTTTCCTTTATTTTGTAACCATACTCAACCATTTCTGTGAGCATCCTGATTACCAGTGTTTTGAACTCTGCATCTGATAGGTTGGATATCTCCTCATCACTTACTTCTATTTTTGGAGCTTTGATCTGTTCTTTCATTTGGGATATATATATATATATATATATATATATATATATATATATATATATATATATATTGTCTCTGAGTGCCTGTTACATTGTAAGGGTGGGAGTCTTACATATTTGTCAGGGCAAGGCAACCCATGTCTCTGCATTTTGGTCCTGTATGTAGGGGAGGGGTCAGAGAGGAAACAATGCTGCTTGTTCATTTCTAGGCTGGCTTTCAGTCACGTCCCCAGCTTCCCACAAGCAAATTGGGCCCTTCTGGTGCTGATTTCTGGGTGGGTGGGTTTGTACATTCTAGAACCCTGTGGGTACCTCCAATAAACTCTCCTGTGAGGCTGGGAGTTTCTACCACCACCACAACTCCCACAGGATTTTACATCCAGAGGTTTTGAGGCTTTATTTTCCTGGCGCTGGAACCCTGGGTTGCAGCAGTCTGTCTCGCTCCCCAGTTGTCTCTCCCAGTTTACTTCCACGCAAATGTGAGCCTGCCAGCAGCTGCCTTGCCCGCATGTCCTCTCGGCCCTGGCTGCCCGTCTCTGCCCCTCCTACCAGTATGGATGAATGTTTCTTCTTCAACTCCTTGGTTGTCGGACTTCCATACAGTTTCATTTTCTGGCAGTTCTCATTGTTTTGTTTTGTTTTTTTTTTTTTTTAATTTGTTGTTCTCCTTCTCTTCCTTGTAAGAGGAGGCAAAGTACATCTACCTATGCCTCCATCTTGGCTGGAAGTCTGATATGCTTTTTTTAAAAAAGCTGGAAGTTATAAATGAAAATTTTAGGATTTTAATTTATCTGTACCACATCTTCTTTATCCACCATCCATTGATGGACACTTAGATTGTCTATGTCTTGGCTATGAACACAGGATTGCAGATATCCCTTTGATACCTGTTTTCATTTCCTGTGAGAAAAAGAAAAAAAATAGCTGTATCAGAGCACCATTTTGAAGTTGCCTTTAAAAAAAGAATATCTATAATTTACAAACATGTGTTTTCAACCTGTGGAGTAAAAATAAAGGCATTATTTCTAATGAGTAGTCCTGGATTACATGAACGAAATGTGAATTATAGTTTCAGCAAATAAATTTCTAATGAGAAAAAATTGTAAAAAACTCAATATCTGTGACTGTAAACAAAGCATTATAGTAGTACCATGTGACAAATCATGACTGCCAGATATTTTATGCTTATTTCACCATTTAATAGCCTTATTCAGAACCACACATGATGTGTGTGGTGGGGCACCACAGTCGTTCAGTGCTTAGAACCTCTAGTAGAAGTGTATGCAGCCTGGTGATGGAAATCACAGGATAAAAGAACAGGCTTGTGGGGTGAGGACACTGGGGAAGGAGAAGCCCACACTCCTTAAAAATTCTACTAGTAATATCTTTGCAACTCTGGCTACAAACTTTGTCATCCCTTTTGATTCATCTCTTTATTCATTCCCCTATATTCATTCAACTCTGCCTTTTCTTCCTTTGAAAATATCATCTGGAGTTACCGTAATCTCTTCCCTTCACTATTACTGTCTAGCATAAATCTTTATCACACCATTTCAGTATTATTCGAACAACCTCCTCATCTGGTTTTCCACATGACAGTTTATTCCCTACACATGTCTGATTAAGCATTCTATAGTACTTCTTCTATCCCTACCACATTGCTGTTTCAGAATCTAAAATGAATCTCCTTGGCTTAGTGACTCACCCTAACCTGCTTGATTTTTAAAGGTTCTAATAATTTTATATCATCTGAATTGTTGAAATATGTTTTCTCCTATTTCTTCATATGGATTATAATTAGAATGGTCTTTGCCTTCCTCTCCACCTTGCTTGTTATTAGTACTTCCACAGTACACCAAAAATTGTGATTTTTCTGTCCAAAATTGACTTTGCCTTTGGGTAACATCACTCAGAAATTTCCTTCGGAAACTATTAAATCCTTACCTTCAGTCCATACATTTGGATGTGTCTGACTCCACAGCCAGCTCTAGGGTAGACATGTGACCCAAGCCTGGCCAGTTGGAAACCACAGCCCCTTGGTGGGGGCAATCAGTTCAATGAAGAGCACACAATGCAAGCTGGTCCAGTGAGAGCCCTGCCTAGACCTTGGAACTTTTAGAAAAGAATAGTGCTGTTTTAGCACTACTAGAAATAGCAACCAACAGATTCCTGATGCTATAATTTGAACTTCTACACCTACCTATACCTGATCTTTTCAGAATAAGAGGCAATAAATTCTTTTTTCCCTTTTTGGCTTAAGCCAATTTAAATTGGTTTGCAAAGAGTACTCCCATATCTTTGTCTCTTCAAGGTACAATCATCCTTTGAGATTTAGCTGTATGCTACTTTCAGACTGTTCTTCCTTTCCTTAATTCTTATTACACCTTACTTAATCCATACTATTTTAACACTACATCATTTTGCCCTGGCTGGTGTGGCTCAGTGGTTGAGTGCCAGCCTGAGAATCAGAGGGTTGCTTGTTCAATTCCCTGTCTAGAGCACATGCCCAGGTAGCGGGCTGGGTCCCCAGTGGTGGACACGCGAGAGGCAACCACACATTGCTGTTTCTCTCCCTCTCTGTCTCCCTCCCTTCTCTGTCTAAAGATAAATAAGTAAAATAAAATAAACCCACTACATCATTTCAATTGTTTAATATATTCTAGTTTTGCTTCCCCACTGTACCATAAGCTTCTTGAAAGCTTGGACCATGAATTTCATTTCTCTTGTGTTCAGGACACAAGAATTTTTCACACTTAAGATGCAGATCGACTGATAAATTCTTGGATACTTTTCTTTAGGAAGTCAATAGTTAGAGTCTTAAGAATAAATGAAGACCTAGCAAATTGTTGCTGATCAGAGCTCAGCTCTTTCAGTAGTTTTCCTCCCATCTTACTGAATTAAAAACAAAAACATCAGGAAAGAAGGGGAAATGCTATCACTGACTGTTATAAAGTCACACTTTGAATCATCTCCTGAAGATATGTTAGAGCATTTGGAGGGGCCTGATAATAACTCACAGTTTGAAAACATAGATTTTATTACTATTCAGGCATGGTGAGACCAAGAGATCAGGAGACAGCTACCATTGACAAGATAGTCATTTACTGTCCCCAAGAGGACAGGGCCATACCATGCAGGGCCACACCATGCAGGCCCACTCAGGAAGCACCAGGAGGCAGGAAGAGTGACAGTAAAGCAGGATACAAGCCTTTAGAGTGATTTCCTAGGAAAGGAAAGACAAAGAAGAGTCAGCAGGCTTAGGATCGGCTAGTTGGAAGAATTTCAGCAGACTTTGGAGTGCAGAGGCTGTCCCCAACTGGTACCTTGTCCTGCATTGATTAGGGTAGGGGTACATTGGCTTAGTGTGTGAAAGTCTGATTAAGGAGGTGGTTGTAGGTTGTGGGTTCTGAATTGGCCTGTTTGCATATGAAAGGTTCAGGGGATTTGATTGCTCTCTCTAGAGATTAGCTAGCCCTGGAAGGGTTAGTCTCTCCTTAGTCAGAGAAGCCCCAGATGGTAGAGCATCAAGAATACAGAAAATAAGAAAAAATAATTAATACACTGCTCCATTTCCAAACTAGATCCAGAACAAATTGAGCAATTAGACAAAGGAGAGACAGTGGCCAAAATATCCCTTTTTACTGATAAAACCGACCTTAAAGAGTGGATCCTAATGTAAGAGTCAAATGGGCCTTCTAACTTCATCTGGAATTAGTCAGACTTAATCATATAGTCACAGGCAGCATTGGACCAGGACAACTTTTCCAACTGGGAAGGATTTTATGGCATAATAAACAGAGAAGAAATTGTGCTTACAGCAACAAGTTTACTCCCAAGAGGAAAAAAAAGGTCAGGAGTAGAGTCAAACCCTTGTAGTTTGCTCTTACCAATCAAATGAGACACCCCATCCTCTCCAGGCAGAGTGAGTAGAGAAAGTCAAGGGGTGTTACTTGACTGAACTCCCTTTTTATGGATGGAAACATCCAGAGTGGGCAAGAAACATTACCAACTGCCAAATCCCTGCCCCACCCCCCCAATAAAACTGATTTTTCTAGATATGTCAGGAAGATAGTGAAATTCTGGCACTTCCTTAGACATGATTCCATCTTCAAGTTTTACATTTTAAATCTAGATTTTCAGCAAATTGATACCCACAAATTAATTGATTTGAGGAATAGTGTGAAGAAATAAAATGGAGTGCCTGCTTTGGCAGCACATACAGGGTGGAGCAAAAGTAGCTTTATAGTTGTTAGTATGGGGAATAATACAATAATTAATTAATAACAAGATAAACTGTGTTTAATGTACTTACAACTGTAACCCTACTTTTGTCCCACTCTGTATACTAAATTGAAACAATACAGAGAGGATTAGCGAGGTGTTCCAAGTTTTCATTATCCTTTAGATATGAAGGAGAAATAAAAACTTTCCCAGACAAACAGAAGCTGAGGGAATTTATCACCACAAAGCCTGCATTACAAGAAATGAAAGGAATTCTTCTACATGGAACAAAAAGATAAAAGTATACAAAATTTTGAGTAAGATAAACAGAAGCAGAAAATTGCAACTCTGTTTCAGAATAGGGTATTAAACACTTGATTATAACATGAAGGTTGAAGGAGGAGGGAAGCATTTTTTGAAAAAGTCCTTTGTGCTGTGGAATCTCCCTGACTGATGGCTCTGGGATTCCAGTGGTGAGTTCTCTCTGTTCCAAACCTCCCTCCTTCAGTTGTATATAAAAACAATGTTGCTAACAATTAATATTATGAGAATTTCACATAACTTCCAAATACCAGTCTCCAAGAAAAATGGGTACTGGATAAAAAATCTGCAAAAGTAGGCCAGGAATTGATATCTTGTGTTTGGGGAGGGGATATGGATGGTTAGAGACAGGAGTAAAGAAACTTCACATTTGTAACCCTTTTCACCCTCTTTTCGAATTTTGAACCATGCATTATTGCATTAGTATTAAAAATATATCAATAATTAGACTTTAAAATACAGGGGTGGGCAAAGTAGGTAAGAACTCTATGCCAAAATGTGTCTGAATATAGCAAGTAGACTACCAGAACGTGTAAAAAATGAAGGCCAGCAATTTGAACACTTATGAGATTGTACTTAACTGCACTGTGCCACTGTGACAATTTTTTGAGTTAATAAAGCTATTGTAATAAGTATAGACTGCATGTCTTTTCCATATGAACCACTGTAAACCTACTTTTGCCCACCTTGGTATTATAAAAATTGTATAAAAATGTAGTATTAACAAAGAAAACCACAGTACTTGTTTTACCATTGCCTTTTATTTCAATTATTAATTTAAGTGATGAAAATAAGAATGCATTTCATTTTCAATATAGTTACATCTTTTAAACAAAATGTGTGGTCCTGGGGTATGTTTAACTCTTCTGTATAAAAAGGTCTTTTTCTTTCACTATTATTTCGAAAGACTGATTTGCTGGGTGGTAGATTACATTAAATGGAGTAAGTTATTTCCTAAGAATAACATTAAATGCAGGTAGGGCAGCTGGTTTAGCTATTAGCCCAGAGAGGAATTGGTGGGGAGTGGAGAGAGTGAACACAGGTAAAGAGAGGTCTGGCATTGTTAAGGGCCACCATTAGACGCTAGTGCTGCGCCAATGATGAGGCATTAGGGCCCCTGTGCGCTTCAGTGATCTTCCAAAGGCAAGTACCCTCAAGTGTAGGTGCCTGCGAAAATCCTAATCAGGCCCTGACTGGTGATGGCAGCAGATGAGGAAAATGCAGGAACCTAACTCTATCCAGTACTTACTTGCGCCCCGCCCCATTTCTCTCTGGGCTGATCGCCGAAACAGCTGTCCTGCCTGCATTTAATGCTATTCTTAGGAAATACTCCATTTAATTCAATCTTAGGAAATGAATCAAAACTTAAATTAGGGTTAATGGAAGACCTTCCTTCTAGACTTTGTGAAATAAAAACTCCGAATAAATTAATCAAAGCTTAACTTTTTTTTCTGCTTTCTCCCTCTACTAGTACTTCAATTGCCTGTTCCACAGCCCAGTATTTGCAAGCTTTTGAACCCCACCCACGAGGCCATTCTCAGGTGTTGGGACAGCACCCCCATGGCATTCCTCCATCGCTCCTCCCATGCGGCCCTTTTCCCCGCCTACTGTACGTGTCGTCGTGATGTCAGCGCGCTATCGCTCAAGGTCGGCAGCAAATGAGCTCAGGCGGCTGCGGCGCTCCGTCGTACCCTCGCGAGGACGTGCGCGCTAGGTCTGGGTGCTGAGAAGACCCTGCGGAGCCCCGCGCGGATGGAGGCCTGAGGGCGGCGGAGGCGGAGCGCGCCGCGAGCTGGGGGCGTGTCTAGAGGAAGGCCGAACAGCCGCCACCACGCTTTCATTCGCGGCGAGACGCAAGCGAGCCAGGCTGAGGGCCGTGGCAGCTATGCAGCGACGGCGGCGCCCTTCGCCGCCTGCTTCTCAGCTGCTAGAGGACTGCGGGGGAGGTGGTGGCGGCCGCGGGGGCCGCAGGGGCCGCGGCGGCCGCGGCGGGAGCGAGGAGGTGGAAGTGCAGTTCTCCGCCGGGCGTTTGGGCTCGGTCGCTGTGGATTCGGCGGCGGCGGCGGCGGCGGTAGCCTCGCGCAGCACGGAGGAGGAGGAGGAGAGGCTCGAGCGCGAGCACTTCTGGAAGATCATTAATGCCTTCCGCTACTACGGGTAAGGAGCCCTTGGCAGACCCCAACTGAGCCTGTCAGGGCGTCTGCGGCTTGCGGCGGCGGAACTGGGGCGCCCCCTGCTCTCGCTCCCTGGCCGCCACGCCTCCGGGGCTCCCGGACTGGGCCGCCCGAGCTGACCCGGGATCCCCGAGTCACCTCGCACCACTATAGCCCTCTTGGCTCTGCACACCCGCGTGTCTGCTTCGCCGTCTGCTGCTCAACCCCGTGTCTTCTGACTCACTATTCACATTTGGTCTCTTGCTTCGCATCCCTCGTTAAAGGTTTGGCTCTGAGGTCGGTGGGGAGTGACCGGAAAAATTCTGTGACAGTTTTTCAGATGGAAGGTGATGGTGGTAAATTGTTCAGTCCTGAGCTTGATTTGTGTTGTCGATGGTCTCCAAACTGAACGCACGGAGAGCCCAAGTTCACCTCCACGTGGGATGCGGCGGGACGTATTTTCCCAAAACTGATGCCAATTCTTGTGAGAATAGCCTAAGATTTCCAACCCACCCCCCAGTGGTGCTGTGAGAGCACCAGGCACGTTTGTGGTGAGCCGGTGAATGCTGCAGTTCATTGTCTTTATCTGGTGGGTGAAATTGAGGTAGGAGATGGTCCGGATGTTTTAACATTTGCTAATTAAGGAGGGACCTGAGCGTAGGCGTAGTGAGAGCCACCTTTGTGATCTTTTATTTTGCAAATGTGAATCCAAATCCTCACGGTGAGCCAGGCACAGTGGTAGGACTTTTAAACTTTCTAAATTCTGCTTCTGGATAGATGTTAAAATAGGTCAGCCACAAAGTTTTAATTCCAAGATCTGAGAGGGACTTAAGTCAACTAGATTTTCAGGTAAAGGTAGTATTTTATTCGTGTTAAGAGATGAGTCCACCGAGGGACATGTTCTGAGTCTGCACTTGTAATCAGATATGACATTCCACGCAAGAAAAAGTGTTCCCCTAGATGGGCTTCTGCTGTGCTTTATGCAGACTTTTTTTTTTTTTATATTGCTCGACTGTGACCTCCTCAAGGGCAGGGACTGAGCCTCATTTATTTTTATGTCACCAGTGTTTGCCCTAAGTTATTGAAGCTCTATTTTTAACAAATAAGACAGGTAGTAGCAAATAAATACATTTGTCATTCCCAAATCATCTGTCAATTTGTGACCAGTTGGTAAGCTAGTATATTACTATTTTGAATTTAGAGACTTGCTTAATAAAAGTTTGAAGTTGTTTAGAATCTGATTACATTTGTGACATGAATTTTTGAAGTTCAGAGACCTTGATGAAATAATTTACTAATTAAACACAGGGATAGGAACCGTGGACCACATTAATTATGAAGCCCAAAAGAAAATTAATAGTATGGGGACTTTATTTAGTATCAACAGAGAAAGGAAGGCAGACAACCAGAAAATTGAATTTGATCTGAGTATTGTACCTGTAAGAACCATACAGGCAGGGGAAGCAGCTAACATTAGGTAGGTAAGAGTGGTGGATGCAGAAAAGTCTGGTGTGTTTTACTATTGAAAAATCTAGAAAATATTGGAAGATGCTTTGGGAATATCATGGACATAATTAATTAAAATGTGTGTGGACCCAGTTGTAAAACATTAGGACTAATTTAGAATTGATACTTATGATTAGGTATCGGATGAACCTCTTGGGTGTGGAGGCAGAGGGACTGGGACCTCGATCAAGGACCCAACTGTGGCGTGTAGAAAAGGGCGATTGTGTGCATGTTCTAGTGGTTGCAGTACAGTTTCCTCTACTCTCATCCCTTTACCAGTTTAATGTGGCAGTGAGGAAAATTTCATTTTTTAAAAAGCAGTCCTTTTTATTTGAATGTACTCTGTGATGAAGCATTTTAAATCTCTAGACTGAAAATAGTGTATGATGAAAAATACACTTTTTAAAATATCACGTAAAGGATTAGGGTTACAGAGAGCATTATGTAGCAGAAAACACTGGATTGTTACATTCCAACATTTTATGATCTTCTAGACCTGCGCTGTCCAATACTTTGGCCGCTAATCACATCTGGCTAAATTAAAACTTAACAAAATTGAAAATTCATTTCCTCAGTCTTAGTAGCCACAGAATTTGGTTTTATTGTTAAATATCTCTTAGTCAATATATAGGAGATTTAAATTAAAGTCATAGGGCAAGAAATGCCTTTTGATTAATGTATTTTTTTCCAGTGCTTCCAACTTTGTGCTTTCTACAGATTTTACTTAGATGACATATTCTAAGGTAAAAATGATGACAGCATTGTAATGAATGTCAAGCAAAACTTGTCACTAGCCTTAAAATACCACTTTTCCTATGAATGAAGATACCTAGCCACATAGAAAATACTACAGTTGAAAAATCAAAGATCTTGTCAGAATTGTTTTACTTTTAGAAATAGTGGTTAGGTGAGATTTAAAAAATTGAGACATAGAAAACTCATTTTTACCGGTGGGGGGGGGGGTGTGGGGTAGGTATGTAAAGAGTTGAGTAACTTGCTCAGGGCTACATAACCACGTTGTGCTAGTGTCTGGCCTGAAATCCAAAATCGTTTACTAAAATTATATCTTGCATTAGTAAGCAGTAATACTGGTATGACAATTTTAATCTTGGGTGTTTAATAACTATTTCAAATGGATTAAGGCAGACTTTCCTTCTGAAAAAGTATGCTTTCCTGTTTGGAATTCTAGAGCAGTTTAACAGGTGCAGAGGGGTGGGTCAGTGACCTTGGCCCTTGGCACAGATCCAGCCATGGAACAACCCTGATGAAAGGGGACTTAGTCACTGTCCAGACCAGCCTTCTAGAGAGAGCTGGAGGTAGAGATATATATACCCATAAGGAAAGACAGCTGCCTGACTACTTTCTCTTCTTAGCTTCCAGAAGATGTGGTCTCATTGTCAGAACCAAGATAGTTTGAACCACTGAGTTCAGAACCAAGGAGAGTTTGAAGGTTGTAAAACATTCCTTTAAAGCTGGGTAGGCAAACTTTTTTTAAAAGAGCCAGGCAATGAATATTTTAAGCTCAGGGCTACGTGGTCTCTGCCCTTGTTGTGGGTTAATGGTCATGGGCAGTATGTGAACAAGTGGGCATGGCTATGTTCCAGTAAAACCCTTTTTGCAAAAACAGACCAAGTAGCCAGGCATGGGGGTAGGGGGTCATAATTTGCCACCCCTGTCTTAGAACACATAGTTGCCAAACCAGCAGAAAGAGCTTAGAAGCTTTGGCTAGAAATGAATGATACTTACTCAAGGGTCTTAGGGTTTGCAAACTGGAAAAATAACTAGGCAAAAACTCAGGTATGTTTCAAAGAAGGAAAAAGTTAGGAGTTCTTAGAGTAAAATGTGCATTCTTGAGAATAATCAGGCCTGTATTCTTAGCACTAGGATTGGTCCAGGGTGGTTATCAGTCAGATGTTAGGCCGTCTGGATGACAGATGCTACATAGTCTGGATATGTGAGTCCTTTAGAGGGGATTAGAGGGTTATTTGGAGGTCTCATCTATATCCAGGCATTACCACAAAACTGGAAAGTTCAAAAATTTAAGTTCCCAGGCTAGTTAAAACAAGAATAAAGCCATTTCCTCATACCTCGGTCTAATTTACTTTAGTGATTTAGCAGCTTGACTCTAGTGACTTCATTTTATTTCTTCACTCTGTTCCTTGTAATGTAAGCATTTCCAGAATAGTGAAGGCATCACCATTTACAATAGTGAGTAAGAATGGGGCTCTTTTCTCAACTTTGGTAAGATCTCACTTACTTCAAGCGAGTCACTGTGTCTGCATGTTATGGACAGCTTGGCATACCATTAAGTAATCAAGGGCTGAGGGATATACTACGTCTCATGCTGCTCTGTGTAGTTGTATTACTTCTGTAGCAGGAATTGACAGCAGTCCAGAACTTAACTCCCCTGCTATCATGGAAATAAGTAATCTTCATGGAGAACATTTATTGGTTGCTCTTTACATATGCTGAAATATGGAGGTTAAAAGTGACAAAAATGAGACTTATATTTTAGAAGAATTCATCTGTTGGAGAGGTTAGGTTGCGGACAACATTCCTAGGTAGCAGACCTGTCAGTAATCTCTGGGAGACATGAGGTAGACTCAAAGGACCTTGCTTGGGCTTCCTGATCATGTGAGCTATGAGACTTGTTAATTTCTGAATAGAGTGGATGTTTGGTGTACCATTTATCAATATCAGCCATGTAGAAAGAAGTGCAAGATTTTTTGATGGGACATCATGTGCTAAATTCAGTTTGGATGTGTTGAGTTCTGAGGCGTCGTGAGAAGGTCTTTGTGAGGCATCCAGTGCCCAGGGATACCAGGAGTGAAGTATTAAAAGACTGTTTAACCTGTTGACAATAAATTGTAAATGCTGCAGCTCTGCTGTTCCCCTAACAGACATACTGTGGCCACTTTAAATACTCTATTGCCAGGAATGTAAGTTGCTACAATCTTTCTGAAAATCAGTTTGTATCAAGAGACTTAAAAATACTGTCCTTTCTGAGATGGTAATTCTTTGGGGAGTTTGTGTTATTTTTCCTCCCAAAATATAGGCACATGTGAACACAGAAGAAATTCATCATGTAGACAAGTGAAAGTATCTAGGTGCCCGGTGTTTGGAAAATAGCTAAGATGAGCTGATGGACAGTCATTGTAGTCATTTCCCATATAGTCACTTGGGAACTTTTTTTCCGACCTGGGAAGATGCCTCTAATAAGGATGAAAAATTATAAATGCTTCTAAAACATTAATGTACATATGGATCATTTGGAGATCTCGTTAAAAGGTGGATTACATTTCAGTAGGTCTTGGGTTCAGTAGGTCTTGGGTAGGGCCTGAGATTCTCTACTGTTCACCACTTCCAAGTGATCTGCTGTTCTTAGTACTACCGCATTTTTAAAAACACCAAGGAGGGCTAGGGAAAAATTAAAACAACTGTAATAGAACAATAATAAAAAATTATTTTTAAAAAAGATTTTATTTATTTATTGTTAGAGAGAGGGAAAGGGAGGGGGAGAGAGAAGGAGAGAAACATTGATGTGTGAGAGAAACAAATCTGTCGTTCCTCCCACGAGCCCTGACCAGGGACCACCCCACAACCCAGGCGTGTATCCTGACTGGGAACCCAGCCAGTGACCTTCCAGCAACCTTTGTGGGATGATGCCCAAACAACTGAGCCACACTGGTCAGGGCTTTACCACATTTTTACTAGAAAGGTGCCAAATGAGATTGCGTGTCTCAATACATGGTAGCTTCTTTAACCATCATCATCATTGTTTTTGTATATAAGACAGTTGAGGCACAGATCATGGAAGTAACTTGCCAAGGGTCACATAGCAAATAGGTGACATAACCTGGATTTCAGTCCAGATCTGTTTGATTCCAGAGCCCACTGTTACACTCTTTCAAGGGGTTGGGGGTGGGAAGCAAAAGAGCAAACATCAGTGTAGCTAGTCAGTGCCAACTTAATCTTTTTACATTGCCTCTGACACCCCCCTCCCCCAAATACCACCACACCTGGGCTTCTAAAATCATTCCCAGGTTTTTGCTTAAATTTTGTCCGGAGTTTATATCAGAACTTCTTTAAATATCGCTGTTCAGAAATTAGTTATTTGGCAAAAGGTAAAAATGAGAGGGTTACTTAGATGGATGGGGAGATTGAGACAATCAAATGAAAAAAGAAAATTTTTATTTTTATTTAATACTGAGTACATGCCAAAAAAATTTTAAAAGAAACATTTGTTTGTATATGTAAAATGTAAAGAATGATGCAGTGAACACCCTTGAACCTACCACCCAATTTTTAAAAAGAACATTATCCTATCCCTTTTCCCTCAAAAAAATCACTTTCCTGAATTTGTTTCCTTGCTTTCCTTGTTCTACATATGTTCAGTTCCTACAATATATTGTTTATGTAAAATAGAATTATACATTATATATTTTTATTTTTTATTGTTGTTCAAGTACAGTTTTCTACCTTTCTCCCACCCTATTTTTCTACCACTTGATATTTCAACAAATATTTATGTTCCCAAGTTTTATCCATATTATTGTGTGTAGCTATAATTTATTAATTCAACTGCATTTCATTGTGTAACTATACTGTACTTTCTTTGTTCATTTTACTAGTGATAGACCTTTGGGTTGTTTCCAGACTTTTTGTTTGTTATTTCTAACAGTGCTGTGATGACCATTGTTCATGTTTCATGGTGACCATCTGCAGGAGTTTCTTGAGTATGTGTCTAGGAATTACAATTGCTAGGTCCTGGGGAATATGCATATGAAGCTTTACTAGACAACGCTAAGTTATTTTCCAAAGTAGCTGTACTAATTTATACACCTACCATCAATTAGTATAAAAATATTCTACTTATTTCATATTTTTTAACCAACATTTCAGATAAACAGGCTTTTAAATTTTGCCCATATGAGTGAAGTAAAATGGCATTTCATTGTGAGTGTAATATTTAATTTTTAAAAATATGTTCTTTCCAAATTTTATAAATAGGTAGTCCCCAAAGTGACCTTTAGAGTTATTTGGAAACTTTTGGAATGCCAAGTGTGAATATTGTCATGTAAAAGACAATAGCACTTCAATTTTTAATTTGTTTACTACTTTTATAGTGTATAAAATCTTTTATGATATTTTGAAAAATTCACCTTGGTTGGCTCTTAGTTAATTTCAAAACACATTTTGTATCAATTCTTAAGGTAATTTCAGAACAACATTCTGTTACTTAATGGAGAAATCTAAAGCATTCAGTGAGTTTTGCTGAAAATTTTAAGTTTGGAAATTGAAGTCATAAAAATAAACTTTTGTACACTAATCCTCTTTAATTTTTCCTCTCTCTTTTAGTTGGTGCAGGTGTTTACTTTTACTAGTTAGAATTTGTCTTTTGTTTGGTTGCTTAGAGAATTTCTGTTAAGGTGAAAACATAAAACTTTCTAAGTGGATATCCTTTAAAAAAGCAAAAGATTGTGACAGGACAGTATCCATAATTATAAAAGGGAATAATTGTACAGAAAGACAATCTTAAAATAAGATTGGTCTCTGCAGAGAATTATTTTGCCATTTTAAAAAACACCTTTTATGTTTTAGCACCAGTATGCATGAGCGAGTGAACCGAACAGAAAGACAATTTCGATCACTTCCAGCTAATCAACAGAAACTACTTCCTCAATTTCTTCTTCACTTGGACAAGATCCGGAAATGCATTGATCATAATCAAGAAATACTACTGACCATTGTGAATGATTGCATACATATGTTTGAAAATAAAGAATATGGAGAAAATGTATGTGAAATTTGTTCCACTTGTTATCGAGTTTACTGTCAATATATTGGTGTCTTTCTGGATTTCATTTTTATAACTTTGCATTTGATCTCAGAATGTTCTCACCTCTATATTCAGTCATTTGATTAGGCTTAATAGAACAGAATGACAGAAACTAGATTTGTTCACTGATTTTTTTCTTTAAATACTAAGTTAATTGTTGGCATTTTGATACACTTTCATGTAGTGTTCTGGCATATGGAGTTAGTGGCGTAAATTTTTATGAATGTCCCTTGCTAAACTCATTGTTTCCAGTATGTCGTATCTGTTGATGTCATCTTTTAAGAAGTTATTTTCACTTACAAATCTCAAGGGACTGGCAGTAATAGAAACTGAAGTCCTCTTTTTGTATCCACAGGATAGATACATTTGGGCCACTCCACTGTAAGCCTCTCCATGCTGCCCCATCAGTGACCTGGAGGGACTTTTCTTCTCTCTCTCTTAGAGAATGTTCGGTTTCCATAGCAGCTCAGTGCTGGTCCTCTTCTGAGTAAAGACTGCTTAATTATATGGTGGTTTCATGATTAATGGACCATAATCTATTGAGGGTAAAAGTGAGACCACCAAACTTTTCATTTAGGATATGAAGCTGCACTTGAAACCTGTTGAGGTGAGAGGCCAGTGATTTATCCACTAATCCCTCTATATAGTCCCTTCGTAGCATGTCTGTTTAACCATATTCAGGATTGATTACTTTTCTCAGAAACTAATTGATTTCTTGTTTTTAAACAGGGGAATGGAAAGATTATGCCAGCATCTACATTTGACATGGATAAGTTAAAATCCACATTGAAACAGTTTGTACGAGACTGGTGTGAAACTGGGAAAGCAGAAAGGGATGCCTGTTACCAGCCAATCATTAAAGAAATTTTAAAAAATTTTCCAAAAGAGAGATGGTAAATAGTATCTTGTTTTTAACCAATTTCTTTAAGATATGTAAGCACTGAGTTTCTCTTTGAGGCATTTCAGTCTTGATTAATTTTTATAGTTACTGTGTGCCTGTATTTTTTTTCTATATGTGGGTGTATTGTGGTATATTTGTTCTTGGATGCTTTGTGTGAGGGTTGCAGTTAATGTGAATAGTTATTGCTCTAGCACATATGGGAAATTAGAAATTAAATAATGAGAGGGTTAGATCGAATGTTCATTATCAATGATGTCTTTATAATTTGCTTTATGTCAGAACAAAAAGCTGTAAACTGTTTTAATTTTCCTCATTATGACTTACTTGTAAGCAAATGAGGGGTCAGTAGCTTAGGGCAGAGTTTCTTCACTTTTCTTGTCATGACACCCTTGAACAGCCTGAAGCCCATAAGAATAACATTTGTAAATGTTTAAGATAGCCCTGGCCTGTGTGGCTCACTTGGTTGGAGGTCACTGGTTTGATTTGGGTCAGGGCACACACCAGGGTTGCGTGTTTGGTCCCTGGTTGGAGTGTGTGTGAGAGACAGCTGATCTATGTTGCTGTCTCACATTAATGTTCCCCTTCCTTCTCCTCTCTCTAAAATCAATAAGCATGTCCTCAGATGAGGATAAAAATATTTATAGCCCTGGCAAGTGTGGCTCAAAGGATTGAGTGCCGGCCTGTGAACTAAAGGGTTGCTGGTTTGATTCCCAGTCAGGGCATATGCCTAGGTTGCAGGCCAAGTCCCCAATTGGGGGCACATGAGAGGCAACCAACCACACATTGATATTTCTCTCCCTCTCTTTCTCCCTCCCTTCCCCTCTCTCTAAAAATAAATAAATAAAATCTAAAAGAAAATGTCATTTAAAAAATTATAAATGTGTAAGATAAAATACATAGGATTATCAAGAAACCAGTTATTTTGAAATATAGTTATCAAAAATTTAAAAAGCTAATTTGTGATATAACCTGTTTTAAAAAATCATTTATCTCATTAAAATCTAGCAGCAAGTGTTAACTGTATTTTAAAATACTGAATAGTACATATGTTATTTTGAGGATTTTAATCACTAATATGAAGTCAAAGCGTATGTGATTTCTATCGTTAATAAAGTCACAGGTGTACTGTTCGTTGCCTGCATTTATAATTGGAGGGGGGGGAAGTGTCAGGTAAAGGTAAGTGAAACTAGAATGTAGTTTTTTTCCTATCCCCTTCATAGATCTAGTGAATTCTCTTCATACCCCTTGGGGTTCATGAATGTTCTGTTAGGAGCCCCCGACTTAGACACTGTATGTGTAAGGGGAACCACTGAATGGAATTCAGTCTGTCATTTACATGTCTTTGTAGCCAGTTTCCTCATCCTCTTCCCCTCCTCAATGATTGACCTCTTTAGGTTCCAGAAATTTCAGTACATGTGTGTGTCTTCTTCCTTTAAAAAAAAAAACAACTTTATTTTAAAATGACTTTAAAATTACAGATAAGATAGATGAATTGTAGAGCTCTTTATCTAAATTCTTTATCTAAATTCATCAATTCCTAACCTTTCACATTTGCTTTATTATTTCTTTTTTCTACTTCTCTCCTTTCCCAACTTTATGTGTATGTTTTTAAGAACAGTGATATGTTTTTATTCTCTTACATAAACAGTGGAGTTACCATGGTAAAAGAAATTTAACTTTGAATACTATTTTCTAATTCATAGTTGATATTCAAGTTTCATAAATTATCCTGATGATGTCCTTTGTAACACTTATTTTTCTGTCCAGTCTAGAACCTAACCTAGGATATTGTAGTACATTTGATTATAATGTGTTAGTCTTTTTCTTTGCTATTTTTTGGGGTTTAAGACAACATATTTTATTCTCTTAGTGTTTCAGAGATCAGAAGTCTGAAGTTAGTTTTCCTGGGCTAAAATTAGAGTATCAGCAGGTTTGAGCTCCTTCCAGAAACCCTGAGTTAGAATATGTTTCCTTGCTTTTCCCAGTTTCTAGAGTTGCATTCCTGTATTCCCTTGACTAAGGGCCCCTTCCCCCAACTTCAAAACCAGCCGCAGCATAGAGAGCATCTTGCTTCAGTGTCACCTTGCCTTACCTAATGTCTTGGTCTTTAATCTGGAACAGTTCCTTGACGTCACCCCCCGCCCGCCCCCAACTTTTTTTTGACTTTATGACATTGGCATTTTTGAAGAATACAAGTAAGTTACTTTATAGAATATTCCTCAGTTTGACATTGACTGATTTCATGATTACATCTAGAATATATGTCCTTTTTCAAAATAATACATAATTAATGTTGTATTCTTTTCAGGATTCCACATTCAGAGACATACAGTGTTTATCAGCTTATCGATGATGATTTTAATTTTGATCACCCACTCAAGATGTTTGGTTTCACCACTGTTTAGCTACTGCTTTTCTTCTTGCATCTTACCAGCCGTTTCTGGGGAGACACTTTGAGACAATGCAGTTAATATCCTGCTACTTCTCAAACTTTCTTCCCCTTAGAATTATCATCCATTGATGATTCTTTCATGAACTAACCTGTGCTATGATGATTGTGGAATGGTGACTAACACTACAATTATCAGTCAGCATTCTACTATACCTATGTATCTTAATTCTTATCAGGAAGGATAATGTGGAATGGTCTATAGAAACCGAGATCTGGCAGTTGGAATGTTCATTGTTAATAAGATGTCATTGCTTCTGAGCCTTTCAGTGGACAGAACATACACACACACACACACACAAAATCATGAGTTCATACTGATAACTCCAAGATGGAACATATACACACACATATTTTAAATCATGCGGTCATAGCAATACCTCCTATTCCAGTCCAGCTCCTTTGGGTTACTTCTTGGCTTCTCCTGTTCTTTGTCTGCTTTTTTCCCTAGTGAGGACTTTGGCTTCTGACAACATCAATACTCAGTCCTGTAATACAAACAGTCGTTTCAGAATTGCTACCTCCATACAACTATGAAAAATAGAACTACCGAAAAGGAGTTCAGGATTTGCCAGCCATTTTTTTTTTCCTAAACCAGGAGTACTTAATAAAAATATTTTTCACTATTTATATTAGCTTCCCTTCAGCCTCCTCATCCTCGAAGTGTGGTTATGTTTTTCTTTTTTTTTTTTTATTTGAAATTCAGTACATTTAGTTGATTTGTTTCTGTTTACTTTCAGATCTAGGGTTGTTTGTCCTCCTCCCCTACCTCATTCTTGTTGATTTATTTAATTTTTTAATTTGTGGACTATCAACTAGATAAACCTAGAAAAAAGAGAGATACTCAGAAAAACTAATTTCCTCCTCTAGTCTTTTCCTATACTTCATTTCACTCCCTACCCCCAGTCCCACACTCTATGTAGGTAATCAATATCATTGATTTTTTGTTTATCCTTCTCGTTTCTTATGAAAGTAAGCAGATCTGTTTAAGTACCCCTTTTCATACACAAAATGTAGCATACTATACATTTTATTTTATACTTTGCTTTTTTTCACTTAATGATGTAATCCTAGAAATAGCTAGACGTCACTAAAGATTGTCTTTAATGACTTAATAAGCCTAACCGTGACTCAAGCAGTGAATGCCTATAAACATAATAAATAAAAAAAGCTACACGTCACTAAAGATTTCATAGAGATCTTCCTCAATTCCTCTGCCATTTTTATTTAAAACAGCTTTAGAGTACTTCAACCAGTCTGTCATATTTGGTTATCTAAGTAGTTGGCAGTATCTTGCAATTATAAATAATGTTACAATTAACCTATGTATATATATTTTTGCGTTGCTGGAGGTTGTCTTCAGTGTAAGTTCTTAGATGTGGGATTGCTGCATCTGAGAGGTGAAAGTGTGGCGCTTGATTCATGTGTTAGTTATCCACTGCCGTGTAAGAGGTTACCACAGTCTTAAACTAACACACATTTCTTATTTTGGTTTCTGTGGGTCAGAAGTCTGGGCAAGGCCTGACTGAGTTTTCTGTGTAAGGTCTTCCATGGCTGCAGTCAAGTTGTCCTGTGGGCTGTGTTCTCATCTGGAGGCTTGTCTGTGGAAATATCTACTTCCAAGCTCACACACAGGGGCAGAATTCATTCCATTGTGGTCGTAGGTCCTGGCTTCTTGTTGACTGGGCTGAAAACTTGCTTCCTCTCCTAGAGGCCTCACAGTTCCATATCTTGTGAATTTTTCACAAATGGCCACTTTATCAAGCCAGCGTGAAAAGTCTAGAGCTAGCAGTCTCCAAATGGAGTATTTCATAATGTAACATAGTCACAGGAGTGACATATGTTGGTTAGAAGCAGCTCATAGGTCCTGCACACATTCAAAGGGAGGGAATTATAAAAAGGCGTGAATACCAGGAAGTGGGTGCTACTTTAGTGACTTTCTGCCACAGTTGTAGCCACATACTTTTATATGGGTTTTGTCTTTCTAACAGTGTATAAAAGTGCCTGTTTTTTTTCACAGCCTTCCCAAACATACTATATTATTAAGCAGTTGAACTTTTTGCCAGTCTAATTCATGGGCGGGAAATTGTATATTGGCATAATTTTATTTTGTATTTCTCTTATGAGTGAAGTTGAACATTTTCATATGTTTAAGGGACATTTTGTGTCTTCATTTTGAGAATTATATATTTATGTCTTTTTTCTTATTTTAAAATATTGAGGTGAGATGCATATAACAGAAGTAGCCATTTTAAAATTAACAGTTCGTTCAGTGGCTACCATGAAGTACATGCACATGTCGTGTATACATCCATCACCTCTCCTGTCATTCTAAAACGTTTCCATCAACCCCAAATCAACCCTGTACCCATTAAGCAGTTACTCCCCTCTCCCTTCACTTCACCCCACCTTTGTTTGTCAGCAGTTATGTGTTTTTTTGTGTGTTTCTCCTGCTTGAAGTTTGCTTTGCTTTTGGGAGTTTAAGTGGATATATATCACTGAATTATTCTTTGCTGTTATCTCTTCACGTATTTTTCCCACTCTTTTCTCTCTTTCTTTCTCTTCAGGGAATGTGGTTACATATATGTATATTAAACTGACATTGTTGCTCAGGTTTTGTGAGGCTTTTCCATACTGTCCCTGCCCCCTAACTCTTTTTCTGTTTTAGTTTGGATAATTTCTACTAACCTTCCATGAACTTCACTGGTTCTTTATTATGTCAGTCTGTCAACAAGCCCATTGAAAGAGTTCCTTATTTCTAATACCACATTAAAAAAAAATTCTAGCACTTTAGTATGTACATATGTTTTCTTGTGTGCGTATTCTCTCTGCACTGAAATTTTGTATTTGTACATGTGATTTACCTTTTCCACTTAATTCTTTCACATTTTTAAATGGTTATTTTAAAATCCCTGTCTGGTACTTGTAACATGCTATTTGTGGGTCAGCTGTATTGAAGGCTTTCTCTTACAACAGTGGGTTACATTTTTTTGCTTTGAACATCTCATAATTTTTTAAAAATATTTTATTATTTATTTTTAGAGAGAGGGGGAGCGAGGGAGAAAGAAGGAGAGAAACATCAATGAGAGAGAGAAACATTGATCATCTGCCTCTCACACACGCCCTGGCTGGGAATGATCTTTTACCTTGCACGATGATGCTCAACCAATTGAGCTAAAGAAACAGTAGAAACAGAAGTAGATAATACTGACAATCAGAAAAAAAAACATATTAATTAGCTGCTTAAATTACTTAAGACAATTTTGTCCATAAACCTTGTTGCATCTAGACATATGACAATGTAAGCAATATTGTTTGCCTTCTAGAAAAGGAGATAGGTTTCTAAGTTTTCATCTGCATCCATACCTTTTACTCATGCACGTTGATTTTAGCATCTTTCCTGCAGTAGGCTAATCGGAAATCTTTGCCATATTAAGAAATACTGAGCCCTGGCTGGTTTGGCTCAGTGGCTTAAGCACCGGCTTGTGAGACAAACAGTCATAGGCTTGATTCGGCTTGATTCCCCATCAGGGCACATGCTGGGTTGGGGGCTTGCAGGAGGCAACTGGTGGATGTGTCTCTCCCTCTCTTTGTCCTTCCCTTCTCATCTCCCTAAAAAGAAATAAGTAAAATCTTTTTTAAAAACAAGTACTGAGACTCTCAAGGAACAAATACATAGTTACTTCTTCAACAGTAAATGAACTACATACTGTGTTTACAGGAAACCATTGGAATATTAGTATTGTTATTTGTAAAGGGAATTGAGGTTCTCTTGTTTTTTAGCCAGCCTTTAACATGTAATGGCTGCTAACCCACCTTGTTTGAATACTTGTATGTCTGTATTCCTGGTAGATTCTCTTTAGCTAAATAAGTACCATAAAAATCACCCATTGTATTTCTGCTTATCACTAGTAATTTTTTTGATATTCTATGCTATAATTACCTTTTAAGCATACAGTTGAAAGGATAATAGATTTATTTTGTACTTATGATTCCTGTATCACTTAAACCTTTCATTACTTTTACTCCCTTGTTGATGACAGTTATGACACTTTACTGATTTTCAATTCATAAATATTTCTTTATCAGATGTTGAGTGTTCTGGGTGTAAGACCCAAAAATAACTCAGAAAATGAGTAGTGTTAGAAGCACAGTTGAATTTTTTATTATAGTCATGTTTAGTTATAAGAACAACAAAAAGACCACCGCTTATTTCTGTGTGTCCAAATATCTAATGTACGAAATTCACAAGTAATATAAGGAGTAACTTATTGCCCTTTTTTTGCTGTGTTCTGCAGATATAATTTAGGAAGGTGTTCGGTGACATGTTTTATTAGAAAGAAGTTGATTCATAGATTTCGAAGCTAGATAGATTTCAAATACTTCAGCTATCGGAACTGCTTGACATACACAGTACTCATTTGACAAGCTTTTAATTTATCTTTTTAGTGACCGTGGACTTGTTAATGCATTTACATTCAAGTTTTATTAGTGAGGACACAGTACGTTGGAGTTTCTGATTTTTGTATAACACTGTCTCTTCTTCAAGCTTTTTCTATTATGTCTGGATTGAAGATGATTTATCATAGATGAGATTGTGTGATCTTTGCATGTATTAATTCCTTGCAAATATGTAATATGTAAATATTTTCTCCCATGCTATAGGTTATTTTTTATTTTTTTATCGTGTACTTTAATGTACAAAGTTTTATAATTTTGGTGAAGTCTAGTTTATTTTTTGATTTTGCCCTTCATGTCACATCTATGAATTCATTGCCAAATTCGGTGTTTTGAAGATTTTTCCCAATTTTCCTAAGAGTTTTATAATTTTAGTTCTTAAGTTAGGTCTTTGATTCATTTTGAGTTAATTTTTGTGTATGATATAAAGGTAAGTGTCTTAACTTCATTCTTTTCTTTTTTAAAGATTTTATTTATTTATTTATTTATTTATTTATTTATTTATTTATTTATATTTAGAGGGAGGGAGAAAGAAAGGAGAGAGAAACATGCATGTGTGATTGCTTTTCGAGTGCCCGCTACTGGGGACCTGGCCTGCAACCCAGGCATGTGTCCTAGACTGGGAACCAGAGACCCTTTGGTTTGCAGGCCGGCACTCAATTCATTGAGCCACACCAGCCAGGGCCTAACTTTTAAAAGTGGCTATCCAGTTTTACCAGCACCATTGGTCAAAAAAGACTGTCCTTTCCCCATTTAATTGTCTTGACACTGTTGTTGAAAATCAATTGAGTATATAGGCAAAGGTTTATTTCTGAGCTCTCTACTCTGTTCCATTGGTGGTACTGCCCTTATGCCAGTACCACACTATTTTCATTTCTGTTGTTTTGTAAGTTTTGAAGTTAGGAAATTTGAGTCCTACAACTTAGCAATTGCATATAAATTTCAGAATCAGCTTTTTCCTTTTCTGTGAAAAAGGCTGCTGGAATTTTGTTTGGGGTTATGTTGACTGTGTAGATTATTTGGGATAGTAGTGACATTTTTAACAATGTTAAATCTTTTTATCCACCAGTATAGGATGTCATTCCATTTATTTAGATCTTCAGTATCTTTCAGCAGTGTTTTAGTTTTCAGTAAACAAGTTTTTCACCTCCTTGTTTAGATTTATTACTAAGTATTTAGCTCTTTTAGTTGCTATTATAAATGGAATTGCTTTCTTAATTTCCATTTTGGATTGCTCATTGATAATATATAGAACCACAACTAGTTTTTGTGTTGATCTTGGACCCTGCAATTTTGGTTAATTTGTTTATTGTCTCTACTAGCTTTCTTGTGGATTCTTTGGGATTTTCTACATATAGACTCTATCATCTGTAAATAGAGATAGTTTTTTTTATTCTTTATTTTATTGATTATGCTATTACAGTTGGCCCATTTTCCCCCTTCACTCACCTCCACCCTGCCCATTCCCTCCCACCCACATTCCCCCCCTTTAGTTCATGTCCATGTGTCATAAGTTCTTTAGTGTCTACATGTCCCATACTATTCTTACCCTCCCCCTGTCTATTTTCTACCTACTGTCTATGCTACTTATTCTCTATATCTTTTCTCCCTCCCTCCTCCTCCTACTTCCCTGTTGCTAACCCTCCATTTGATGACTGTTTTTTACTGTTCATATTTTTAATCTTCTTTTTCTTAGGTAAGTCCCTTTAACATTTCATATAATAAGGGCTTGGTAATGATGAAC